>VZTJ01003652.1:1433440-1503120 GCA_013397795.1 Orthonyx spaldingii
GGGGGGAGCGCGGGGCGGGCGGGCGCGACACACACCGGCATCAGCCGGGCCCGCCGCGCGGGGGGCGTGACGTCACCGCCGCGGGACACACCGCGCCTGCGCGGGGACACCGGGAGGGACCGGGAGCGGGACTGGGATGGGGCACCGGGACCGGGATCGGGCACCGGGACCGGGATCTGGAACGGGATCGGGCACTGGGATCAGGCACCGGGACTGGGATGGGGCACCGGCATGGGGAACCGGGACTGGGATGGGGAACCGGGACCGGGATCTGGAATGGGATCGGGCACGGGGATCAGGCACCGGGACTAGGATGGGGCACCGGGACCGGGCACCGGGATCGGACACCGGGACTGGGATCGGACACCGGGACCGGGCACCGGGATCGGACACCGGGACTGGGATGGGGCACCGGGATCGGGCACCAGGATCGAACACCGGGACTGGGATTGGGCACTGGGACTAGGACTGGGACTGGGACCGGGCACCGGGACTGGGATCTGCATCGGGATCGAGCACGGGGATCTGGACTGGGACCGGGCACCGGCGAGCGCCTGCAGCGCGTGTTTGCCGCGGGTGCTCGTGGCAGCCCCCCGAGCGCCCGTGGGGAGCGCGCACCGGGAGCAGCACCGAACGCGGGGAGGGCGATGGGAGCGTGCGGCCGCCGCCGAGGGCCGGGCACGGAGCGGTGCACGCCGACCCCGCCGCCTCCCGCTCCCCGCAGGGAGCTGCACCGGCCCCGCGGCGCCGGGCTCACGGTGGAACCGGAGCAGGGCGACGAGTCCGGTCGGTCCGCGATCTCCACCAGCGCTGTCAAGAGCGCGGGCGGCTCGGGGCGGGCAGCACCGCACGGTGTCCAACGCGGTGGACCCGGCATGGATGGTTGGGTGGCTGGAAGCCCCCAGCCCCTTCCCTTTCCCAGCCGCTGTCCCCCGGGGAGGTGGGACAGTCCCACGCGGTGAAGGAGGGAGGCAGCTGCGGGCGGGAGGCTCGGGGTTCAGCCATGGGACTGGACCCCAGAACTCCTCTCTGGCCCCCCGACACTCCCCGGGCTGGAGAGGTGCTTGGGGTGCCCAAACTGCTGCACCCCAAGGCTTTGGCAGCGTCACTCCCAGCCTGCTGTGAGCAGGTCAGGAATTGAACCGAGCACCGACTATTTCTTTTAAATAAAGCGTGGCTTGGAAAGATCTTGTCTTGAAATCAGACACCAGCTTTGCACAAAAGATAAAAGACTTTCCAGCTGCCTAAATGTGAACATCATCCCACTTTTCCTGGATTGGGAGCTGATGGTCAGACTCTGCTCACAGTTACATTGATGTCAATATGTCGTTTATCTAAAGCTGTTGGCTTTAGAGTGCAGGTCCTGGCTGGATTGTCGGCAGCTGGGACATGAAAGCTGAGGGCTCTCAGTTCAGAGATTTCATTTTTCAGGATCATGTTTTGCTCAGGGCTCTCAGTTCTCCCAGTCTGAGTGTATGGCTGGATTTCTCTGCAAGCCCTGGCTCTTGGAGCCACACAACTGCGTGGGAATTGCAGCTTTCTGGCTTTTCTTTTTAAGTAAGCTTGAACCCTTTGTGTTTACAGAAGAAATATGAACTTCCAACAGGTCAGAAACTAGGAGCCAAATCAGCAGAGCATGTTTTTAAACCAGAACGGATGGTTTCAACCAGTCCTGCGGCTGTAATTCAGCTTTTTCAATGCTTTTGATTGGGGACTGAGGATGGCATTTCCTCCTCTCCAGGCAAAATGGCTTTCCCACCCACTCCATCGCATGCCAGGCCAGTCTGACTTGATCTTTCTGGAAATGGGAAAGAAAAAAAATAAAACAGCAACACTGTTTTCCTGTTGTATTCCTGACTCCAGGGCTGGTATGCAGACCAGCTGGACTTTCAGGAGTTGTCCCTGTGCCTGAGGGAATAGGACACCTGAGCCTTGCTCCCCATGGCTTTCACAGGATGGGAGTTTGACCCCATCCAGCTGTGCTGACTTGGTGTTTCTGCCTCTCCTCTCATCCTGTTTTGCTGAATCACCCCTTTCACAAGCCTCTGGAGCTCTTTGTTGATCCAGGAAACGAAATGGGAGCCCCAGCCCAGTCAGCTGAGGGTCAGGAAGCTCTGCCAGCCTTTCCCAAGCTCCCCCTCCTCTTAAAACGCTGTTCCTCTCTGCTGAGAGAAGGGGCCATGACAATGAGCAAGCCCTTTCACATCCCAGCCTCTGGCAGGGATTCCCCGGAGGGTCACAGCAGAGGAATGTCAGTCAGGGCTGACAGCCCTGCCAGCAGCAGGGAGCTGCCCGGCACAGGGACCTTGGACCTGACGGGTTGATTGACTGCTGTCACCCAGCCCAGTGGCTCTGGCCATCCCTCACCAGACGTGTGGTGCCTGCAGCATCCTGCTCAGTGTACAGCATCCAGGAAAAGGCATCTTTACAGCCGTGCCTCAGCCTGCCTGGCTGGTGCCTGGATTTTGTCAGCACCTCAGGAAATGCCCATGTAAAGGGGACACCGGTGAAGGTAAAGACAGAGCAGGCCCAGGGAGAAAGGAGCCAGGCTAGTGGTCATCAGAGGATTGTGCCACAGAACAGTGAGGTCCTGGAGCATCCTTCCAGTGTGAGAAAGGGAACAGGAGAACACAGCTTCCTGGCTCTGGGGTGAAAAGAGGATTCGGATGCTGCAGGGGTTTGCAACGTGGGCTTCCAGCCATCAAACAGTGCTGGTGTCCCCAGGTACTGGCTGAACCCCACAGCTGGAGGGATTTCTCCTGTTACAGCCCCAGCTTTGCTTGTCTGAAAACCAAAGTAAGATCCTTTTTCAGTCAACTCAGTTCCCCTCCTGTCCTCTGCAGCATTTCTGTGGAGCTGAGCTGTGTCAGGTCTCAGCCAGCATGAAGGCAGGTGGGCTGGCCAGCTCCCCGAGTCTGTCTCACTGCTGGATTGCCTGACCTCCCTCCAGACATTTCAGGCCCATGAAGAGGCATGGAGCAAGGCAGGATCCAAGGAGATGCATCCCAAGGAACTGCCATGCAGCTGAAATATGAGATCAAACAGCTGGGAAAATCCCAGAGAAATAATATATTGGTCAAGGGAGCAGGCAAACCCCTCATGAACTCCCACCTTGGAGACAGCTGGAGAATTGGCTGTGGCCTGGCTGGGCTGCAGCAGCTGTCAAAATGTGAAGAGGGGGAAAAAGAAACCCGTCTTTTTGACACAGCTTGCCCACTCTCCCACCCTGTGACTGAAGACACAACTTGCATTTTTGGGAGAGAGGAAAATTTAGGAGGCTCCTGGGCAGTTTGTGGGTGCTCCCAAGTGGGTGGGTGGATGGGTGGATGGGTGGATGGATGGATGGATGGATGGATGGATGGATGGATGGATGGATGGATGGATGGATGGATGGATGGATGGATGGATGGATGGATGGATGGCTGGATGGATGGATGGATGGATGGCCGGATTGGTTAGAGAGATGATGGATGGATGGATGGATGGATGGATGGATGGATGGATGGCTTTCAGCACTACAGTCAGCAGAGGTGCCCCGTTAGGGGTGAAGGCTGCCATCCAGGACAGATGGGGAGCGCTGGGATGCAGGACAAAAGCTGCCAAGATGGATGTGGCTGTGAGCTCTTTGGAACACAAGGAGTTGAAAATACTGCATCTCAGTTGTCTAATAAAAATATCTGTCTCGTTTTGCAAAGGCTCATTGCAAACATCTGTGGGTTGTGGAGTTCCCAAAAGGGAGAAGAAACCTCTCCCTGTTGGAGCAGCTCCTGGGGGAGGATGCACAAGATACACAGAGAAATTGGGGTGTGCAGGGTTACAAGCACAGGGAGGGATAGATCTGCAAGGCTCACCTTCCAAAAAAGAGGAAAGGGGAGTAAGAGGAAGTATGAAAAGCAGCTGGCAGGAACCAAGGGTGATTTAATGGCTTTGCAAAAAATGACCGTGGCAATTAAAAGTGCTCTAAGCTTTTTGGAGGAGAAAGAAGGAAAGAAGAGAGAAATAAAAGGCTGGGTTGCAGGGTGGGATGCAGGGATCACCCAGAATGGTCATGGCACAGCTGGGGATCTGCTGCAGGGGTATGGGGGCACAAGCAAAGATTGGTGTGTCAGGAACCAGGGGTAAGGACTGGTGGGGAAAACCAGCTGGGCAAGGAGTCTTGAAGGTACTTCTGCAGGGTGCCCAAGTGCCAGGAGCTCCTCCCTGTGTCCAGAGGGTGGGGGCTTGGAGCCACAGCAAGGCTGAGCTGCCCACATGCTCCTGCTGGTATTCTGTTCCTTCTCTGTGCTCACCTACAGATGCACTCAGCTGGCTGAGGAAGAAGTTGTGTCCTGCCCTCAAATGTCCTCTGCTGAATGTCCCCTGCAGCATTTTTTACCAGTTACCAGGCATCTGTAGCCCAGATCTCTCCTTGCTTTTGTGTTCAAGCCCTGGGGTTTGTGTTACAGCCTCAGGGCTTGCAGGATGTAACCCCCTGCCCTGGATGAGACCTACTCCAGTGACATCAGTGAGCACTGGTCTAAGGACAACACCTGAAGTGTCACACTCGAGGTGTTTTGATGGAAGTTCCAGCAGGCCCCTCCCTTGCTGGGTACAAGTGCCCAGTGACCTGGCCATGGGCTGTGGGGTTTGTGTGCCCATCCCACAGTGTCAGCCCACCCTCCTCAGGGACCGCAGCCATGCCTGGCCACCCACAATAGCTGCCTTCAGTTCAATTTCACTGAGGGGCAGAGCTCTCAGAACACTAAGCTGCTGGAAAATAGGCTTCCTTTCTCAGCAGATTTGTCACAGCCTTCAGGAAAGTTCCCGTGTTGGGACTGGGATCTTGTGTCCAGGCCATGCTTGGCACTGGACGGGCACAGTGGGGATCTCTGTTCCTCCAATTGCCATCAGCATAGCTGAGGAAAGTGAGGCACTGGGAGGTAACAGGGCTTGCCTGGGAATGAGCTGTGGCTTTTCTGCAGATCAACCCATCAGCTGGGACCAAGAAGGTTTGGATCGTTCTTCCCAGGGACTAAAGATGTCCTAAGCAGCCACCCTCCAGCTCCGGCGCTTCCCTGCTCTCAGGGCACAATGTCAGCCCCACGAGTGATGTGTTGAGAGCCTTCGTCCTGCGAGTGGCACCACTCAAACCCCATCACTCCAAAACCCAGCGGAGAGGCTGCTGAGGAATCACCAGCACAGGGTGGGGTAAATACAGCACAGAGCCCACGCCAGCCCTGCCCTGGAGTCATCGTATGGTGGGAGTCAATGCGCTTTTTGGGGGCACAAAAAAGCCCCACCACGTCCATTTCTCACCTGAGCCCACCCATCGCTTCCCCACTGCTGTCAGCCTCCCTGAGATCTGGAGAGCATCCGTTTTCTCAAAGTGTCTGCTTTTTTCTTCTTTCCTTTCACCGTGCCCTCTCTTCCCATCCCCCTGGAGATGATGCAGGGCAGAGGAGTCCCCGGGCTCTGGCCACCCTTCATGTCTCACGGTGTGCTTGCGGGAGGGTGGTCTGGAGAAGGAAGGGTCTCCACGGGCACAAGGAGCTGTGCCCGGAGCTGCTGGAGCGAACGGAGCTGTTGGATGAGCCCCAGGTGCCAGCGGCCAGCCCAGCCCCACCGCCGGCCTGCCCGGCCCTCAGCGGGAGCCAGGGTGCGCAGCCTGGGGCTGTTCGGCAGCCTGGGGCTGTTCCGGGCCCTCCCCTCGCTCAGGTGAGAGGAAGGAAGCAGCAGGGAGAGGAGGAGCTGAGGGTGAGCCCTGCTGCCGGCACAGAGCAGCCCCTGGGGTTTGGTTTGGCCCCGAAGTCGAGGAGGTGCCGAGGCGCAGCAGCTGCCCAGGTAATGGGGAAGGTCCTGTCGGTTTGCAGCGTGCGGTGAACGGGAGCGTGGATGTGGATGTGGATGTGGATGTGGATGTGGATGTGGATGTGGATGTGGATGTGGATGTGGATGTGGACGTGGACGTGGACGTGGACGTGGACGTGGATGTGGATGTGGGCAGGGTGCGCTGCCGGCAGGGTGGCCCAGGAGCGAAGCAGACTGGTGTCAGCAAAGTACCTGCTTTGTTTTGGGCGGCTCTTTGGCTCCGGAGGTCGATGTGAGCTGCCTGCAGGGGAGGACTGTCCCCTCCATCCTCCATAAGAGCTCTGTGGTGGAGGGCTGTGATCCCGGCTGGTGTGGGGGCTGAGGGCTGCCCCATTCCTCTAGGGGGTTTATTTATTGAATGTGACTTAAAGACCCTTTCTCTTACCCTGTCTGCCCATTAATCTCTCTCCAGACTATAACCTACCCTTCACCTCCCTAACAGGCCTGCTCCATCCAAGGCCTGTAGGGAGAAGCCTCTTCTCTCCATCCCCTGCCTCCCTCCAGCCATCCCAGGTGAGGCCCACACAGAACTAAATTCAGTGAGCTGAAAACTGTACCAGAGCCATGCCGAGCAGTCCCCAGCAATGAGATGCTTGGGGAGGGGGCAGCTGCCCATTGAGGCAAGGTGGGGACAGTGGCTCTGCAGAGGGAACGTGGCCCTGGCACTTGTTTTGCTGTGTGGCTGCAGTGTTATGTTGAGCTCTTGCACCCTGCATTCACCCTGAAGGTGGTGGCTCAGCACGTCATATCTGGGGATGATTGCTAAGCCCCCACCCCAAATCCTATGGGATTTCTCTGCCCAGGACTTTTCATGTCTGTGTCAGTGTATATCTCAACTGGTAGCTCATCAGTGCTGCCCTGGGAGCATCAGGGTCAGTCTGATCATTCCTCTTCTCCAAAACTCTCCCCTGTGCAGCGAGGAGCTCTCTCCCGTTTGTTGCCAGGCCCTGCGGCACAGCAGGGAAGGCAGCTGGAGGGCTGCCCGCTCCAGCTGCAGTGCCTGGGAAAGCTGGGCTCAGCAGGTTGGTGAGTGGCCCCGTGACCCTGGCCCTGCTCACAGCAGAGCTGATGGAGGCACCGAAGCTTCGGGAGCTGGCTAGCACTTCCCTGCTGTCATCCCCCGGAGAGGAGCTGGGATTTGGTCTTACTCCCGGCTGCCAGGGAGAGGAGGGGGACGGGGCATGGAGCAGGAGCCACATCTGCCTGCTCGGACTGCCTTCCAGGAGGGATGTCTGGGAATGGAACAGGGCTGAGCTTGTGCAGAACGGATCGGAGAGGCTGGGTAGCTACTGGGGCAGAGGGCTTGTCGTGTGACACATGCTTGTCATCATCCCTTTGGGTAAGGAACCAACTCCCCCCAGCCACCCTTTGGGTTGAGTGTGTGCTGAGGGCTGTGCTGAGAGTCCCTGGGGACACCACACCATCACCTGGCTGTGCTGCCAGCACAAGAGGTTTCTTTTTGTTCGTCTGTGCTCATCCTGTGCTCTCCTGCTGTGCCCGGGACAAGGTGAGGTGCCGAGCTGGCAGCTGGGGGAACTGGGATCAGCCTCCGTGGTTCCCGGTCTCTGGTGTGATGTGCTGACACCACGACATCTGTCCTGCTGATGACGAGTGCTGAGCAAAAGGAGCAAGGGGCTTCTCTGGCCAGGGCCTGGGAACAACACCCAATACCCCAACAGAGATCTTCAGGGAAGTACTCCAGGGACTTCAGTGCGTTGACCAGGAAGCAGCTGCCAGCAGTAGGTTGCAGGAAGCAGGGCTGCATGAGAGATGTTTGGAGACTTGTGCCACCTTGTGTGGCTGGAGGCAAGGCTGTGCTGCAAACCCAGCATGGACCTTGTGGCTGTCAGGCTTGGCAGCCAGGCCTCTGCTCCAGCATGGTGGAGGGGAATTGTCTCCATGCAGGGAGCGAGTGACTGAAGGATGTGAGCAGGGGAGAGGATGAGCAGGAAGTAGGCAAGGCTGTCCTTCCACGTGTTCTTGCTAACGAAAACCAGGAACTGTACAACCCTGGAGTGCAACCTTGTGAATGCAGCATGGCAGAGCTGTCCGGGTGTTCTGCAGGCAGCACAGCCCCTGTACTGGGATTCCCTGGGAAAGACGGATGATGGTGACAGGGGCCAAGACTTGGAGACCAGGGAGTTCTGGCTTGTACAAGAGCCATGTCTGGCCAATTCTACAATGCCTAAGTGGGATGCCTTTTCCTCCAAGTGGGAAATGCTAGGTTTGGACTTTGTTCAAAGTGAATGTGTGGTCTATGGAGCAACTTGGAATTCCTACCTCTCTGCCCTGAGTTGTTTGGGAGTTTCTAAGGACAGTGCAGGGCAGGAGGTCTCCTGCCAGCCCAGTTCTTGTTTGAATGGGATGTTGAAAGCTTGATTGTGCAGTGTTGCTGTGAGGTTGTGTTTGCCCTCCCAAGGGTGATGTATCTCAATGGCAAAGGCATCTCTCCTCTGAGCTGGATGCAATAACTCATACTCTGGCTTCTGTCTTGTTTTCTGGTGCTCACAGAGGCCCTGACTGATCTTCATTGAGGCCCTTCAGGTGTTTGCCTCAGTTTCTCTAGAGGCTTACCTGTCCCCATGGTGGGGCTGTGTTTGCAGCCATGACACGACCCTCCTGCAGTAAACTCACATTGTCTTTAGCTGCTGGAGTTCTCTTCCCCTGCCTGAGTCTGTTCCTGTCTCTCACTTGCAGTCTCAAACCATGAACTATGTGGGGCAGCTGGCTGAGAGCGTGTTTGTCACGGTGAAGGAGCTGTACCGGGAGCTGAACCCCGCCACCCTGTCGGGCTGCATCGACGTGGTGGTGGTAAGGCAGCCCGACAACTCCTTCAAGTGCTCCCCATTCCATGTGCGCTTTGGGAAGCTGGGAGTGCTGCGCTCCAAGGAGAAGGTGGTGAGTGGTGCCTGCCCTGGGGCTGTGGTCCCTTTCCAGTGTCTCCAGCCCCAGGATCTTCTGTAAGCCACAGGTTAAGGAAAGACTTTGTTTGAGGGGAATGGGAGCCCACTGAAAGGGGTGCTTGACAAGTTTTTGAGGGGATGCCCCCAAATGGAACCCATCCTTTTCCAGGGAGAAATGTGCTCTCCAGGAAAATTGGGAGAGGTCCCTTGCCTCAAAGGCTGTGTGGCTGTCAGCCCTGTGAGCAACTTCAACCCATCCCCTCCCTCAGGAAATGCCCCTGTACTCTGGTGAATGAGGGGGTTTGGATGGAAAGGCTGCTTCTGTCCCCTGCTAGGTTGACATTGAAATCAATGGAGAGCCTGTGGATCTGCCCATGAAGCTGGGAGACAACGGAGAGGCCTTCTTTGTCCAGGAGCCAGAGGAGCATGAGGTTGGTGATGAGGAGGTGCTGCATGTCTGTGTCCCGCTGTAACTACCTGGAAGTGCAGAGTTGAGGTGGAATGATGAGCTTTGGAATGCTGCTCTTCCCAGAGTGACTCCATTGTCCCTTCTGATGTATTCCGTGTCTGGAAAGGCTCCTGCTCAAAGGACCTTGCAACCCTGGGTGGTAGAGCACCCTCAGGGAGTAATTAGACCAAATATCTGCATCCCAGACTGTTCTCCATCAATGGGCATGGCTGCTGGCCAGACAGGTGGATATCTTGGGTCTTGGCCAGACAACTGCTGTGGCAGGCTGCCCACTCCAATAGGAAGTGGGATGAGACCAGTGTTGCCTTCCAGAAATCCTGGCAACTCTTCTCTCAGGCAAACTTGTGATCACTGCTAGGTTGGGCTGGGTTTGGGAGTAGAAAAGGGCTCTGGTGTCAAATCCCATTTGCAGCCTTGGTAATTCTGGTGTTGTGGTGCCATCTCCTGCCTGTCTCTCCTTGCCCGTGTTAAAGATGTTTTTAGCTTGTGGCTGGATCACTCTACTGTTCTTTTATTCACATGTTGTAGGTACAAACCCTTTCCTTTTAGGTCAGGCCACAAAACCACCCCTGAGCTGAGGGCTCAGAGGTGTTGGTTGTGTTGTTCCACAGTATGCTCCATAGAGAGCAAGGAGCTGCTAGGCTGAAAAGGAGGGTGCTGGAGGGAGCTGATGGGCTCCTCCCCATCCCTGTTTCAGGGCAGCATCCCCTTCTTCCTCTGCACTTCCCCCATCTACAAGGAGCAGAGCCCTCAGGATGCTGCTCAGCCCTCCTGTGAGCTGGAGGCCACCAGTGCTGGAGTGATTCTGCGCAAGAAGAGGCGACGCAAGAGAAGGCCCAAGAAGAAGGAAGTGTTGGACTCGGATTCTGAAAGCTGTGATGAGACCAAAAACAAAGTGGCCATGAAGGAGCCATGCAAGCTGTCAGCTCCAAGGTGAGCTGCTTGGTCTGGGCAGGGTGGTGCAGTGGGTCAAGCCCGTGGGTTCATTTGGTGATGCCCAGCAGTACTGGAACAGGGGGAAAGTGTTTGCAAGTTGGAGCCCAGTCTCCTGTGGAGTAGAAAGCCAGGGGCAATGGTGAAGCTGGGAATTGCCAGCTTTCTGGAGAGGAGGCTGCTGCTTGAGAGTAGCACAAGTGCCCTCTCTTTCCTCCTTTACAGTGATGCAGGGCGTTCATCCTTTGCTGATCTCCTTGAAGAAACCGAGTCGTTGCAGCCCCGAGAGATCCACCCGTACTCCGATGGGGAGCTGCTCACTGTGGACAGGTAACAGGCAGAGCCAAGGTGTTCTGCTCAGCTCTGGTGAGAGCAGGGCACCTGCCTCATGGCAGGGAAAGTGGTGTGGAAAAGTGGCTTGGAGGTGTCAGGAGAGGAGAGTTTTCCTAGCCTGATATGGTGTGGCTGGAGGACAGCTCAGAGACCACAAGAGACACTTGTGGCCATGGTCACAGGTGTGAGAGCCTGTGTGCATGGGGCTCTCTGCTGCTGAGCTGCTCTGGACAACTGGCACAGCACTTTGCTTCCTTGAGCCTCAGCTTCCATAGGTCTGGGTCCTTTGGGAATGACAATCTCATAGGGCAGAAGTGACTTTATGGGAAACCAGCCTTACAGGATTCTTGGCCCTAAATGTCCTTGCGCTGATAGGAAAGCATGGGGCTCTAGTGTAGGTGAGGCCCCACATCACCTTCTCTTCCTGCAGCTTCATGCTGAGCCATCCGTCTTCTCCCAGAAGTGATTCCGAACTGGAGATCAGACCACAGGAGAGTTTTGCTCTAGGGGCTGAGTCCCACATGAAGTGGACCTGGGGAAATCTCCCTCAGGTGAGTCTCTGCTCTTGCTCTTTTGCTGGGAATGGGTGTCCAAAAGACCTGCAGAAAGCAGAGGAGGCTGTGGCCAGGCAGCCTTAGGGAAGTTGTCCTCTTCTGTGTGATGCTCTGGGCAACTTCCCATCCTCAAACCTGTTCTTCTGTTTTCCTTGAGGTGAATAAGTCGGTGCGAGTTGAACCAGCCAAGTCCACAAAGACCGTTGCTGCTGCAGCAACCACCGTCTCTGCGACACTGCTCCCAGTGGATGAGGCAACAACCCCTCTTGTTGCCACGTCTGAACGTCCAGAAGGGAATTCAAGCCCAGCAGGACCTCAGGGCATACCCTGTTCCTCAGCTGTGTCTGTTCCTGAGCCAACACTTGCACCTCAGGCTGCGAACAGCATTTCCAGGCTGAAGGACATCCTCAATGCTGTCAGGGAAAAGAGATTTTTGGGGGCCTACTCACAAGAGAAACAGAAGGGAGATGTGAGTGTTGTGCCAGAGATTCAGATAGATGGGGAGCCCTTTGAGGAAGCCACTGCTCCAAGGCAGGCAGGCTCAGAAGGCCCCAGGTCCCAGCTGGAGAGGCAGGGGAGGCAAGGTGAGAGGGTGACTGGTGCTGCTTGAAGTGGTGTTTGACCCTGCAGATGTGTCTGACTCAGATGAGTGCCTAGGTTGTCCATTTAGTGTAACTCCTTCATTACTGCCCCGGGTCTTCCATGTGTGGTGTGTTTGCTTTGCCTTCTCTGTGTGCTACCAGCTCCTTTGCTTTGAAGAGACATTCCTTATGTGTCCACCTTATAGTGACCACCCAGCTCCCGGGAAGGCTTTCTTGCTTTGTGGTCCCTGAAGTCCATCCCTGGATGTCTCTGTTCTTGCATAGATAGAAGATCTCTCAGCAGTACAAGCTATATCTTAACTTCAAGTGTCTGACAGCACCTGGCCTGACTTGTGTCTTCATCCTGAGCATGCCAAGTCAGGGGGAAAATCACAGGGAAGCATTTATGTGCTCCCCTTAACAGTGTATTTAAGGATCATAGTAGTGCAGGTGTCCTGAGGCACTTCTGTTGCTGTTGACTTAGAGCAGCTTTTCCAGCAGAAAAATGGCTGCCCTGTTTGTATGATACATGGATATGATTGAGGAAAATGCTCTTGGCTTTCTTGATAGATGCTGGGGTGATGGGAAAGGTGATTCAGCTAAGCTCTCTCTCTTCTATCTGTACGTTGAGGATCTATCAAAAGAAGTCCTCACATGGCTCCCAGTGACATTTACCTGGAAGACCTCTCCGAGCTGGACAAGAAGCAGGTGGCTCTCTATTTCCCCGGGAGGTATGAGTTGCCCGAGTTGACCAAGCTCAGACATGTTTGAGAAACCTTGGTGCAAAGGATGGAGGTATGTTTAAAGCTATTCTCTGATGTCACCCTGTTTCTTCCCTTGCTGGCAGTGACACAGAGCAGAGTTTGAGGCCTGTGACAGACCCCAGCAACCCTCTGTGTGTCCAGCTGCCATCCACCTTGCCTGCCAACCACCCCACAGACTCTGACTCGATGCCCACAGTTGCCCTGTCACTGTGCGGGGGCCTCAGGGGCAACAGGCAGATCTCTCATGGTAGGTGGGAGCGGAGGGGAAATCCGCAGCCCTGAAATCCTTTCTATCCTCCAATGACATGACACAGCCTCTGTCCCACCAGAGAAGTTCATGGAGCACATGGTTTCCTACCAGCAGTTTGCTGAGAACCCAAGGCTCGTCAGTGACCCAAACCTGGTGATAATGATCAACAAGAAGTGAGTGTCCTGCTCTTCCTGCAGCTTCATCCCACCATGGACAGGGTGGCCCCTTTGTCCCTATGGAAACCCTCCTGTAGGAATGTGACTCCATCCCAGAGCATGATTGTACCAAAGTAGTTGTGGGACCTGGCCATGCTGCAGGATGGTGTTGTGCCCATCCCTCTTGCTTTTTCCAGGTATTACAACTGGGCAGTGGCTGGTCCCATAGTCCTGTCCCTGCAGGCCTTCCAGAGGAACATTCCAGAGGTCGGTGGCATAACACATTTACTGGCTATGATTCTTAGCAGGGCCTGGGCTGAGGACTGACCTCATCCCATGTTCTGCCATGTTCATAGAACATCATTGATGAATTGGTGAAGGAGAAGATGCCCAAGAAAGGCAGAAGGTGGTGGTTCTCCTGGAGGAGGAGAGAATTCCCACCAGAGCGGGTATGTTTGCAGCAGTGGATATGACATCCATGTCCCCAGGGGACAGGCATCATTCTCCTGACTGGCAGGGGTGGGAGCAGGGTCTTGGGGATGGCCTGAGGTTGACTATGAGGACATCCAGCACCTGATGATGTGATTTCTTAAGGTTGCTACCTGTCCCCTTTGATCTGTTAATGCCTGAGCAGCAGAGCAACACCTGGTAAAGCAGAAATGTGGACCTTGCAGTGGTGAGACCTCCTGCCACGTGCCCATCCTGCCAGGTCGCCAGGCACCACGTGTGCTTGCTGGTCCCCCTGCCCCACCACAGCACCAGGCTGTGCTTCCCCTTCCACAAGCAGTGTCCCTGTGAAGGCAGGGGCTGCAGTGACACCTCTTTTGGCATTGCTGTTCCGACTGGAAGAAAAGCAAAGCAGGCCCTGCTCTTGCTCTTGTCTCTGTGCAAGCATTGCTCAGCAATAACAGAGTAACAGTTATCAACACTCTGTTGAGCCCGAATCCAGAACACAGCCCCATACCAGCCACTGTGAAGAAAATTACCTCAGCCAAAACCAGCACATCCCTCTCTGCCTGCAGCAGCAGCCGAGGCCAGGGAAAGCCAGTGTGGGAACACTGCAGCCTGACCCTGGTCAGGAGAGGTGAGTGCCTCCCTCCCTGGTCATCTTCAGGAGTCTGGATGCTCCTGGTCTCTTCTCCTATGTGACTAGTTATTCCTAAATTTGCCTAATGGAAGAGGGTAGAAAGCTTCGTTAAGACTGGCTGGCCCCTTCTTCCCGTTGTGTAGGCGGGAGGAAAAAGAGTCATCCAGTGACAATGAGCCCAAACACCCTGGGGACACGATGGCAGTGGAGGCCCCTGCTCAGAAACCTCTGCCAACCTACACAACAGGCAATGCCAACGTGGGAACACTGCAGCCTGACCCTGGTCAGGAGAGGTGAGTGCCTCCCTCCCTGGTCATCTTCAGGAGTCTGGATGCTCCTGGTCTCTTCTCC
Organism: Orthonyx spaldingii; assembly: GCA_013397795.1. Taxonomy (NCBI): domain Eukaryota; kingdom Metazoa; phylum Chordata; class Aves; order Passeriformes; family Orthonychidae; genus Orthonyx; species Orthonyx spaldingii. Next base: position 1,447,668 of record VZTJ01003652.1, read on the forward strand.
CAGATCTGCCTAATGAAAGAGGGTAAAAAGCTTTGTTAAGACTCTGACTGACCCCTTCCCTTCTTTGTATAGGCAGGAGGAAAAGAAGTCATCCGGTGACAATGAGCCCCTGCACCCTGGGGAGATGCTGACAGTGGAGCCTCCTGCTCAGAAACCTCTGCCCACCCACAAGAAATCCCTGCGGCTCTCCTCTGAACAAATTGTATGTGTTTATTCCTCCACCTTCATTGTCTATGTGTGTAGGGGTGAGACACTTAAACAGGGATTTCCCTACTCCTGACCTCGTGTTTTCATAGGACATCCAAGTATTTTGCCCTGGTTGGCCACCCTGCAGAGACTTGGGGTCCCTGGCCTGGCTGGGTGGCAGTCTGGCCTCTGGCAAGCCTTGGAGTGGTGTGACTTGGTTCTGGTGTAATACTTTTGCTGCCCCTCTGCCCCAGGGAAAGTTGAATCTGCAGGATGGCCCCAACGAGGTGGCATTCAGTGTGACCACGCAGTACCAGGGCACGTGCCGCTGTGAGGCCACCATCTACCTGTGGAACTGGAACGAGAAAGTGGTGATCTCGGACATCGATGGCACCATCACCAAGTAAAAGGCCTTTCTCCCACCCCAAAATCCTTGTTTTCCCCCTGTTAAGGGAAAGTCTCCTTTAAAGGCTTGCATAAGCAGGCAGAAGGGACCACAAACCCCATTGGGCTGGGGGTTGATGCTCACCACGTTGGAGGACACTAACCCGGTCTCCTTTTTCCTTTTAGATCTGATGCTCTTGGACATATCTTGCCGCATCTGGGTAAAGACTGGACTCATCGTGGGATTGTTAAACTCTTCCACAAAATCCACCTGTAAGTATTGGATCAGCTGAGGCCAAGGGGAGGTGGGAAGCTGATGGAGTCAGAGTCAGGGCTTCTTACTCACTGGTGCAGGCCCAGATGGCTGCACTGTCTGCTGGCAGTGGTGGCTGATGCTGCCTATGTCATGGTGAGGGGTGAAGGCAGAGGGTCCCCTGGGAGCAGGTGCTGGCATTTCCTTCCCTGGAAGGAATGTGTGTCAGTGGAGGCTTTGCTGGGGAGATACAGTTGAGCACCGAAGGAGACGAGACCACCCAAGGTCACACCTGAGAGAGGTGGCACGGGGGTCCCCAGCACTGTGGTACCTCTCTGGGCACCCAGCGATCACTTCCCACAGCCCAGGGGACTCACCTGCGAGGGGTGACACCAGCAGAGAGTCCCTGCAGAGCCTCCAGCTTGGTCTTTGGCCCCTGTGGCCACTGAGAGGCACTGTGGGCCCATGGATGGCTCGTTCTGGCCCCGGGTGGAACATGGGAGGGATGTACTCCCGGGGATTGCAGCGACTCCGCGGGCACCTCGGCTGCCTCTGACCACCCCGGTACCACCTCTGCCGAGCTGAGCCCGGCCCGGGTGTCTGCCAGGGCTGAGTACTGCCCTCCACAAGGGACAGGCAGTGCTGTGGGATGAAAGTGCTGTGTGAGGGTGCAAAGCAGCAATGGGTGCTGTGCAGCTGAGCTGGGTGGGTGTGTGGCTGCTGGGGCGAGCGTGGAGGGACTCCCAGTGTGAGGCAGGTGGGGATTGAGCTTAGTTGGAGTTTCCAGAGAAGGGATTCATGTTGTTTGTGGAACCACCTTGCTTACTGCAGTAAGGCTGGGGCTTAGGCCAGGTACTTGGCTACCTCTTCCTCCTCCTCCTCGGAGAATTCCCTGCCCAGGTCACAGCTCAGAGGGGCTCCCTGTGTTCTCTCTAGGAATGGCTACAAGTTCCTCTACTGCTCAGCCAGGGCTATTGGCATGGCCCACATCACCAAAGGCTACCTCAAATGGGTCAATGAGCAAGGCTGTGGCCTCCCCATGGGCCCCATGCTGCTTTCCCCCAGTAGCCTCTTGTCTGCCTTCCACAGGTACTGTCTTCTCCTGCCCTTCCTGTATCCCTGGGGACAGCACCCCCTTCCCCAGCTTGGCCCTGAGGGATGTCCCAGCCTTAAACTGCTCTGCCCTCCTTGGTGCACAATGCCTTTTGTGAGAGACAGCAGGGGAGCTGCCTGACCTTGCTGGAGCTTCACGGTGAAGCTGCTGATGCACAAAACCTCTTACCCTTCAAATCACTGCCCTGAGCCCCAGACATTTGGTGCCCACAGTCCTGGCCAGCTGGTGCCACTGTGACCGTGTCTCTTGTGGTGCAGGGAGGTGATTGAGAAGAAGCCAGAGGTGTTCAAGGTCACCTGCTTGTCAGACATCGGAAAGCTGTTTGCCACAAAGTGTCCCTTCTACGCGGCCTTTGGGAACAGGCCCAATGTGAGTGGCTCTCCTGGGGCAGAGGGAGGGATCAGGCTGGGTACTGGTGCCTTCCTGCAGCTCTCACACCCTGCTGACCTTCCTTGGGCAGGATGTCTATGCTTACAAGCAAGTGGGGCTGCCAGAGAGCCGCATTTTCACAGTGAACCCCAAGGGAGAGCTGATCCAGGAGCTCACAAAGAACCAAAAGTCCACGTAAGCAAAGTGTTTATTCCTCAGCACCTTCAGGATAACCTGGCTTTGATGCAGAGAAGCATCTCAGGGGGTAGCAAAGCAAACAAACACCCCGTGACCCCAACGTAATTTCTTTCTTCCCCCCACAGATACGAGCGGCTGTCGGAGCTGGTGGAGGTCTTCTTCCCTCCCGTGGGGCAGCGGGGGAGCGCTGGCCTGGCGTCCCCAGAGTACAGCCACTTTGCCTGCTGGAGACCTCCACTGCCTGATGTTCACTTGGATGGCTTGCCCTAACCCCATCCCTGTGGAGACCTGGCCCAGGGCTCTCCTGCCTGTTCTTTGCCAGGACTGAATGCTCCAGATGCACCTCGTCCTCCCTGTTTGCTGCTCGGGTGTTTTGCACTTGTAATAGAGGTCGTGACATCCCTTAGCAGGCGGCCAAAGGGGGTAAGAGGGAGCTCTGACTCTATGAAAACTCCAGTTGCTAAACACAAATTCCTGAAAGCTGGGTCTCTTCTAGTGTTTGTAGCTCCTCTAAAGCCTGGCTCTTTTTTAAAGGTGGTGTTTGTTCACTGTTGTATTTATTGATGAGCCTCTGGTGTAGCTATTACTGCCTCCAGTATGACCAGTGTTCCAGACAGTCCAGCTACCTGCAGTTTGGTAGCTGAAACTGCCCACCAACTTGTAAAGGTCAATGGATGATTTTGGGGTTTTGAGTGTTCTGGACTAAAATAATAAATAGTGCCTTAATCCAGGCTGCCTCTTGTCTGCTCTAGCCCTGTGCATAGAAGTGGGAGCCAGGCTCCAAGTCCTTTTAAAATGTGATTGGGCTTATTCTGCTGAAGCATCCTACTAAGTGGGTCATGGAGGAGATGGGACTAGCTTCTAGAACATGACTTTTTTTTTTCTTCTTTTTTTTTTTTATTTTTTTTTATTACTACATTTAGCTAAGGTAGCAAAATTAATTAAATACAGGAAACAAATCCAGGCTTATTCTGTATGTACTTGGGGCTGAATTTGGACAATGAGGACAGGAGACATTGCAAAAGCCAGAGGCCCCTGTGCTGAGGCTCCCTCTGGGCCAGCCCCAGCCCCTTGGGGTGCCCGGAGCAGGGGATGCCCGCAGCCCAGCGCAGCCTCGGTGGCACCGGGGACACCCAGGGAGGAGCCGTGGGTGAGGCTCTGCAGGACCAGGAAGACTCAGCTCTGCTCCCTCATGGGCTCCCATGAGACAGGGCCCACTGGGATTTGGCCCTACACACACCAAGTGTGTGCAGAGCAACTGCAGGGAGAGTGGGACCTCTGTCAATGGGAGTCCCCTGTGCACAGGGACCCCCAGCCCTGGGGCAGCCGTGCCAGCACCCCCAGAGACCTCCAGCCCCAGGAACCCAGACCAGCTGGAAACCACAACTCTGCAAATGCTGCTTGTGCCCAAAGCAAATGCAAATAGAGCTGGGGTGTGAAAAACTGTTTCTTTACAGAAGAGCAGAAACAAAAGCAAACTACAACACTTTCAGATTGTAAGAATTTTTATAACAACAGCAAACTCTAAAACATACTTACAGATGGCTTTGGATGTTCCCAGGGGTGGGGCATCCACAGCCCCTGTGCACAGCCTGGGCCAGTGCCTCACCACCCTCAGTGTAAAAAACCAATTTCCTTAAATGCAACCCAGATCAACCTCCTGCAGTTGAAAGCCATCCCCCCTTCTCCTCCCATCACAGGCCCTGCTGAACACTCTGTCCCCATCTTTCCTATGGGACCCTTCAGGTCCTGCACGGCTGCAGTGAGGCCTCCCCATGACCTTCTCCAGGCTGAGCATCCCCAACTCTCTCTTCATGGGAGGTTATAAAGTAAAACAAAACAGGCAGAAGCACTGCTGGGCTCCTTCTTCCAGACTGGCATCTACCTTCTTCCCTGACCCCTGTGTGTGAGTGTAAGTCATCTCCTAGTCTGCCACTTCTGGAAGCCACACAAGTAATTTTGATCCTGGAAACCTCAGCAAGAAATACTTTATTTTTTCCTTTCCAGTACAAACACTTTTTCAGCTTTTAAAATCTGAACAAATAGACAAGGTTTTAAAAATAATAGAACACAGTCTTTTAACAGGATCAGTTATCAACTGCCTCGGAAAGCTGCCCATGCAAGGACAACCCCATGGGCACCATTTCCTTACTCTGCAAGCAATTTTTTTAAAATGCCCAGTTTTGTACCAAGTTCCTTTCAGTTTTTAAACATGAATAGCTGAGAACTGAAATAACAAACCGTCCATAGCTTCAAGTGACTGGTCAGGAATAGTCCAAACATAGCACCATTTTCCGGAAGGTCAGACTTCTTCCTTGTCCTGGTTTTGTTATGGCCAGTCTCAGCTCCCTCTTTTCTGGGGAAGCTGTTCCTGTTCAGCCACTCTAACCCAGCCCGTGGCTGAGGAACAGGGAGCCTGGCCCTTGGCTTGGTTTTCTCTTTGGTTTTCCCCCTGGTGTGAGGGGATGGAAAGGGGGCTTAGGCAGGACGCTCCCCCTGTGGAGTGAGGGCTCCCCTGGCCCATCACAAAGCACCGAGGAGTGGCTTGAGACTCCTTCCTTGGGCTGGAGAAAAAAAGTAGGTTTTATTGTCTAAGAGCAAGTTTTGCAGGATTCCCAGTGGTAGCTGGAGGTCGTTCCTCAGCTGGAGAAGTGTCTCAGCAGCTGGAGAGTAGCTCCAAATCAGCAAAACCCAGAGCAGTGAGAGAGGATTCTGGTGCTGTGAGCATCTGGCAGGGCTGGGCAAGTGGTGGGGGGCCAGGTGTCCTCTCCATGCTCCCACAGCTGACGGCTCGTGCTCCTCTGGCAGGGGAATGAGCTTTTACTGCATCAGGGGAACATGATGTGGCCAACTGGACTGTGATCCCTGTGGTCCTCCCCAGACTGGAAGCATGTTTCAGGGAGCTCACACAGTTTTTCTGAGGGAGAAATGGTGCCCAGATCCATCTCTGCTGGGAGCTGCTGCTGTTTTGTGCTGGTTGGAGCACAGAGCTGCTCCTCTATGCAATTAAGGGCGATCAGGGAGGGAATCATGGTGCAGAAGAGCAGGGACAGCCTGGTGAGGGTGACAGGCACTGTGTGAGAGCCGAAGGCTGGCTGGTGTGGAAGGGTTCATGAGCTACAACGCAGAGCTGATAGAAAAATATGTTCCTCTGCTATAAAGTGCCAGAGTTGCCCAGATGGAGGCTCTTTAATTTCCTCCTCATCCTAGTAATCAAGTCCCCATTGGCTGATCAGCAGAGGGTGCCCATGGTGAGCTCCTAGGGAGAGGTGGATTCTGTGTGCAACACCTCTGTAGGGCAAGGCTGGAGCTGCTCAGGAACATGGACAACCTTTTCCAGCCTGCCTGTTCTTGCGAAACCAGAGTCAAGCTGGGTAAATCATGTGAGGTTTTCATTCTGAGCTGAGTAGAGGTCTCCAGAGGCCTTCTCACAGATGCCCTGCCTTGTTCCACATCGGGGTTGGTCCCAGGGCTACTGGCAGCCCAGTGGGACCAGAAGAGCATGAGGAGGACACAGGCTCCTGCTCCCCCACTGCTGCACTCACACCCTGGAGCAGCTGGAACTCTCCTGCCCTGGGATGAGATGAGGGAAACCACGTTCACAGTTCAAGCAATAAAACAGGAGAGAGCCAGAGCTGGAGGACAGGACTGCTCTGTGCCCAGCTTGGTCTCTGCAGAGACCTACGGACACACCTCTCTTTGGCGAAGACACGTTTTCCATGTCAGTCCCAGGTGTAACCAGAGAGCCCAGCAAAGTTTGCAAAGCACAGCAGCCCCAGGGACCGTGGGGCTCTCCCCGAACACTGCTGCCACATGTTTTAGCTACTCAGTGTGGCTCTCTGGAATATGGCAAAGGACACGGGGACAGCATTAGGAAACTGGAATCAGACAAGCACCATGACACAGGATTGTTCAAAAATATACATACACATACCATATATATATATATATATATACATATGCATATGTGTGTTTTCCTAATGCACACCCTCATAGGCTCCATAAGGTATGTGCATCTGCATGGAGGAGGGAGCGTTATAAATGGATTTACCATACACAAGGAGGGCTGCCATCTCGGAGAAGGGAAGCCAGTTCCCGAAGGGACGTGTGAATACGTGTGTTCTTTGAAATCTGCAATTCCTGTGGTGAGTTTTGTTCCCTGCAAGGAGCCCTGGCTCTGCTCAGTCCCTGGACTAAGATGCAGGTGGTCTTTAGGTCAGAGAAACTATTCCTCAGCTGACAACTACCGGGTTTTATTCTTCAAGAAATGATAAATCCACAAAAATAAAATTAAAAAAAAATGTTCCTCCCTCCAGCTTACTCCTGAATTGTCCTTTTGGGGTCATCAGCCCAGGAGCCAAAGCAACACCCCCAGCCAGGAGGCAGTGACACTGCTGCACCAGGGTCAGGGCAGCTGCCGAGCATCAGGAAGGGAGTACCAGCACGGCAGAGTTAAGGAGAAGTGGGGCCAACAAGATTAAGGAAAAACAAAGTAGCAGCTTTTCATAAAAAAAAATTATCCCAAGAACTGTTGTCACATTGCAGCGAGTCTGTGTGATATAAGTTAATCCTGTCCTTCACAGCGGGAGAAGGAAGACACATGGCATGGCAGTGAGGCTAATGCTGCCTCCTCTCCGCCTTCTCTTCCAAGTGCCCGACCTGTTCCGCCAGCTCAGAGACCTTGGCTTGGCAGTCAAGCAGGTTGTCCTTCAGTCCTGTTATTTCCTGAGAGTGGGCAGCCAGTGTCCCGTTCATGTGGTCCATGTAGTCCCACAGGCTGCCCGTGTGTTTCTCCAGTTCCTCCCTGATGTCGTCCAGGCTGCCGGTGATGGCCCCCAGCCTGCCGCAGGCGCGCTCCACCCGCGCCACCCGCTCGTCGAAGTGAGACACCTCCTGCTGCAGCTCGTGGGCCACGTTCTTGCAGGAGCTCAGATCACTGACAATCCTGGCTTTGAGTCGCTCCAGGTCTCCCTTGAGGTTCAGGACACGGCGGTTGCTGAAGAAAAGCTGGGAGCCTTGGTCATTGACTTTCTCCTGGATGGAGTGGACCTCATCCTCAATCTTCCGCTCATGCTCGTCCAGTGAGGAGTTGACGTGTGTCACGGTGTCTGAGTACTGGGAGACGGAGTCCTTGAGCCCTGTCAGAGACTTGCTTACGGTGTTCAGGTTTATCTTTAGCAAGGTGATCTCCCCTTGCAAAGCCCCCGATGCTTCCTCCTCGATTCGCCGCTGGATCTCCAGGATGGTGGCGTTCAGCTTGCGCAGGAGGTCGTAATTGCTGTCCATCCGCAGGAGCAGGTCCTGGTTCTTGTTCTGGCAATCCTCGATCTCCGTCCGGAAGGTCTCCACATCTTTGGAGGCGGAGGTGCAGCCCAGGGAGCAAGTGCTCTCCAGTGTGATGAGGCGATTCTGCAACACTTCCAGTGTCTCATCCGTCCGTTTCCTCATGCTGGCAAGCTCCCCTTCCAGCATGGGCACCACTGCTCCGTCCATTCCCGTGGGAGAACTGACATTGTTCAACTCCCCCATGATGGTCATGAACCTGTCCTCCAGGGTCTGCATTTTGTCCTCAAAGGCAGTCCTCATGCCATCCACCTCTGCCACCACCGTGCCTCTCATGCTGTCCTCCATACCAGAGCAGCAGCTCCCCATTTCCCTCTCTGTAGCATTGAGTCTGGCTTCCAGGTCCTCGAAGCGCCCTTCAAAGAGGTTTCCCAGGGTGACAGTGGAGATTTCTCCATCCAGCCGTGAGTGCAGGTTCTTCTGGGACTCGGAGATGCTGTGAAGGCCTTTCTCCAGGATGTTCATGCGATCGGTGAGGTAGTCCAGGTTGCTGCAGCAGCTTTCCACCACTGTCAGCCCTTGGATCTGGGTCTCCAGCTGGGAGATCTCTTTCTTGATCTCCAGCTCCTTCCCATCCAGCGTCTGCTGCAGCCGCAGGTTGGCAGCTTTCTCCTCCTCGCACTGCTGCCGCACCTCTTGGATGCGGAAATCGCACGTGGTCTGGATCTTGCCCAGCTTCTTCTCGAAGCCGTCGAGCAGCTCTCCGCGCAGGCTGCTCAGCCTCGTGTCCACGTACTCCTCCAGCAGGTCGATGGAGGTGAGGGGCGAGGGCCGGGCGGACTCCAGCAGGTGCTTGATCTGCCCGTCGTGGTCCAGCACCATGCCCTGAACCTCGTGCAGCAGATCCGCCTTGGTTTTCAGCACGTCGCTCACCTCCGTCACTTTGGTCAGGATCTCCCCCACGGGAGGGTACGTGGCCATGTCGGCCTTGTCCGCCACGTCCACCAGGCCATCGGGAATGATGCCGAAGCCCACGGACGAGTCTGGCGTGCCCGGGCTGTTCATCAGCGAGCCGATCATCTTGGTGGTGTCCTCCTGGATGGCCAAGCGCAGGCGGTCCCCCAGCCCGCTCACCATGGTGTGCAGGCTGTCGTAGGACTGGGAGAGGCGCCTTACCTCCTCCTCCAGACGATCCAGGCGGTCCCCGAAGAGGCCGGGCAGCTTCCTGCCTGCACAGGGAAAGAAACAGAGAGGGTACGGTGAGGGCTGGTGCTCCTTTAACTTCCCTCCTTCAAGTCCTTTCCCATAATAACCTTGTGTCCTGCCCTCTCATTTCAGCAAAATCTCACCCCACCCACCTTCTGCACCTCTCCTTAGGCTATCAGCAAACTCTTGTTCCTCTTGGGATCCAGCCCTCGGCTCCCAAGTTCAACGGTAGGTGGTGATAACATCCCAGGGGAGCTTCAACTTGAGATGCACCCTATCAACCCCATAATTAATGGAAAAATGCTCTAAAGCGATGAGGAAAGGCAATTTTGGAGCTGCATGTTTTGAAAGAAACAAGATTTTAAAAGCAAGTGGTCCTCAAAGCAATCAAATGTCAGGTCTCTGATAGAAAACATGTCATCCACTGAATTTTTACCAAATTTAGGCTCTGTGCTGGAACACCTGGAGTTAGACCTGGAGGTCTGACTGCATGACAATGGTGTGGTGACCTGGGGACAGGAAACAGGAGTGAGATCTCACCGTATTGATTCTTCTTTGGTCCTGGAAACAGGTCAGGGTGGCTTTTGGGATAGGGAGGAAGTCTGGGCATTGGAAACATCTTTTGCCCAGGTGGAGGCATTTTAGGGCTGGGGTGCTGGGGCAGAAGGCCAGGCTGATCTGTCGGGCTGTCATGGCACCCTTCTCCCATGAAGCCTGGGCAGCACCTCCAGGACAGCTCGGTCACTGTCTTGTATCCAATCTTGTATTTGGGTCTGAAGAAGGTGCGGTACCTTTCCAGAAGAGGGGAGGGAGAGAGAAGACAGTTTAGAGAAGCAACCTCAACATCAAGCAATAGAGAGGGTCACGGTCCTGTTGGATGAGGGAGACCTGGGCACAGGGTTCAGCCTGGCTGAAACCTTTGTGCTGCACCTGCAGACCATGGCCCCCCTTCTCCAAGAGCTCTTGCTGCACCATAGCTCAGCGTAGCATTACAGTGGGGTTTCGGTTGAGTATTTTTTTAACCTGGGACACTGTGTTGATTTAGAACTGCAGCTCTGAGTGTATTGCTGCAGTCCCTGGCCTGATAGGTGACCACTGTGACAGAAGCCACACCGTTTGGCAAGTTCTGGCCCAGCAGAGCACAAGATGAAATGATGGAACTGATTTCAAAAGCCGTGCAAGCTCACATCACTTCCAAGAGGTAAGTGGACTGGTTGTAGAAGTTTTGCACTTTGAATGGACCTACAGAATTTCCTAGTAGGATCAAAAAAATCCTCTCCTCAACTGTAATCCTGTCTGGAAGCACCCATGAGGGTTGAAATACCTTTGGAAAGGTGTTTTCTCTCTGTATGGAGGGCACCAGTTTGCTGGGAAGCCTAAAGGGGCATGGGGTGGCCTGGTGAGTGTCCCCAGGGTGATGCTGGCATGTGCACAGAGGGATGGCTCCTTCCACTGCCTCCTGCCCCAGCTGGGGTGCCCTGGGAAGTATCTCCATCACGAATTTGGGCACTAGAGCATTGATCCTCCCACACCCAGCACACAAGGTGCAAGCCCACCTCACACCTTGCCCCCTGCTCTCGCTCTGGATGGGGTCCCACCAGCCAAGGGAGAGGATTCAGCTGCTCCCTGCTTCTCCGTGGCACTTCCCTGTGAGGTAGCAGGGATGGGACAGGACCCTGCTGGCACCTGTCTTCCCCCACCAGCTCAGCTGAGTCCTACAGGGCTGAGGATGGCACTTTTCTCATCACCTCTAAATACCAATGCTTTAAGCCTGCCTCTTGGAAATTTCCAATCTGACTTTACCAGGGCTTGAAAATCCTGAAGTTTCCTGTTTTGCAACAACACACTCAGTCAGCCTCTTTTTCTTCTCCAGCATGTTCAGCAGAAGGTCTTGGAGGAGGCAGCACAGCCATCCGTGCTGCAGAGGGGCTGCATGAGGCACTTATCCAGCAGTCAGGGCAGCACACGGGGCCGACTCTGCCATCCATGTCCTTGTTCGAATCCACAGTGTCCCCAGCCCAGTGCTGCTTCCACACAACTTCCAGCGAGATACAACCACCTCCAGACACACCACAGGGCAGGGGGATAAAGCAAACCCAAACCCTCTGCTCTTTGAATCCCTTCAAATTTTCTCAACACCAATTTCCCAAAGGGACAGTTTCAAAATGAGCTCTTCTTGTTGCTCTCCTTCACAGACACTGCTGAGTTTCAATGATCTCTCCTTCTTTGCAGGGTGTAGGAACCTGCCCAGATGTGCCACAGGAGATTGCTGTTCCAGCCACTGTCGGGATGAAGAAAGGATGGGCATGGCATCCAAAAGGCAGAGCACCTTCTCGGTGTCATCCCAGCCCCTGCACAGGAGCTCAAAGCCCTTGGGCACCTCCAACTCCTTCTCCACTGCTCCAAACAGCAGCAAGGGGAAGTATTTGCAGCCAGCTGTACAAACATTAGCTGATAGCCCCAGCACGTGGAAAAACCATGTTTCCCTTTTGTCCATGGATGCAGCATCTGAGGCTCTGCAGAAAATTCAGCTGTGGGTCCATCTGCCCTCAGAAAACACCCTGGTTTCACCACGGTTTTGTTTGAAGGAGACAAGCAGAGGACACTGTGGAGATGGGAGAGGCTTTGGGAATCTCCTCCATGGGTACCAGCAGCTGCAGGATGTCCTGAAGTCCCCAAATGCTGCTAAAACACTTGTGATGGAAAGAATAAGTCAGCAAGCGGGTCCCTGCCCATCTCTTCCACCATCAGCACACGGAGAGTCCCAGCCAGCTGCCACAGGACGGGTACTGGGCTCTGACAAAAACTTCTCTCATCCCAGTTTTCCTCTGTGCTCAGCTCTGCTCCACTCCTCAGGCCTAGGGAGGATGCAGGAGAAGGGCTGTTCCACATGGAGCAGCAGCATTCCCGGAGGGTGGTGAAGCACAAAGCCCCAGTGTCCGCCCTGAGGCTCCGGCTGTGGCACAGGGAAGTGTTTCCCTCCAGCACTGATGAGGTGGCAAAGAGTTTTGCAAATATTTTCCTGGAGCAGGAAGCGCTGAGCCATCCCTAGCCATGGGCTCCATTTCCTCTTCCTCTCAGTCACGGTGTCACCAAGCTGCCATGGTTCTGCCTCACTGCAGGTCTGTGACAAAATGCTTTCCTACACACAGGCACCTCCCCACTTCCCATGATTTCCGGATTTATTTCTGAGTCATAGAACAGCCTGAGTTTGAACGGACCCATAAGGATCATTGTGCCCAACAACTGCACAGGACACCCCCAAAAATCACACCATGCCTGAGAGCATTGTCCAAATGCTTCTTCAACTCTGTCAGGCTTGGTGTCGTGATCAATTTCCCTGGGGAGGTTTTTCCAGTGCTCAGCCACTCTCTGGGTGAAAACCTTTCCCTGATATCCAAACTAAACCTCCCCTGACAGTTTCTGAGAAGGGATAGAGCTCCCTCTCCCTCCTGACCGGTCCCACCTTGCCTCTTCCCAACACCACTGCCCGGTCACTGACTGCCATGTCCAGGAAAAGTCCTTCAGCCCCTTTCACTGCCCTCTGGAAAGTGGGGGTTCATGGTCAGAAAGGTGGCACAGGGTCTCAGGAGAGCTGCGACCTGCCTTTGGGAGGGGAAGGGAGCCATGCCCCAGTGTCTCCCATACTCACAGCACTTTCCCTGGGCACTTGGGTCCCCAGCTGCACTTGTGGTACTCAGCCTTGACGTAGCTCTCAGCCCCGTCCTGCAGTGTGCACGTCACATTGCGCTGCACCACGTAGGCACAGTAGCTCCTGGGGGGAAACACAGCGAGACACTGTCACCCCCTGCCCAGCAGACAGCAGTGCCTGCACTGCACACTGCCAGTGAGGTCTGGAGGGCAGGAGCTGGAAGGAGCCCCCCAGCTGGGGCAGCTGCTGGGGAGGGGCATCACAACCACGCTGCAGGAGAGTGGTTGCTGTCACAGTCACAGCCACATTGTCACCAGTGCTGGTGGTGTCACCAGAGCTGGGCTGTGCTTGGCACAGCACAGACAGTGTGGTGAGACAGGTTGTGAGAACAATCAGAATGCCAGCAGCAGCAGAAGTTGTGGGAATAGCTTCCCAGAAATAGCTCCAGCAGTGCCTGGCAGGGGTGGTCTGCCCTGCTGCAGCCCCTGGAGCGCTGCCAGCACAGGGGCCAACCCAGAAGCCTTCAGCCCTTGCTGTGGGTACCGCCACAGGCACAGAGAGGAGGCAGGCACAGAGAGGAGATGCTGCTCTGTAGGGCTGCAGCATCGTGGGTCCCTCCACCACAGAGGCAGGGACACGGAGCAGATCTGTGACGGAGGCTGGAAACCCCTTCAGATGTCCGGGGCAGCCGGCACAGAGAGCCTCTTCTCTCCTGCCATCCACCCGCAGCTGAGTGCCACAGGTACCAGTCAGCTCCAGCCACAGAACCTCTCCTGAGCCATATAGCAGATCCAGGCACTGAGGACAAGCTGGCTGGGAGGAAGGCAGTGTGTGGGAAGGATGTGGGACTGCTGGTAGGACAGATGGAGGCCAAGGTTGTTCCAGCTGAAGGCAGGGCTGCCGGCAGGAGCAGATGGACTTGGTCCACAGGGGCAGAGACAGCAGGGATGTGTGGTGAGGCAGGGATTAAGGACAGGGGGACGTGGCAGACGGCAGAGCGGGAGGAGAGGAGGGCACAGGCCCACGGTGCAGAGCAGAGCTGAGGCAGGAGGTCAGCGGGGCGGAGCAGATGGGCCAGCGCGAGCTGCAGGTGCAGGGAGGTGTTCAGTGAGGCGGGAGGACGTGGCTTCCCCTGTGCCAGCTGGGAGGCTTGGTGTGGGTGGATAGGGAATGTACTTTGTCTTCACCTGTTTGTCCTCAGTGCTTGTCCCTCTGTCACTGACCTTTCCCCACTCACGGTGAGCCAAACTCCTGCTGCTCTGGCCCCGGAGTGTGACACGGTGGGGACTGGGGGAGGGCTGTGCACACCCACCCTGTGCATGCACCACACACACACACTCAAACAGGAGACACCACAGCCCTTCCTACCAACCCCTTCTGCTCCATCCTGACTGTCACAGTCCCTTTCCTCTGCCTCCACCTGCCAGAGGTGTCTCAATATCATCCAGACCATCATGACAAGCCCATGAGAGCTGGGCTGAGGCTCTGCAGCTCGTTTCTGTGCTCAGCCCCAAGCTGCTCTCCACAGGCCATGTGATGGCCATGCCAGGGAACTCCGACTGCATCCCCAGCCTGTGGCCAGGCAGCCGAGCTGCAGCAACCCCAGCTGCCTCCCAGTGCCCCCGTTCAGAGGCCCCAAGCAGGCTGCTCGAGCTCCAGCAGCCCACACGGGGCAGGAGCTCCCTCTGTAAAGCAGCAAGGTGTGAGCAGGGTCATCCTCCCTCCAAGTCTCTCTCTGCTCCCTTCCCGCAGGGATTCCCTGACCTCACACCCCCAGCACATCCCACTTGCTCCCCGCAGGAGCTGCACCAGCACATCCACGCCAGCCCCTCACCGAGGGCTCCCTGTGATCCCCTGGGGTGGGCACACACCTCCCAGCTGTGACCGGCACTTCCAGCCTGGCCAGACCTGAGCGGCTCTGCCCTGGCAGGGGGCTGTCAGGCTCAGAGCACGAGCAGGGACCTGCACTGCTTCCTGCTCCTCCAGAAGTGAGTCATCCGTCCGTGCACAGGACCACAGGAGAAGGAAGGCCAGCCACTTCTCTGAGCTGCAGGCAAGGCAGTTCATGTGTGGAAACTTAGGATCACCATCTATCCATAAATCCAGGACCTGCTTACAAACACACCACCAGCTGCCTCTAAGACAGTAGCCAATGCAGGCAGATCTACTGGCCACTACCAATAAACACTGCCTACCTGTGACTGCTTGGGTCAGCGTGGTTCTGGCTCACTCTCCCTCCCAGAACCTCCTTCCCTTCTCACACACCTGCGGCAAGCAGTTTTATAACTCCAGCCTGAAGTTTTTAGAGTGAGCAGCTGGAAAATGTTACGGGTTTTTGAAAGCTCTCGCTGGTACTTCCAGTATTGTTCATCCCGAGCATTACTTTATTCATTTCAGCTTGTTCATAACCCCACATCCTCCCTCTTTCAAAGGAGCCCGACAGAAACTGCTCTAGCAAACAAGCCGAGAGGGAAGCGACACCCCCCTCTCCGCCCCCAATGTAACTCTTATGCAACTGAACGGAAAAGTCTATAGTATGTGTCAAACCCACATTCCTCACTGCCTGAGCTTTCCAGGTCTCTTGGAAACATATTGAAACTCCAGCGTGTATGTATTTTACAAGCAAATGAGCAAATTCCCCCCAAACCAACCTGTTTTCACACGTAGGGCTGTGCACTGCCATCCTCCCCTCCGCGCCCCATGTCACACCGAGCAGGTACACGCACCTACCCCAAAACCACCCACGGGCATCCCCATCCCCGCCTCCTCCAGCCCCGTCCCGCACGGACCGCAGCACACACGTCCGCACCGCACGCAGCCCGTTCCCTCTTGGAAATACAACTCCCGGACCCTCCTCTAGATGGAGGGGGGGCACCGAGACATGCGGACGCTGCTGCGCTGCCGCCAGCCCTCGCTCGGTACCTGGCAGAGGAGATGGAGCAAGGGATGCCCGCGGCCGGTACCCAGGGATTCCTGCCCGGCCAGGGATGCCCTCAGGTGCATCAGGGAAGGCACCGGGGGCTGGGTACCCGCACAGCCCGTCCCCCGGGGATGCTGCCTGGAGAGCCCAGACGCGTGCCCGGTGTCCGGTGCCCGCGGTCCGTTCCCAGCAAGGGATGCCCGACGGAGACCCGGCTCGGTGCCCGGGGGCCGCGGCTCCCGGTGCCCTCCGGAGGGGTTGCGCGGCCGCGGCCGGGGGTCGCTTACTTGTGCTTGCCCACGGGCTTGCCGGGGCCGAGCTGCGGGCTGGAGCCGGCCGTGTAGAGGCTGTACCTGCCGCCGTAGGGCAGCGGGGCGGCGGGCGGGTAGAAGGCACCTTTGGCGTCGGCGAGGGCCAGCAGCGTCCCCAGGGAGAGGCAGGCGAGCAGCGCTCCGCGGCGGCGCAGCGCCCGCGCCCGCCGCATGGTCCCGGCGGAGCGGGATGGGATGGAACGGGATGGAACAGGACGGGGCGGGGCGGGACCGGNGGCCCGGAGCGCCGCCCGCTGCGCCCTGCCCGGCCCCTGCGCTGCCTGTCCCCGTCCTTATCGCTGTCCCTGCCCGGCCCTGCCGGCGGCACACGCCGCTCCGCCGCCCGCCCGGCCCCGTTTGTACGGCGGCGGCGGGGGCGGGCCGCGCTCCTCCTCCCGCCCTCCCACGGCCGCCGACCCCCGCCCCGAGGGCGGGGAGACAAAGCGAAGCCCCCCGACCCCCCTTCTCCGCCGTCCATCCCCGCCAGCGGTGCCGCAGCCCCGGCGGAGCGCGCTGCCCACCCCGGCGGGGCTGCAAGGGGCTCGTACCCTCTCCCGGCCCCTCTTCTCCCCTTCTCCGGGTGTCCCCTCGCTGCGCACCGGGCGTTTGCCCCCACGGGTAGCAGGTGCAGCGGGGTCTGGAGCCCTCTGGCTTCTGGTTCCGCCCAGTCCCCGGCTCTGCTCTGCTTCATCCCGGAGCGCAGGCGAGGGAAAGGCTGAAGGGACCCAAACTCTGCCCCCGCGGACATCCGTGCTGCTGGGCATTGGCAGCTGTCAATCACATGGCTGGCACCGGCCTGGTGCATCGAGCATCCCCCAGCGAACCCAGCACCTGCAGGAAGGGGGAGAGGGAAGCGCTGCTATTTCGGAGCCCTCCCCGGATTTTGGCTTTGGATCCAAGCTCCGTGAGAGAGGGGGGAATCCCTTGCCTTTCCCTGCACTCCCCTGGATCTCCCATAGCCAAGCACATGTCATCTTTCGTGGCTCTGGAAGGCATGCTTGTGTCTCCTTGCCATCCTGCCCTGCAGAGATCCCCGTTAACCTGCACCCCAGTGCCCCCACCCACAGGTGACCCACTACGGGGTGCTGTGCCCTGAGCACCCTGCCCTGCCCTGCCATCCCTCCCCAGGCTCCACACCATTCACCACAGCAGTTCAGGACCCTTTGTGTGAGTCACAGCTTTTGGGTAGGGGGGAAAGGACCCCCACCTGGAGCACTGGGCTTTTCGGGAGGGGGTAACATCCCCAGTGCTATCCAGTGGAGGTCGTCTTGAAGCCCTGCAGAGGTGAAGCTGTACCACGGAGCAGGAAATTTTGTGATATATGCAGATATTTACACCCTTGGGCATCCCACCAAAACCTCACTAGGGGTTTGATGAGGCTCCTGCCTTGGCTGGCAGAAGCCAGCCTCAAGTCAGGGAAGCACCATGGCAAGAATAGCCATGCTTCTCTGAAACTCTTGGAGGAAAACACGAGGTGGCTGAGAAAAGGTGGCTGGGTGAAATTCCAAATGAAGGAATGAAAGCTGCTGCTGGGGGAAGGAGGGATCAAGGCTTGGGCTGACACTGAGACAGAGATGATAAGATACTGAGACAAACGGCCCTTTTCAGTTAAAATGAGTCTTTGGCTCTCTCTGAGGTGAGTACAGAAACATTATCAGGAGAAGAAAAATCCATCAGAAGGCCAAGCTGGGAGAGGCAAGCTGGACAGAGCAGGCGGAAAACCAAGAGGAGGAAGCCTGGGCAGTGAAGCAGTGCATCCTCTGGGCTCAAGCTGCTGCAGGGTGTTGCTGAGCCGCACTGGGCCTGTCAGGCTGCACCCCAGAGGTGCTGCAGCGTGGTTTGTGCGTGGTACATTTGGCAGCACATGAAGCAATCCTCATCCAGCTGGTGCCTCCAACTGTTCCGCTCCGCTGGGATGCTGCAGGAGGGACGGTCCATAAGCAACTCTACAAAAACAAACAAAAGCCAAACGAGCCTGCCTGGTTTAATGCTGGATGCCAAAGTGGAGAATGAAGCTTGAACACAGCCTTAATTTTTTTTCCCTGTGCGCAGGGAGTGTGAGCCAGTTCTAATAACAGCACGCTGCACGTGTGTGTCTGAGGCCTCCGGAAAAAAACATCTGGTGTTGCACGGTTTCAGAAAGAGCCCTTGGCCCCGGCCTTTGGGCCTGTGCTGTGCTGAACAGGTACAACGGGGCTGAGCTAAAAGTGCTCATTCATTCTCACCAGCTTGGCTGGAGCCATTGCTCTTGGGTGGGTGTGTCTGTCTGTCTGCTTATCACTGCTGTCCAAACTCACCTTTGAAGCACCAGATCCCTTTCTGCCAGATTTCGGAGTGAGGCAGGGTCCTCCGAGAGACTGAATTCCATTTTCTTGTTCTATTGTCTAATTGTTTATGAAAAAAGACATCTGAGTAGACAAGAGAATGCCAAACTCAGGTCCCAACTGAGGAAATGGATTAATCATCAACCCTTTTATAAGATATCAAGGAATCCATGCAGGAGAGAGCCATTATGAGTGCCCCAAACCATGGGAAAAGCTCTCATGTGCCTTATTAGCTGTGAGCTAATCCAGCCATGAGACACAGAGCAGCAGGAAACTGGGATTTGTTCAGTTGCCCTTCTCAGGGAGCAGCTCAGGTTGGACTCCTTGGTGCTCAGCTGTGCTGCTGCCACTCCTCACACTGCAAGCCCTGGCTGGGCACAGGAGGGTGCCCATGGGGAGCCTGGCACGGCAACCTGGCTTTGGAGAGGTGCCCATGTAGAGAACAAACAGGAGACTCCTTCCTCCCAGGGCACCCTCCCAGCACAGGCACGTCCCAGGGCTGACAGAGAAGATGCCAAGCCCCATCTCCCAGAGCTGTGAAGCACACGCTGAGCACTGAGCTGTCCAGCAGAATGGAAGGGTTTTGCCACACTGAACTGCAGCCAAAAGGCTCTGCAGACCTGCTCTCTGGTCAGGGAGAACCAGCCCTTGGTGCTTCCCAGGGGAGAGATCTGCTTTCTCCCCTGGCTTCACCTGGAGAGCAAAGGGGATCAGATCAGAGCTGCTGCTGCTGCTGCTGCTCAAATCTGGATGCTGGGAAAACCCCACCCCCAGGGGTGCCTAACCTGGAGGGCTGTGTCCATCAGTGATTCCACATGAGCACCTCCTACAATGGCTCAGCATGTGCCTAGGGAGCCTCTTTCTCCACTTGGACTGCCAGGAACAAATTATTTTGGTTCTGCCCCTCACCCCTGCACAGCTATGCTCCAAGCCAGTCCAGGAATGAACAGGTAGAAGTTTTTCCCTACTAAGGATCCAGCAGAGGACATTGCACAGGACACAGGAGGCACCCAAAAAGAGGAGCTGAGCAGGAAGAGATGAGAGCAAGAGCAGAGGCACCACGGGCAGCTACTCCCCTGCTCTGACTCCTGGGGAGGGCTGGGGGAACACCACAAGACTAATTTCACGAGCAGATGACACCAAACAGTGACCTGTTCTGCTTCCCATGCTTTTTAATTAACACTTGCATGGCCTCATCAGCTGAGTAATTGCCTCCCTTCATGGGTCAACAAGCCAGCAGCCCCTGACCTCCCATTCCCATCTGGGTACGAGGTTTGGTGCCTCACAGGGTGCAGTGGGTGTGTGCTCTGGTACCACCAGACCCCTCGGCAGGCAGCACAGTGACAGCAAAAGGGACAGCACAGCCCAGGAACTCTGCAACTCAGCTTGGTCCTGGCCAGGACCAGCCTTGCCCACCCTAATGCTGAGCTTTAAATAGGTACCACTGGTGGAAAACCCCCTGCCATGCTGGGCAATAAGAGGGCAGCTTCTGTCTCTGTTGCCATGGGGCAGGAGCAGATTGCAGCAAGGGAAATTTAAGTTGAATATTAATAATAAAACAGTATCTGCTAGTAGAAAGGATATAGCCCCGGACGAGACTGTATTGAGCCATCTGGAGATTTTAAAGGAAAGGTTAAATAAAAAAAAACCTGTCAGGACCGATTTGGGGTAGTGAAATGGATTGGATGGCTTCCCAAGAGCTCTCCCAGCCTGTGCTTTTCCAAGTACAAATTCATTTCCCAAAGTGGCAAGGCAAGAGAGCAGCTCTATTTAGAGGCAGAGTTTCTCCCTAGTGATTCCCACTGGATCAAAGGCATTCCTTGAATTGGCACTCACAGAGGCCTTTTCTCTTGGCAGCGGGTCTGTGTCTGTGTGAGAGAGGGAGCCTTCTGGACAGCCTGGATTTCCCAGGTGCACATCCATCAGAACACACTCAGGGCTCATTCTCCCATGTCAAAATCCCTGGGAAGATCCTGCAGTTATCCCACGCTGCTTCTCCAGCCCCAGAGAGGAATG
Organism: Orthonyx spaldingii; assembly: GCA_013397795.1. Taxonomy (NCBI): domain Eukaryota; kingdom Metazoa; phylum Chordata; class Aves; order Passeriformes; family Orthonychidae; genus Orthonyx; species Orthonyx spaldingii. Next base: position 1,467,884 of record VZTJ01003652.1, read on the forward strand.
GGGACACTGTGTTGCCCAAACTGTCAGGCAGGGTGCATGTCCCAAATGCCACAGCAGGTGCTCCAGGTCCCAGCTAAAACTGACCTCAAGGAAGTCCGCCATGCTCATGATTCAGCTACAGGGCTGGAAGCTTTTTTGGCTCCCAGCACATGCTTTTGCCTCATCCCTGCTCCTTGCTGGGCATGGTCCACTTCCCCCATTGCTCTCAACAGGAAGGGGATGCAGGTGTGCAGGCAGGAGGTGTCCCTGGTCCACCAGAAACCCAGGCAAGGCCACAACATCACCTTGTCTGGAAGTTACCAAGTTGTTCTGAACTAGCCCCTGGCCCCAGTCCCAGGGGTATGATTGCAGTGTGTGTCCCCAGAACTATGGGCTGGGGGCACCTGAGCTTGCCCAGGCTCTGGAGGAAGCTGTGGCCTGGGGCTGAGAACAGAATCCCTTTCTTCGTGGGAAAGTGTGGTGACTTGAAGTGGTCAGACAGCCTTATCTCTGGTTTTGAAAGCCACACGCTGATCATTTGTCAAGATTAGCGCGTGCGGTAGAAGGGATGGAGCTGTTCCAAATCCACGCTCACATCTCTTCCCTGGGCTCACGGCCATTCATAAAAATGCCAGAGCAGCAGCAGCGGCGGCGGCAGCACATACTGGGGTTGTGGTTTGGGGAGGACCAGGAGGGGTCAACCACAGGTTATACAAGCTCTGAGCGGGGAAAAGAATACACAGGTTGCTTTATTTATATATCCATTAGTGTCTTTCCTTCAGGAAAATGTGCAGGGAGATTGGCAGCGGGAGATTTAGCCAGGATGAGGGGCAGGCGGGAGGTGACGTGCTTAAAAAACTTTTCCCAGCTATGCCAGGACTCCAGGGATGAGAGCATTAACAGGCAACAACCATGGATGGAGCAGGAGCAGTGCCAGGATTCAGCAGCACACAGGTCAGGATGAAGAGGGTGAAGACTGAGGAAAGGAGGAGGTAACACCTTCCCAGTAAACCCCAGCAAGTCGATGGTGGGGCACTGGGGACTTGTGGTGGTGGGGTGGCTGGCCCAGTGAGCCCCAAGGAGGAGCAGCCCTGATCTCAGCTGAGCAGGAGCCTGGGAATGCTATAAAAGGCTGGGGTTGGGGAGGAGTTTTGTTCCTGTATTCAAGGTATGAGAGAAAAGGCTGCTCTGTGAGCAGGTAAAGATTTGGGAGGGATCCCTACTGCAAGAAAAAAGTTAGTCAGCTCCTGCCTACCTGAAAGGATATCCCTGAAGCTAAAGGAAGATGGTAGGAGAGGACAATGCCTTCAGAGTGAGGGCTTGAGGCTGTGTCAGGCAGGAGTAGGACTGAAGCCATGCACTGTGAGGGAAGGTACTGGTGCAGCTGGGGAGCTTTTGCAGGCGGGGTCCTTGCAAGGAGATTCCTGCCCATCCTGGCTTTGCTGGAGAAGGCTCTGGCAGCAGGTGATGGGCTTGTTCAGCCTGGCTGAGACCATGGGGGGCCCTGCTGCAATGCCCTCACAGAGAATCAGCCCTGAGATGAGGTGTCTGAGCTGCCCATCCCATGGAGCTGGGAGAGGGGCTTGGTGCCAGCTCATCTCCAGCAGCAACATAAAATCCTACAGACTCTGCTGTCTGCAGTGCCTGAGGAGCCCTGGCTTTGGGGAATTGTTCCTGGATCAATATCCTCCTCTAGGGACTGTCCCTGGTGCAAGAAACAATTTCACTGCTTTTGGTTTAAAGAAATGCCCCAGAACTGATTAGATGATCTTTAAGGTGCCTTCCAACCCAAACCAGCTGATATGTTGGATTGCTTCTCCATGGCTCAGCCTGGTCCTTTGCAGAGCTGTGCCTCTGGATTTTAGGAAGATCTATATTCTTCCTTAGCTGTAAGTCCAGCTGAGTCACATTCTGCATTTTCCTGGGACGAGGGTGATGGCAGCAACCCAGCAACTGAGTCACAAAACCTCTGCTCAGTGACCTCACTGCTGCACACAGTGAAGAAAAGCACCACAGGAGCGGAAACAAAATACTTCTCCTTTGGGATGTGGGGAATATTGAAGGGCAATAATACAAACAGACTCCCTAATTATTTTTTTTAACGTCACCCACAGGCACCTGGTTCCTGCAGGCAAGGGAGGGACAGGGAGCCAGGTCTGCTGGGGTGATTTCAGCAAGAGAGAGAGAGACATGAGGGATAGGTGTGGATACAGCTTTCCCTGTACATGCTGGGCCCACACGGGTCATGGCCAAGTGCAGAAGCCGCTGCAGGGCTCTGTGAAGAAGCAGCCTGAGGGTAGTCCTCTCTCCCCCATCTCCTGCATTTTGGAGGCACAAGCCACACAGAACTTCCCTGGATGCACCACCAGCCTGCTTGGATGAGGATTGTCCCAGTGGCAAATGAGCATTTCTGTGGTGAATGCTGGAGAGCAGCCCACCTGGGATAAGTTATCCTGCACATCTGATTCTCTATTCTGTGCCTATTTTTGCCTTAGCCATGGACATTTTGCCTGGAGATGGGGTCCTGGGACAGCAGGAAGTTTTCCCATACCTCAGGCCTGCTTTTTCTTGGCTGTGGTCACAACCTGCTTGTTCCAAGCCGTGGGCAGCACAGCTCCCACATGTCCCCAAGCACTGGGTGACTCTGGATATACCAAATGTGGGAACAGCCAGGCTGAAACCCTGCCATCAACCACATCACTCGAGGCCAGGGGATGAGTGGCAGTTATTTTTGGGCTCAAAGAGGGGCCCTTCACGCCCTGTTGCTGCCGCCAGCTCTGCCCCTGCTCCGAGGTGACTCCGCAGGCACGCGGGCGCGATGAGCAGGGCCGTAAATAACAGGTGGTTATTTCTGCACAGGGAAGAAAATGTAACTGATACCAGCTTGGGCTGCTTCCAGACCTGCTTGGAGCTGGGACCTCATGGCTGATAACTTGGCTTCACCTGCTTCCCTTTGCGAGCAGCTGTTCCTGCAGGCCCTGCATCTGCGCTTGGCCTTGGGCAGGGTTTGCTAATCCCCTTTCTCACTGTACAGCAACGTGCGCTCACCAAGGTCCCACTGACCCATCACCAACCAAAAAAAAAAGAGGAGGAGGAGAACTCGATATCTTCTGCAAGTGAAATCGCTTGGGCTCAGTCTTGGAGAATTTCCCGAACTCTCAAGGAATTTCCTGATCTGAGGAACCTGCCAAAATTCGGGATCTGCCTCAGTTGGACTGTGCATATTTCCAGAGCACATGCTGTGGTGCTGTGTTTTAGGTTTCCACCCCTGTCTTTGCGAGGGCATGCTCGCTCTGAATGGGTCAACTACACCAGAAAGGAAAGTCTCCCTCTGACAGGCTGCAGGAATACAGAGGGATTTATTTAACATGCCTTTATTTTGGGATCAATGGAATTTTTGATCCTAAACTCCTGTCTTGCTTCCCCATGCCAAAACCCAGGCTTTTGCTGCAGCCCTTGTGAACATGGAAACTTAGGTGCAGTTGTAACACTTTGGGTTAGTGGCTCACTGGCAAACCTGGAATTAAAGGCATAACCTCAGCATGACTAGTAACCCATATTTTTACCAAAAAAAAAAAAAAAAAGCCTTTGCAGCAGAAGGCAGCCTTCCTGCTTGTAGCTGAGGCTCGGTGTTCATGTGTTTATTGCACGTATTCCAAAAGCAAACAAGGTTCTGGGTGGGAAGAGCGCAGCCCCTACCCTCGGAACAAACTCAAATGAAATTCCTCAAGGTCTTTTTCCAAAAATTAATGCTGTCTGGATTGCAACCAGGTTGTTTTTGACCAGCTTTAATCTGTGAAATCAACACCGACTCAGGAAATGCTTAGATTGACTCTGAAGGAGGATTTGGCCAGAACTTTTCTTCTATTTATAAGGGATAGTTGGAAAACAGCAAAACCTCCCAGAGGGAACCTGGCCTGACCTCCCCATTTAACCAGTGCAGTCCAGAGGGGTTTTATCATCCTTTAGCTCTTGGGTTTGTCCTCAGGAATTCAGGAACCCCCTTGGTTCATGCATGGTGCTGCAGTCTGGGACAGCTTTTCCACTGACTTCAGTGGACTTTGGACCAGTATTCCTGTGAGCCAGCAGTGCTATTTTGGGAAAAATCCCAGACCCTGCAGGCAATGGGTCAAAGCTGAACCCTCAGAAACACCATGCTCCTCCCAGCCCCAACACGTACCAGCCCAAGGAGCTGCTCTCTGCCTCCCTGCTTGCTCTGGATGCCTCAGCATTGCGAGGTCTCCGTGTCCTGGGTTTGGGTTGAGCAGAGCCTGCCCCAGAAGACCCCACGGCATCCCCCATGTCCCTCCTTCTCCATGCAATGCCTTGCAAGGGCATTGCAACCGTGTCTCCCTTGAGAGAGGGAGGGAAAGAAAACCCAGCATGAGCACATGTGGCGGGCAGGGGGAAATGGCTGCTGCAAAGTAAGCAGTGCCTTTAAAGAAGTGTTTGTCTGGGGTTTGTTTAGTTATCCTCTAGGTAATTTTACAGCTGAGGAGGCTGGGCCGTTCAGGCAATGGCCAAAACAATATCCCCACTGTCTGAGCAGCTCTCGTGGCTCGGCACGGCTCGGTGGTGCTGGGGGGGCAGAGGGAGGCCGGCGAAGAGAAGTTTCTTTTACCAGCCGTAGCCAGAAAATGCCGTGGAAGATGTCCTGTAATTAAGACATCGCTTCGAATGATCAAGTCACTCGGCTGTCAGGTTGAATAAACCTCTGGGCTCAGGCTGGGTGTGAGAGGGGGAGGAAGGGAAAAAGCCCAGTCCTGTCATTTTGATCTGAACTGCGGCTCCAGGTTCTGGGGGATGCTCCCTGTCGAGGAGGTGGATGGGATGAGGACTAAGGTCCCTTGTTCCCCTGGGAAGTGTGGAGCTGGAGGCAAGTCTGCCCTGCCTGTGCCCATCTGTGCCCCAAGGCCCTGGGAGCCTGCAGCTCCAGCCTGTCAGACACAGGGAACTGGGACTCCGGAATGCTGACTCACCCTTGTGGAGATGTGAGCGCCAGGGCAATCCTGCTCCCATCCCACCAAGGCTTCATCCCATCGGATCCTGAGCTGAAATCCCCAATGCAATCCCCAGGAAAAGCTCCCCTGCCTCTTCCCAAGGCCTTGTGCAGCCCAAGTTGGAAACGTGGGGGCTCGAGTCTGTGAGCACTACGTGCAAATAGCTCACATCAGCTCACAGAGCTGTTCCCAAGAGCCGAGCACTCGCTGCTGGCAGCCAGCTTGCAGGAGGATACCGATATTTCATGCAGACATGGCAAGAAACCAGCCCTGTTTCCCATTCACAAGGGGTGGCTCCAAAACAACACAGAGATCTGTCACAGCATATACGCGGCATCTGTGCAAATTGGCCTGACTGCCTAAATAATTCCGTATATATTTATAAACTCTGAGATGTAACGTTTTTTCCTGTTTACTTTTCGGTTGAATTCCTTGCTCATGGAAATGAGAGCTGCAGCGCGGCGGCTAGACATAACCATTGTATGGGGAAGACACTGTACAAACTGTCCTAGAAAATTCTGCCAAAATGCCAGCCCATATCAGCCCTGATCTGCAGCCCCTCGCCCCTTCCCACACGTTCCCCCCTGTCCTCCTGCTGCGCCCGTGCATGGAGCTCAACCCAGCCCAGAGCTCTCTACCAAGGGGGGTGTTCACTCAAATATTAATTGGGAGAGGGATTGGTTTGGACCCACAGCAAGGAAGGTGAAGAAGAGGGAGAAAAAGGTGGGGAAGTTTTCCAGCCTGCCAGCATTGCTGTGAATCTGAGCTGGGCAAATCAGCCATGGATGAAATCAGAAGAGGTCTGTGCCCCACCAGCCACGGGTGGGATGTGCTGTCCCACGTGTTGCTGAGCATTGTGGAGCTGGCACTGATGGAGGCTGGCAGTGTGAGTCTGTGGCACAGCTTGGGCAGCAGCACATCACTGTCCCCACCAGGATCTCCCACGGCTGATCTCATTTCATTCAGCATTTGCCGAACATCTCTGGGGTATTGCTGGATCGCTGAGTGCCCAGAAGAGTAAGGTCAGCTGAGGGGGGCAGGTCCCTGGCTCTGCTCCTTGGTCTGTTTCTTGTGGCCAAGCACATGGGATGGTGCCCTGGTTACATGGGAACTGCAGTGCTTATGCCAGATCCACCCCTTGCACTCTTACATGGGTTTGGGATTGAGCTGTCCAGAGCATTTGTGCCTCTGGAATTTGAGGGATAGGTGCAAAATGACTGGTTTAAGGTGCTCACAGGGCTTCTGCACCAGCCAGGAAGGGAGCCAATGCATGCACAGCTCTTGCTGCCAAGTGTCACGGCCCCGTGAAGGGCCAGGACCTGCTGGAGTGAGGGATAACCCATCTACTGGGGAAAGAAGGGAAAGGAAAGGGAGAAAAGATCTTAAACACTGAAAGTGAAGTGTAAACTCCATTTAATGGCTGCATGAAGGCCTCATGTGAGGCTGTCAGCTGTCCAGGGGGGCTCTGAGAGAGTGGAAAGCGGGGCCAGAGCTACCACATCCCTCAAAGGGGCTCCACCTTCTTCATGTACCTCGAGGGCTGGGCTGGCACATCCTACCCTGTCTGGATCATCCAGGTCCAGCATGGCCAAGGGGAGGTAGGGAAGGAGGAGCCTCTGGGTCCCACGGGCTTTTCGCTATCCCACTGTACCCCTCTCCCCTCTCAGGAGCACTTTCACCCTCAGGAGGACTCACTGCTGTTGCTCAACACCCCCTCCAAGGCAGGACAGACAGCAAGGATGGAGCAGGGCAATGAGGACACGTGGGGCCTCCATGTGTTTGCACTTGCATCACCCTGATCGCTCTCCACCTCAAATTCATGTCACCTGCTGGTGGCATCTTTGCTTTCGACTCTATTTATACCATCAATTCAATTTAAAACTTATTTAGCAGTGACCACAGCTATTGTGTCATATTTATTTATAGCCTTTCACACTTGCTTCTGTTCACTCTGTCGGTTATTTCGGTCACATTTCTTGTCCCTTACGTAAAGGTCTTGGGAACAGCTGTGCTGGGGTAGATCAAAAGCCTGGGGAGCCCCAAGTCGCCTCTCAAATATGAGCCAGCGACAGGAACTGGGGAAGGAGGAATGAAGCAGGAGTGCAGGGATGCTCCTGGCAGTGAAAGGGTGAGGCACACCTCTGGGTCAGCCCCCTGCAGCCCCCCAGGACCTCCCTGAACCGCTCTAATCTCTTTTGCAATGCGGTTTTACTTCTGACCTCCCCACTGCCCCACCACCAATGTCACATTTCACGGTGCCCCGGGTGAAAGGGGACTGTGACCACGGCATGCATTCCCCTGGGGCTGTGGGGGGGACCAGCTGGTGGTGGCAGGGATCTCCTGTGAGCAAGGGGGATAAAATCATTACAGAGAGTAACTGTTGAATTCCAAGAAATGCCTTGGAATTTCTGTGCTTGCACATGGCTCAGGGAGCAGGTGGGAGCATGGTGGCCTCCCAGCCTCTGCCCTTTGTGGGGGGATGATATGGGATAGCCAAAGGCATTGACTGGGAGGTCCTCTGCCCCAGAGGCCTGAACTGAGGATGTGGATGAGCTCCCCCATGAGTGATGGGACGCAGAGATGGTCCTGGCTCCTGCCCAGCAGTGGGTGCTCTGCTCAGAGCCCAAAGATAAGCGGGTTGTGGGGTGGAGACAGCAGCTGTGCCTGCAGGAGGTAAATGGGGCTCCTGGGATGGACCTGGGCATGTGAAGAATCACCGTTAAAGCAAGGATCACCATGGAAAGCCTGACTTCTGGACACAGTTGTTTCATACAATGACAAAGACCATCAAAAGGAGGGGAGACAGGCAGAAAGAAAAGCATAATTGGATGTTCTGGTAATCCTTTTCTGAAGGAGATTCAATGGCTCGTCCGACTGGAACGGGGTAAAGGCTCATCCTCCCGAAGCAGCTCTGCGGGAGGGTTGGGAAGCCCCTGCCCCATCGAGTGGGGAACAGGCAGCAGTGTCCCCTCTGGCATGGCCAGCAGTGCCAGTCTGGGGCATCCCACCTCCCCTCCTCTCCCCGGCAAAGGGCAGCTGCTCCGGGTGGGGGAGGAATGGGCACAGCAGCTCCTGGGCAGGAAAGGGGATGGTGGGGCTGTCCCATGGCTGCTGCTGCCCATGGGACACCATCACCAGGGTTGTCCCCTTTACACAAATCTCAAACCTCGTTCTTGACTTCTTGGGTCATGGCCAGGCTGAGGTGTCCCCACACCTCCCTCGGGTGCCTGGTGCCCCCACCTCAACTCAGAACGTTGTCCCTGCTCAGAGGGTGATGTGGCTGATGGAGCCTAAACCCTTTGCTGCAGGACGGAAACCTCATTTTTCTTTGCTTTACCAGCCTGGCCAGGTGTTATCCTGAGGGAGAAGGGCCTGGAGAGTGCAAGTGGGGACAGCACAGTGGGCAAGGCACTGCTGGCTGCTGGCTGGGCCTGGAGGGGAGGCAGGACGGTGGCAGAGGGAGGTTCTGGTGCTCTCCCGAGCTGCCTGGGGTGCTCCCCCACACCTCTCCATCAGGGTTTCTTCAATCAGTGCGGAGAAACCCGTGGCACAGCCAGTCCCGCTCCCCCCACTCTCCCGTGAAACTGGATCTATTTCCCGGGATTACACGCAGCACCTTAAAGAAAATATTTACAGAATTTATATTCACATCCCGTTCGCCCTCTTCTCAGGGGGCTCTCCCGTGGCCTCTCTCCCTGCAGCTCGCACTTCATCTCCCCCGCGCCTCCTCCCGCTCGCCTTCCCCCCGTCCCGCCACAATACCCGCCTTTGTGAGAGGAACAATGTTTACTCTCCATCGAGGATGGGGGGATTGGAAATGAAAAGGGCTGCCTCCCCCTCGCCCCGGCCCCGGGCTGCACTCGGTGGCGGGAGAAGGAGGAATTCCTGCAGGAATGCCGATGGCGACGGCCGGCGAGAAGACAGCCCAGACGAGGGGATAAATATTCATGTTGGAGGAGAGAGGGAGGAAAGAAAGAGAAAGAAGGGCCTGGGGACCGGTATAAGCCGGGGTCCATCGTTTTTCTCTGTGGCTTAAGGGTGTTGTTGGAAAATCCCCGCTGCCCCCGCTGGGTTTACGGGTCCGTGATGCAGAACGGGTGCAGCTCTCTCTTGGCGTAAGGCAGGAGATGAAAGGCATGTCTGGGTCGGGGAGGGCTGTACAGCAGCCCCAGGAGCGGAGCAGGGGACCTGGGGCTCGGCGGCGAGGGCTGCGGGAGTCAGCATGTGGCTGCAATTACGGGGATGCTTGCGAGGATGGTGCGCTCGAGCGTTGGAAATGCGTCGCCTTCCCTCCCCGCCCTTCCCTGCCGCTGGCTGCCTTTCCCCGCCAGAAGCCAAGATTTCTCCTGCTGCTCCTTGCTGGGAAGCCATCCAGTTGGAAGAGGGGAGCGCTGGAGGGAGGGCTGCCCTGCAGCTGCGGGTGGGTGATGGGGATGGGGACCCCAGCCCAGGCACCCCGAGGAGTGGTGGCAGGTCTTTAACTTAGTCAAAAACGCAACCTTTTTCTTTGTCTTTCGAGGTAGAAACGCTGAAAGCTGGAGAAGCTTTTATTATGGGATGGCTTTGCCACCTTCAGTGCCCTCTGCTGTCCTGCACCAGCAGCCCTCGCCCCAGGGCTGGGTCAGGCATTGCTGCCCTTTCCCATTGCAGCCCTGGCCCTCTGCCAGCTTTCCTGAGCCTTTCCCCATGTGAAAAGGGGGCTGGTCAGAGCCCACAGAGCTTGCCATGGGCCAAGGGCATTTCAGGGACCCCCAGTGCCTGTGGGAGGCCTGGTGGGGCAGGAAGGACATGTGGCATTGCCACTGATGCAAGGATGGGCTTTGGAGCCAGCCCCAGCCAGGAGGCCAGGAGCCATCTCCAGAGGTGAACATGGAGCTTCACACAAGCCTCTTTGTGTTTCCTGAAAAACCCCGGTGTCTAAATATAGCAAGTACTTGGGCATTTTACTCTGGGAAGGGAAAACAGCTCCAGTGCCAAGAGAGATCCTCTTCTGTTTGCACAGTGTGAGGGCTGCATGTCCTCTGCCTGCACCCATCGAGGGGGGTCTGTGCTGACAGGGTCTGGCTCACCCCAAGCTCTGTCTGTCCCTCGGGAAGCACGTCCAGCAAGCCTGGGTGATGCCAGAAATCCTGCACTGCGCTCTGGGCATCGAGTCCAACTGATGCATGAGCACGCTGAAAGGCTCTGCTCTCTCCTGGAAGCAGCGCAACTCTCTTCCCAGTTTGTTCCAAGAAAAGGAAAAATATTTGCTGTTTAATTCAGGGCTGAGGCAGGAAATCATCATTCCCGGGCTCCCTCTCCACACTGATCGGGACAGTCTGGTTAGGTACCACATCCTCTTACCCCAGCAAGAGAGGGGCCTTAGGAAGAGGTGTTCATTGGGATATTCCATTCACTCAAATACTCTCGCTGGTCTCCAAAGAGGAGATTTGGGCATGAGGACCTATACCCTGGTCTGTCTGTGTCACAGGCAAGAGCCCCAGCAGCTCTCTGAGCACTGTTTGTTTTCTGCCTGACAAGTGGGAGGATGCAGTTATCCATCTTCCCCCTCAATCCCAACCTGATAGGTGCAATGGGAACACTCAACCCACCCAAAAACGTTTTCTTCACCTCATTTCCAGATGCTGTGCTAGAAGAAAAGCAGACTGTGCTGTTTATTGTTTCTTGGATTTAACCCCGCTGTCCAGGCAATCCAGGCCCTCACCCACCCTCAGGCTGCTGGGAGCAGCCAGGCACCACCACAGGAGCGAATCCATGCTGCAGCTTGTGCTCATCCCCTCTGCATCCCCTGCCTGGCTGTGGCTCTGCTGTGCAGGGGATGGCAGGTCCCTCCTGGCTCATCACTCCCTGTCACCACACGGGCTGTGGGTGGTCTGGGCAGCCCACCTTTGCCCCGGCCTTTGCTCCCCAAATCAAGGAAAACAAATGCGTGGCACCGCAGGGGTTCTGTGCTCACAGGGCTCTCCGCCTCACTGGCTTCCCAGCTGCTCTTCTCCTGTGCTCTCCTTCAAAGCAGGATGCTGGAGATCCAGGCATCTCCGTGCCATCACACGGGGCACCTGGGCACAACCCTTGGGCTGGCTGGGTGATGGGTGACTGCAGAGAACAGAGAGAGCAGGGCTCTGCTCCGAGCCAAAACACCTCCTGAGCTCTCGGAGTGCCTGAAGCATCCACAGGCTCCGGAGCAGGGGCTGGGAGGCTTTGACTCTCTCTCTGAACTGTTTCCCTGTCATTTCCCAGCGGTGCAGAGCTGCAGCTACCGAGGGATCAGCAGCACGGCGGGGCCGTGGCGATAACGGCGAGTGGGGATGGACACACCCCGGGGAAATGCCGGGTGTGACTGGAGTGAGCATCGTCCTGCCGGGGTGGGATCTCTGTGCTGCTCCAGCAGCAGCACGCAGCACCAACTCCTGCTTCCCTTGGGCTGCCAGACCAGAGGACTGTGAGGTTCTGCAAATGTCACCTGCCACACAAGGGCCACCGTGGTCACCCCCAAAAGCTGCGGGGATCAGGTTTTGCTTCTGATTGCTTGCACAGGGAAAAAGTGTCCCTGAATGTGTGCAGAACAGTCAGGCTCCTCTCCCTGGGTCTACTGGAGGAGGCTTTAAAGGAGAGCAGGAGTGAGTTAAAGGGTGGAAAGAGGCCCTGGATTTCTCTGGGAATGCAGAGAGGATTAAAAGCTCTGGTCCCTATATTGCTTTTTCTATTTCCTTTCTCCTTTTTTTTTTTATTTTTTCCTTACGGTATTATTTGATGGTTAGAGGAAAAAAATCTGGAAACATAACTGCATAAATTGCTGTTATTTCCGGCTATCCCTGCAGAGCCTGGCTCTCTCCTCTCCAGATGGACTGGCTTAGAGAGCCTCCAGCTCCACAAGGCTCCCGGGGGCCCAAAGCTGCCCTCTTTTCATTTGCCATCTTGAATTTTGCTCCCACCACCCGTGCTGGCAATGGGAAGCAATCCTGCTCCCTGAGCCAGGTATCAGAGGCAGCCGGGCTCCCCTGAGCCTGGCTGGGAGGACTGGGAAATGCTGCTGACAGTACTTTGGTGTGTGTCCCTGCTCCCCTTTGTGAAGGCCAAACCCTCTCAAGGTCTGTTTTCCCCTCACCATGGGTGTGCAGGGGTGTTTGGGCCAGTTTATCCTTCCCCAGTGACATGGACGTGACATAGGGGCCAGTGTCTCCTAAGCAAGAAGCAGTAAGACAAGAGAAAATGACCTCAGCTTGTGCCAGGGGAGGTTTAGATTCGAGATTAGGAAAAATTTCTTCACGTAAAGGCTTGTCCAGCCCTGGCACAGGCTGCCCCAGGGCAGTGGTGGAGTCACCATCCCTGGAGGGATTTAAAAGATGTGCGGATGTGGCACTTGGGGGCACAGTTTAGTGGTGGTCTTGGCTGGGTTAATGGTGTCTATGTCCAATGTCCATGTCACAGCTGATGACCTTGCAGGTTTTTCCAACAGGAAGGATTCTATGTGTCCGTGATGCTCTGGGGACCAGCAGGCAGGGCAGGCACAGGGTGAGGGGGCCAGGATGGGAAAGGAAGGATCCCATGGCAGTGACCTGGTGATCAGTGTCCAGCAGGAAGGAAAAAACCTGCCAGTGTCGAGTCATTCCCAGTAATCCCACAGCTCCTTGCCTGACTGAGGAGCAGCCCCAGCCCCAAGGTGACCTGTCCCTCACTGTAGAGAGCTGCTCCTCAGTCCTGCTCTGCTGGCTCCTGCCCCGTGGCCAGCAGAACACGCAAAAATTCCTCCAGTGCAGGAGCCACATTGTGTTCAGCCTCACATGTGTGGAAAAATATGTATATGTTCCATATGCACGAGAAAGAGGCCTTGAAAACTGGGAGGATGCAATGATCAACAAATTATAGCTGGGATAATATTTTCCACCATCACCAAATAAATCAGATCTTATTTTCCCCCTATGTCCACAGATTTAATGGCAGCAACAGTGCCCTTGGTGGTCGTAAAACTCCATCCTCCTCCTGAAGGGCCTCCCAAACAATTTGTCATTTGGCCTTTGCTTGTTTGTTTTAAAATTAGCTGGTCCAGACATTTAATAGCCCAGGAGCTAAGAAATCCATCAATATATCCCAGCTTCCAACTATCTCTGCGTGCACTCCGAGGCTGCATCGCAGCGTGGTGGGGGAAGGAGGGATGGGGAGGGAGCAAGCTGTGGAGTCAAGGATCGTGGGGGATATTTTTCATCTGAGCTTTAAGATCACCTTTCCTATTTCCACTTCTTTCTTTCTTCCCATCTTTTCTTTCCCCCCTACGGTCACATCACCTCTCCAGCTGCCATGAGCAATACTCTCCTTCCAGCCGGAGTGAGCAAGTCAGGAGCTGACCCTTTCTCATAGGTGTAAACACTGCCTTGTTAAAAGGGGATAATTACCGGGGTCTAGTTAACCCTGGTGTAAAATCAAAGTGAATAGAGCCCTGCTGAGACTTCCAGCCATGTGGACCATGACGCCTGGGCTCTGGGGTAAACAGCCAAGGCTTCACTACCTGTCAGCTCAGTGCATTCAGCGGAAAGTTAACTTCTCCCTGAAAGAGAAACGCTGTCTTTTGTGCTGCTTTATACCCCCCAGACACAGGACCAGCTGAGGGGTGAGTCCTTTACCCACCTGAGAGCCTTGCCAGGAGTTTCCTGGGTGCCCTGTTGGCAATGAGCAGGGGTTGAGCTGTGGGGGTAAGCCATGTGTCACTGGACAGACAGAAGCCACTGCTGGGACTTGATAAGTGTTTTCAGCCCTGGTGCCCCTGCACCCTGTGACAGTCCCTGGGAGAGGCAAACCCAGGGCTGCACACAGGAGCTGGGAGAGTGCCATTCTCCCTGTTTCTTGGAGGAGCTTGTGTGTCACCATCACAGAGAGGTTCCTATGCAGCTGGAGGCCTCCCACGGAAGCTGAAGGGCTGATGTGGCTTTTCTGGCACCTGCTGTCTCAGTGCTGCCCTGACCTGCATCCCCACAGTGCCCCGTTTCTCCAGATCGTGGGCAAACGATGGCAGAAAAGAAGCTCCAGAACTTTTCTCAGGTGGCAGGAAGGTGTACACAAGAGGTAGGAGTGGAGGCCAGCCCTTTTCCACGTATCCTTTCCAGCAGAGCCCACTCCTGCATCCACAAACGGAGGAGCTGCTGCCCAGGCACGCTCAGCTGGGTGCGGAACAGGGGCAGCGTCCCCAGGGGAGATGTCCTGGGCAAACCACAGAGCAGCCAGTCCTGTCTCCCCCATCCCAGAACACCTGAGGGCCATGCCCAGGCCAGCAGGCAGGAGCAGACGCCCGTCAGGCTCCTCCAGCTATATTGAGAGCGAAGCCAACTCCCTCATGTTATTTTTTCCTATTTGACCAGTGGGGCCAGTCATAGACAGCTCCAGTAATTCAACCTGAAACGCCAAGAATCCTATTTCTGCCTCTCTGCTCACTCTCCAAGCTCTGCCCATGGCCTCAGAGCGAGATAAACCATCTGTGGGTGAGTCTGGGCTGTGAGCAAGGCCCATGGGCTCGGGGCTGGCTGCAGAGAGAGGGGCTCTGCAGGCACCGAGCTGAAGGCATTTTGATTGCTTCCAGGATTACTACCCAGCATGTTTACTCCTCCAGTGAGGAGGACTTCATAACTCAGGCACTCCTGACAATGTATATATATTGAAATCTTATAAGAGTAATGACCATATCCAATGATATTTTGTTCTCATCTTGCCAATATAAACAGCTCGCTGGACTTACCGAATTGCATTGGGTCATCCTGAATAATTAGGCTCACATGTTCCATTTATTACCTTGAAAATCCTTTCTCATTGTATTTTATATATATATATATGTATCTAAGTGTAATATGTTCAAATGAAAACCAGATACAGCTGCGAAGGAATTTGAAATATGAGGCCGAGAGTACAAGAAGCGGCAAAAAGGTCCTCTGCTAATAGGAAAAGCCAAGTTGTCCAGGGCTGAGGAAATCAGGGAAGGTCAGGTGTGAGCTGTGCTCGGGGCTGGGCTCCGGCTGCATCTCTGCAGACAGCCTCACAGTTTAAGGAATTCCGGTAAGTAACTGGTGAGGCTGCTTGTACTGGCAGGATGTGGGGAGGAGCGGGGTGGGACCCTGGTGTCTGGGTGTGCTTTGATGTCCCCGTCAGAGCCGAGGTCTCTTTGCCTGGCTGCAGACCGCCGCTGGGGTCAGACAGTGTGACTCCAGAGAGCATCTCCAGACCTTTGCAAAAAACCTTTGTTCAGGATCCAGAAAATCTCCCACAGCATCAGCGGGCAAGAAACTGTCAGCACCTTGAAAAAATGAATCCACAGCAGGGTGAGACGGGAGTCCTGGCTGCCCCTGGTATGGGGGTGAGGGGCGAGTCTGGAATGAACCCAGACAGCCTTGCCAGCAGAAAATATAAAAGCCTTCCTTGGAGCCATGACGGATTCATGGTGGGGGTTTTGGAAAAAACAGTGGCCCCTGTATTTCACTGATAATGCCCCTGTACAGCAAGAACAAGGCAGAGAATAAACCCTCAGGATCTGGAGCTGTATACAATCTTTGCCAAAACTCCCTCTCCCCTTCCTGAAATGTGGCAGGGAGGTGAGCATCTCCTCAGTGATTCCCAGTCCCAGCCTGCTGGAATGCAGTTCATCATTGCTTGTCTGCTCAGGAGAGGTAAAATGACACGGTCCTTCAGTGCAAAACACACCTTTCACAGCTTTGCTTTTGCTGTTCTTCCGTTTTAAAGAACATTCCTTGGCAAAATTAAGAGGAAATGGAACTCACAGATGCAAGTGACTTACATGGCTGGGGTGGTGCATACCAAGACCAACTTGGGGCTGGGAAACCCTCTCTGGACACTCCACACCTCTCCTTGGCTGTGCCTGCAGGGCTCGTGGGTGTTAGCCTCCAATGGCAGATTCATGGCTGGTTTGATTTGTTTTCTCTCTAGGGGCAAGGAGGAGAAATCTGAGGGTGGAGCAGACAAATCCCATCCCTGCAAGTGTTCAAATTCATGTCCAATGGGTTTTGAGGAAATTGTTCTAGTGGAAGGTGTCCCTGCCCATGGTAGGGGGGTTGAATAGATGGTCTTTAAAATCTCTCCCAACCCAAACCCTTCTGTGATACTGTGATTCTGTGAAATACAGCTTGTGTCATCCTTTGTGCCCTTGATATCTTCCTCTGTGAATATTGTCATAGAAAACCCCAAAATGGGGGTGAGATGGGAAAACCTGACCCACGTTCTACTTGATTAAAACTCTGCTTTCAGATCAAGAGCAAGGTGAGAGCAAGGCCTGTGCCTGCAGGCAGACGTCGCCCAAGCCAGCTGAAGCCAGGGAGAGCCAGCACTTGGCCACAGCGAGGATCCTGGTGGGACAGAGCTGGCAGCAGGACAGCAGGAGCACCCAGCAAGGATATTTCAGGTCAGCAGGGAGGTGCAGGAGGATCAGTGTGTGGGAAGCTGGAGCAGCCCTGCCGGCTCTCCCCATGGTTCTGGCCAGCGCTGCCGAGTGCTTCACTTGCATGAGCACCGAGAGTAAAAACAAAATGACATTCATTAGATGTTTTAAGGAGTGTTCAGGCATGTAATCCTCCTGGAATGAGGCAGCCATAACAAGTTACTGTAGTTATTGATGGTCATGTCAGTTAGCCTTTTCCAAGGATTAATCACCATCCTGCTCCTGCCCTACAGGATGTTTTTATCTCCCTTTTCTCCCAGTGTTGTAGCATGCAAAGCTGACTGGGCTGACCGGTGTGGCTTCCAAGTCTGGGGGGAGGGAGGTAAACTCACACTTAGATCCTGAATATTTTACAGTTTGGAAGAGCACAGAATTTAGAGGCATTGCTGGGGCAGAGCTGCAGCATGTCCAGGTTTCGTCATGGAGAGTCTGAATTTTAAACTCCCCGTCACTGGAGTCTGGTGTGCAAAATGATAACCCCAAGGCAGTTTGCAGCCTTCAGGAAGGACACTGACCCAGGAGGGGTCTTGCTTTGACTACCACTGCTGTTAGAGGTTCATCTAAGGCATCATCCAGGGAGGATGGTGCACAGCTGAGGCAGAATTCCTCATATTCAAGAGGACTGCAAACAAGGTTGTACCGTTAACTAGAACACCTGAAAATAATGATTTGTTTGCTTTGTTCTGAATAAAAGGGGGATCTGGGTGTGTGACTGGACCATTGCTGAGCTCAGCATGGGCAGAGCACAGCACGAGAGTGACCCAAGCCGCAAATACCAGAATTTTCCTAAAACTGAGGCTGCCTTGAAGAGTCATTGAGTTTGGGCAGTCTCAGAGGCTGAGGCCCACATGTGCAGGGGGTGACATCCCAGCCACGAGTCCAGCACTGGCCTACAACAGCCAAGGACCCCAGGACAGACAGTGCTATCCCAAAATCCACCCAGGCCAGAGAACAGAAGCAGAGCAGAGGGAAATGTCGATCTGCTCACATGCAGGAGGAAGATCCTGCCGTGCTTGGCTTGAAGGGTGCAAACAAGTCCAGGATCTTCAGCTGCTCTTTGGAGCATCCCCGGGGAGCTTGGCCCTGGCCCAGGAAGAGCTCTGTGGCTGTGGCCAGAGGCAGGGTGCCATGGTAGAGGTGTACAGTGCTCACAGAGCCAGCCTGTGTCTGTCCCTGGATGCTTTCTTGCAAAACCTGGCAGATCTTGGTGTGCAGCTGACTTGTTAATTGGGAACGAGTGACTCCAGGAGGTCCTGACCTCCAGCGTTTGGTCAGACCCCGTTGCCTGCGAATGCTGCGAGCAGTGACTGCTCAGGGAGGAGGGGTTGCCTCTTACCCACCCGCTGGCCAGTGCATCCAGGGCCAGGGTTTGTGTTCTTGGCAGTGCCAGCATAGCCAAACCTTCAGCTGGAGCCGGATTTGGCCTCTTGCTCAGGTGTTTGTGTTGGCACTCCTCAGCTCGCCCCTCCTGCTACACGGAATGGTCCTGGAGCTCATTTTCACTGCAATCCCAATGCTGGCAGTCTGGAGTCTGAAAACGGCTTTCAGGAGAGCCCAGATCCTCCAAACATCTCAACTGCCCAGCTGCTCTTCTGTTGGGAGCAGAGATTTGCCCCTGACCTCTTTTGCATCTATGCACATCGCTTTCCTGGTGCCTGCAGGGACACAGAGGTGTTTCCTGCCTTCCTGATGCTCAGATCCCTGCCTGCTTGGAGCAGCAGCAGATGGATACAGGGGCTCACTGTTCCTCTCTGGTCCCTGCTCATGGCCCATCAGCGGCTCGGTGGCTTTGGGACCCAAGTATTCCTTGAAATAACTGTCCCAACAGCAAGGAACAGGAGAGGGAAACATCAGCTCCACCAGGAAAACTGCCCACTCATTACAGCAGGCTGCCACGGCATGTGTGAGAACCAAGCACACTGGCAAGGCTGGAAAAATGCGGCAGAGCAGAGGAATTAGCATTAATCAAGCCTAATCCCCGAAGGGAATCGCCCCTACGTGTGGCACAGGGTGTGCTGCATCCCAGACAGGCTGGCAGGTCCTGGGCAGCCCCTGGCCGAGGGGACCCTGGTGACTTCCCAGTGTTGCCCCCAAGAGCAGTGACCTCTGTTGTGTGCTCTTCTTTTCCACTCCTGCTCGGCGCCTTTGACAGACCTGCCCCCTGCCTGATTTCCAGAGGTTTCCCAGGAGCTGATTAACCTCCCTGCCCAACGCCAGGACGAGTCAAACCGGGTTTGATTGGGTGTGTGTGGGGTTGCTTCATCGCCAGCCCACCGGAATGGAGGAGCCCCGGCTCTGGGAGTGCAGTGTCTGGCACAGAAAACCCTTCCACAAGCACATCGCAGGAAGAGAAACCATTCAGGGAGAGGTGACCTGGATCCACGGGAGATGCAGGAGCTTCAGCGTGCTCTGCTCAGCTCATTTGTGCTCCGCTCAGACGGGAGGTCTTCTGCTCCGTGCCTGGAGGCACGAGGTGTTTCCCAGCCCTTGGGGCCATGGGAGCTGCCAGAAGCAGAGGAGCTGTGGGGACAGCTTTGCTCTGATCCCCTTGGATATTCCCAGCTGTGCCTTGTGTGCTGCTTAGGAAGCAGTGGGAGAGCCAAGACCCTCTTCTCCCAAGCCAAGGTCCACCTCGTCCACTCCAGCTTTTCTGTCCATCTCCAAAAACTGGTGCTTGTTACTGCTGCAGTGGGGTAAATTAAACTTTTTGTCAGCATCATTTCCTCTGGTTCAGCTAGGTGGGAAACCCTGCATTTTACAGCCCCTTGGCTTCCCATTCAAAAAGGGGGGAAAAAAAAAAGTAGAGAGAAGGGAAAAATACCCTTTAAATAGAACTTTCCATGCTGGAAGTACCTCTGCAAACACAGTGGAGGGGAAGCCATGAGCATGAATGATAGGTGCAGGCACAGGGGGGTGCAAGGGATGGGGAGCAGGACACAGTTTGTGGATGCATGGTTCATCCTCCATTTTCCTTGTGGCATGACCACGATCTCCTTCTCCACCCATCAGCTCAACTCTTCCTGCCATGCTCTGCCCTCGACTGACAAGACCAAATCCAGAGTTCTTGCCCTGCCCAGAGCCACCCCAGGAGCCTGGGAGCACTGCTGATTCCTTGCCATGTCGAGGGCATGTGCCAGCCAGTGCCCTCTGGACACAAGTTGCTCCATTATCACCCCTCAGGCAATGAGAGACACTTGCCATGCCCCAGCAGAGCCCCTTTCTCAGGGAGTTCCAAATGCATCTAATTCTGCCCAACTTCTGGCTGCCCCCCACCCCAGGTTAACCTCTTCATCTACTCACTCTTTCCCCAGGTTTGTTCAACAGGACAACTCCCAGGATTGTTTGTGTGGCCGGAGCAGCTGGGGGGAATGCAGGCTGCTTACAGCAGAAAAAGAGAAACAGGATGCTTGGCTCCTTTTTCCAGCTCCCCGGCCCCTGATAAAAGCCATGATCACCAGAGGAGACCACCAACCCAGCCTTTAAAGTCCAGGCACAACTGGGAATACACGTTCAGCTGACAGTGCTGTGGGTGCAGAGTGCCCTTCACCTGCTCGAGCTGGGAGCTGTGCAGAGCAGAAAGAGCCACGTGTGCTTGAGCACACCCTCAGCAAAGCCAGCCCACATCACCAGGGTCCCAGCAGCCAGCCAGCTTTGCTCCAGTGAGCCCTGATCAGCTATGTGAATAAAATCCAGGTTAGCCATGGTGGGAGATTGGTGTTCAGAGCTTTGTTCCAGTGCAAAGCTGCAGGTGTGGGCATGGCCTCAACTAAATGCAGCCGTCTGGGGGAAGAGCGCAAGCAGATCTCTGATGGAGGACATGACCCATGGGGGACAGGAATGGACAAGGATCTCTCTGAGACAGAGACAATGCCTAAGGACATGGATGCATTGTGCTCTGCAGAGCTGGGCAGGGTTTGCCTTGCTCCAAATGGCCACACAGGCCAAGTAGCAGCAAATAAACCTCCACAGACCTTACTGCTGCATTGTCCAAGCAGTTTACTACTATTTGACACTCTTTTTTCCCCCATTTTTTCCCCTTCTGTCTGTTAAGGAAACTTTTTTGCAGCTTGCACACCAGTCTACTTGCACTCAATGCATTCCTCCAGGGATCATTATTTTATACTGTAATGATTTAGCTGTCTTGTTTAGCTGTGCCTTGTCAGATGCCCTGGGTGCTGTTTCTCTGCTGGAATGGGATGAGTGTGACCCAGGCTGGCAGGAATGCTGGGACAAGCCATTGGGATATCCCAGTGGCCTTGGGATGTGGGACAAGACCTGGGGGGCTGAAGACCTAGAGAAAAAGTTACACCATTTGCCCTGTTTTATTCCTGAAAGATCTAAATGTTCTGGAGACATGCTGGCTGCAGCCCTGCTGCTGGCCTTGCCCTCGTGCAGACTGAGACATTAAATGTGTCACCAAGGGCAAAGGTGGACACCGGCTGGCCCTGCCTGTGCCAGAGGGTTTGGTAACTCCCCACCCTCCTGGAGCCCCATGGGCCAAGCCTGAACATTTGGTTTCCATCCTGCTCTGCACAGGTGAGGGTCAGAGGCTGAGACACCGGCAGAGGGTGAGGGCAGCAGCGGTCGGAGCTCAGCTGCACGGAGCCGAGGCCTCCGTCTGAGCTCGTCTCCACGGAAAACATTTGGGGAGGACACGTCCAGTTCAGATTTGTCATGTGGAGCAGCTTGGCAGGTCCAACCCCCCTGGGGCCCTTTGCAAGCATTAACCAGTGGATTAAACCAGCCCAGCCGCCGTTCTCGCTGCTGGGACGTGGATTTCTCAGCCCAACGCCGCCGAGATGAGCGGAAAAACTGCGGCCTGTCCCTTTAAGTCCAAAATGACGAGTGTATTTCTGGAGGCTCTGGAAAAGAAGTCAAGACTATTGGCTTCTGCGTCACCAGCACCGGCCATTGATTCCCTGGAAATGTTTCATATTTGGCCAAACTGGCTGTTGACGGAATAGTTTCTGATTTAACACTCTCGGCTGCAGTTGGGAGCCAGCTGGGTCTTGTTAGCTCCGGAGAGACCGTTCTTCCCCTCGCCTGCTGCAGAACTACTTCCAGCATAGCCCCCTCCTCCTTATTCCCAAATTGACACTTAAGCCACTCTAACGAGATCTGCACAGGAATGCTGGTTATTTCAGCCTTCAGCCAACTCCTATCATCATTATTATTATTATTATTTTACCTTTTGCTTTAATGCAGGAAAATATGTGCGATGAGCAGCCCCAAGCTGGTCTCTCCCCCACCTCCAGCCCAGCCCCTGCGTGGAGCAGATGTGGATGTCCTTGGGAGCTCCCAGCCTTGCACCAACACCTCCCTGCCTACTCCTGTCAGACCGCATGGTGTGCAGGGGGTCCTCCTCATTTCTCCTTCCTGCTCATCCTCCCACCCTCTCTCCCAGTTTCTCATCCTCTCAGCTCTACTTGCTCCCTCTCTATTTAGTCTGTGTGTTCAAAACAGCACAAAAGCTCTTACAGCTCCCCGGGCTGTGACCCAAACAGTAAAGAATGTTTATGTGCTGGTCGTCTTCCATTTCTGTGTACGAATATTGCACACACAGGCTCACGCACTCACACACGGCGTTTCTGGTGCCTCCACGGGCTGCTGGCCAAGGGAGCCCAGCCAAAGTAAAGGCATCTGGGCCCTTCTGGAGAAGGCAGGAAAAGAAGGAAGAAAAATACAAAAGCAAAAAAGATTTGGAGACAAGCAGCTCCTCCAGTCTGTGCCCCTGCACCCGCTGTGGATGGCAGTCCTGCACAGACAGGGCTTTGCCAGGCTGTGCCTGTCCCAGCAATCCCCCCATGTCCCTTGTCACCCACTCAGCCCTCCCTATGGGACTGGGGCAGGTGATGGAAGCTTGGTGCGAGCCACAGGCTCACACAGAGAGGGGGGAGATGTGCAGAAATCAGGGGTCTGACTTTGGACAGGGCTGGTTGCCAGAAAGGTGCAGCAAGCTGCTGGAGCCCCTCGTCACACAGCACCCAGCCATGGGGACAGCAGTTGGTCACCACTGACATGCTGAATCCCCAAATCAAGGCTGGGATGTCAGGGTTGGCAGCCCCTTTAAGAGCTCTGAAATTGGGTCTGGGGAATGGATGAGGTTCTGTCCTCTCAATGACTGAGGCCACGCCAGAGGCTGAACACCACTGGCCTCTGGGCTCTCCAACAGGGCTGAGAGAAGAGCTGCTGTGAGGGGCTGTGAATCCTGCATGGTCTGTGCAAGCAGGAATTGTTGCCTGTGGTCAGAGGCAGGATGGTCCTCACTGCCTCTCAGTCACCTGGGGATGTTGCTGAAAGGGCAGAAAATGAGGCAAAGTGGGTGGGCCAAGAGGGCCAGGAGTTTCTGCTGGCTCTTGCAGAAACCCCCTGGGTGTTGGGGGTGCAATGCTGGGACAAGTCTACAGAGCCAGGGGCCAACTGGGAAGGGGCAGGTCTTTGGCTGAGCTCATCCTGCTCCTCTCCAGGGTCCTAAAGCAAGGAGACACACCCATGGCATCACCAGCACCTGCAGGCTGTGATTCAGGGATGGGGCAGGAGAAGCCTTGCTCACCCACAAGGTGAAGATGCTGCCTTGTCCAAGCCACACCACCCAGGCTGATCTCTGCTGTGCTGCTGTGGGCTCAAAGGCAGCTGGGCTTTCCTAGGCTGGTCCTTTGCACCTCTGCAGGACACACAGCCTGTCCATGACCCCTGTGAAGGGCAGAAGCTGCTTAGTGCCAGTGAAGCCACTGAGGCTGCTGCCAGATGCTGTGAAAGCTTCACGTGTTACACAGTTTTTAACCCCAGCAATCTGTTGGGCACTGAATTTCCTTCTCATCTTCCAGAGAAATGACCTCCCCGAGGTCTCGGCAGGGGTTAACTCTGTACAAAGTAGTCACGCAATGGGGAGGGCTTGTTCCAAGCCCCAAATAACTTGCAGAAGTAATGCATTTGTTCCTCATTAGGATAATTGCCCCATCGCTTTTCTCTGTGGCATTGGCCAACCTAACTCACAAACGTCTGAAAACACCAGCTAAAGTATGATCAAATTTAGGAGCTGAGTCGAGTAAAATATCGCCTTGATTTGCCCTAAAACATGAATTGGCTGGGAGTCCTCCCTCATATTGCATTTCCAGGGAACATAAGGAACCCATTGTGTAATTAGTGGCAGTATTTTCAACACGCTGCCTTGGCCATGCTCTGCCCTCCTCTCCTGAGCTACTGCACCTCTTGGGACTCCCAGGTTGTGGATGGGAGTGGGTAGCAGGGGGTATAGGCTGTGTCTGCCACAGAAGTGTTGGGGATGGTTGTGGCAAAGCAGGAGATTAGGGCTTGCCTGCTCCTTCATCCCTCTAGCACCCAGTTTGGAGCTGGCCAGAGTGGGGGTGTGTCTGGCCATAACCTGTTTGATGTCCAGGAGAAGACCTGGGGTCAGGGTGAGGTTCTGAGTTGGAGGATCCAGCTCAGAGCCGTTGCTGCCTGCCTGCAGTTGTCAGCCACCATCAGGATCTCCCCAGCCATGGATACCCTCTCTGGAGCTCGGCACAGCACCAGAATCCTGCCCCAAAGGCTGCAGGGAGGCAGTGAAGCTGAGCCAGAGCTGGGCTGGGAGTCCCATCCTGTGCCCTCCTGCCTGCCCATACCCTGATCCCCAGCCCTCATCAAGGCTGGCTGGAAGGGCTCCCCATGGTCCCTCATGGGAGATTTCATGGATCCATTTACACCTGGACTGAGTCTGGCTGTCCCACCCTCCCCACTTTGCCTGCAAGACATGGTGCTGAACCTTGCTGTGCATCCTGCCTGCCTCAGCAGGGCACCGAGTGCCCCTTGCTTTGGCTCTCCACTCTCCCATCTCCCATGTGGATGTTTCCTTCTCCTTTCCCAAGTTGTCCAAAGTAGTGGTGACCCAGAGGATCTGGCACTCAGATGATCTGGGTGTGACTCAGAAGAACATCCTCCAGGACATCAGCTTTCCCCACCTTGGTTTAAGTCCATGTCTGACAACCCTCCCTTCTCCTTTCCTTGTGAATCACCTCTTTACCATGCAAGGGACACGTGTGAGGGCCACACCTGGGGCTGGAGTGGCTCAAGGCCGGGCCTGGGAGGGCAGTGCCCTGTCCCTGCCGTGCGCCAGTGTGCCCAGCACAGGCAGCTTGCAGATGTGATCTCCTGCTTGCAAAGCACCCAGATACCTCTTCCATGCTCGTCTTTCCACATTTACTGACCCACTCTGAATGCCACATGAGGCTTCATTCCTGCAAGGGTGCTGACATTTGAAGGTATTGGAGAAATCCTTTTGCACTGTAAAAATAACTAATGGTTAAACCTGGAAGTTAATTCAGTCTCCTCCGTGTCCCATCCCTGCCAGTCCAGGAGCTGGCCAGAAAACACACAGGAGTGCTTCCCTCCTGCCTTGGCTGTTTGTTGTCAGACCCGTGTGTTCACCTCTCACACCTCATCTCCAAATGTTTTCCCCCCTTGTGACT
This sequence comes from Orthonyx spaldingii, assembly GCA_013397795.1. Taxonomy (NCBI): domain Eukaryota; kingdom Metazoa; phylum Chordata; class Aves; order Passeriformes; family Orthonychidae; genus Orthonyx; species Orthonyx spaldingii. Next base: position 1,492,765 of record VZTJ01003652.1, read on the forward strand.
TTTGGAAGTTCTTGGACAGGTCAGGTGTTGCTGCCTTGGTTAAACAGGGTAGGGACAGTTCCCTCTTTCCCACCTGCTGTCCTCCCACGGAAGAAGGGTTAACAGCAGAAACACCAGTCAAAGCAGGAAAACAAACTAAGAGAAGACTGTCTGTGTGCCAGGACATCCATTCAGAACAATTAGCTGGCCTGTGGGGAGCCCCACTCTGCTAAAGGCATACATTTCCCTTCTATATGGATTTTCCACCTAATCTCCACATTTCACATGGACGTGCTGGGGGCAGGGCCTGGGATGAAGTGTTCATTCATTTCCCCTGCCCAACTTTCTTTCCACACCTTCCACAGGCTGGGGATGCCTTTGTATCCACTCTCCCCTCCCCTCTCACCCCTCCACCAGGCTCTGTCCCATGGCAGTGGGGGGATACACCTCTGACAAACACCACATTCCTGGCAAGGATGTCTGTGCACACGTATGGCTTCCTCATAGGAAGAAAAGGAAAAGAAAAAGGAAAAAGAGAGAAGAAGAGTCCCTTTCTTTCATAAAACCATGGAAACGTCCTCATTCGTGGGAGCAGATGGCTTTCCAATTGACTCTGTGGCCCAGGCCTCCTTCATGTGCACAGCAGAGCCCCGGAGCCCACCTTGTGCTGCTTTGCAAAGAGGAGAGAGAAAACCAAATCACTGAGACAAGCACGTGACTGCCATGCAAAGCAAAACCAGCTCTGCAAAAACCTCGTTGCAGATAAAATCAAGCACGAGAGTGGATGTAAACTCGAGAACCCAGACCAGCTCTTTTCCCCCTTGGACTTCCCAGGCTCCAGCTGAGCGCTGAGTGTGTCCCACTGGTCTTTGTTTCTTTTTTTGGCACTAGGGAGGTTCAAACTGAGACATTGCAAACCTAAAGGAGGCTTCCCTCACCACACTTTTTCCTGAGCCGCCTCAGAGGTCCCAGCCTGGCTGGTCAGTGGTGTCAGGGCAGGATCAGTGCCCCTCCACAGGTGCAGATCTGTCACTGCCCCCCTGACCCTTCCCTTCTCCTTGGAGCTGCGGCTCAGCTCGTGTCCCGTGGGGTGTTACAGGGTTGTTATTGACTCTCCAGCTCTTTCCTTCTGTCATCAGGTAGCAGTTCCATTTCCTCCTCAGGGGAGCCATCCCTGGGCGTTCCCTTCTGTCTGCTCTCCAGAAAGCACCTAAGCCTCTTGCTCTCAGTCCAAGTACATCCCTTTAAATCTCCCTCCTGGATCTGGGCACTTAATAAGTCTTAGCATTTCATTAGCAGATGCTAATAGCAATGACTCAGAGCCACATACTTTAAATTCAAATCCTCCTTGGCTTAGCATGAACCACTCATCCCCCTGTCCACCTAGCAGCTAGAATCCAGACATCTCCTGCATTCCCCCTTGGAGCTCTTCCTATCAAAGGAGGGAACAGTCAATGTTTCCAGCTAATTGCAGTGCTGGAGAAGGGGGACACTGATCCTGTGGCACCAAGAGCTGCACTGAGGGAAGGGGAAACCACCAGGCCTCAAAATGCCTTCAAAAACCTTCCCTTCAGCTTCCAGCAGGGAAGAGAACCTCACCAAGCAAGAGGAACCAAGAGCTCAGCTGGAAAACATCAATGACAGCATAGAAACTGGTCCAGAAGGATGTGTGGGCTGGTCCCATCAGTGCTCACTGAGCTGTTCCCACAGGCTCAAGGGGAAGGTGACAGTCTCTTTCCTCAGATGCTTTTCCTCTTCACTTCCAAGTCCAAAATGTTTCTGCTTGGGGAAACCTTTGTCTGGTTCATTCCTCCCAGCATTCATCCTGCCCAAGTTTTTCTCACAGCAGGGAGAGCGCAAAATGGGCCCTGGGAAATCAAGACGTGGTCAGTCCCTTAACTCCCTTTAGCTTCCAATCTGCAGTGACTGGTTAATCAGGATCTCCAAACAATACTTTTCATGTGTGTGGTGGTGACACCAACAGATTGTCCCAGTGAGTCCCATGGGAGGAGCACAGTGCTGCCAGGGACTATTCCTCACCCCAGCCTTGCCAGTGAGCTCCTTCCGTTCTCACGCAGAGCTGAGCAAACCAGTGCTCAGTGACCCTTCTTACTTTTGCTCCAAAATGAGATGTGGAAGCTGAGAGGAGTGCCCAGGATGACGAAAGCTGTACCAGAAAGGACAAGGAAGAGCAGTGCTCATGGAGCCGGAGCAATCCCATCTGCCATGGAGGCAGCTGCCCCCTCTGGCACAGGAGAGCTGCTCCCCCCTGCTCCACAGAGGACCAAGCAGACGCCCCGAGCCCACGCTGCACATCTGGAAGTCGGATCCGTTAAAGCAAACCCGATTACATAACAACGGACATCTGGAGCCTGTTACCACTACAATTTTAGTAAAAATAGTATTTTTGATATGATCTCTCCTAAGAATGTGGCAGAGGGGCTCAGAGCCAAAGTCTTCCAAGAATGGATGTAACTGCTTTTCATAAAGCATCCCCCACCTCCTGCATCCCCCCAACAACTGCAGGGTTGTTGCCTCTCCCTGCACACACCCTGGCTCCACACTGATGCTTGGAGGCACAGAGGGAGGTTTCAGGGCGAAGGCAGGTGCAGGGCTAGAGGAGAGAGTTTCCTGGGTGAATCTATAGAAAATAAACACAATTTGCTTTGGATGTGCTCAGATACTCCAGGGTGAGTGGATGGATGGAGGGAAGGAAGGAGAGCCATGGTTCGCAGACAGCAGTGTCAGACTTGCTTTTCATAACACCCAGAATAAACAGCCACTTACTGGAGTGAGAAGTGCTGAGCTCCTGCAGCCTCCACATCTCTGTTTTGCTGACTTTCTCTTGAGTCTCTGCCCTTGCAACAGACACTGCCCATCATCCTGGCTGCCCAGGCAACCTCCAGGCCATGACTCTGTGTCCCTGAGCTTCCATTAGCTCCTTACTGCCGGTCAGACTCACAGCTCTCGTCTGTCCATGGACCTTCCCCAGGCCCCCTCTCTGCTCCTGGTGCCCACCAGCTCAGTTGGTCAGTTTGTGACCATCTCCACTGTCCTTCCCCAAAGTCAGGACAGTGATGGGATCAGGGCTTTCCTGCCAGCTGTTATTTTCCACCTCTGCAGAATGCATCTCCAAGAACATCTCCTTCATCTTCATCTGGTGGCTACAGCAGGATATCTCTATCCATGGACCCTCTGGACTTTGGCTTTCTTTAACTCCCCTGGTCAGACATTGTTTCTCCTGAAGGCTCCACCCTGTCCATGAGCTCATCAGTGCTGAGCACCAGATCATGGCAAAGCCAGCCAGTGCTCATCTGGGAGAAGCAGAGGAAATCTTGAGCTGGCGGTGGCTCAGTTGGCAGCTCAATTGTGCTCCTGGAGTCAGCTCAGCAGCAACACTATGGAAAGGACCTGGAAGGTCATTTGGGCACATGCATTTGGTGTTAAATATTGAAGTGTTGTTGCTAAGGAGACCTCAGTGCTACCAGCCAGGGCGAGGGGCTAATCCAGGTGCCACGGCCAAGATCCGGTCTGAGCATTCACCGGTTGTTCCTTCCGTAGGTTTTTAATGGTGCAGTTCCTGGCTCCCCCAAAGCCCCCCAGCTGGTCCAGGCCATACCAACTGCCCAGGGCTGGCCCTGCAGCCAGGAAGGCTTTGCCTGGTGCTGTCAGATCCAAGGCAGCAGCAAGGAGGGGTTTGGCTGCCCAGACACCATCAGAGCAGAGCTGGAGCAGCACACAAGGAATGGAACTCCCTTCCTTGCTGGTGATCTATCTGCAAGAAGTGAGTTTTGTAAGGGAAGGGTGGAGCTGGCTCGGGATGGATCCTGGTTGCTGGAGTCAGCACACACACATAAGACAGGGTAACTTGTTCCTGCATTGATATGCCAGTCCTGAAGATCCCCAGTGAATGTGTAGAGGGTGTTGTGTGCTCCTCTCTCCAGAGCACGGCTGGAAAAGTCCTGGCACAAGGAGAAATGAGACATCTGACCCACTGACTGAATGCTCTCCACCCCACTGAACTCCTCCCTGGGTCATTTCCCAAAGTGGGAAGACAAGAAGAAAGCAAGTGGATCTCCTCTTTGGACTGGAAGGGTAAACGTCAGTCTGGATTTTAGGAATTGTGTTGGCACAGTGCAGTGGAAGCTTTGCTTTCTGTACAGGGCTGGAACTCAACATTAACACCTTTCATGCCTCAGAGCAAGGCTGCACCATTTCCTTCCACATCAGGCTATAAAAGACACAAATTCAAACTCAAACTCTCAATTTTTTTTGCCCTTTGTACCAGGCAGACCTCAGTTTTCCAGAGGTTATAACCTGTGTAGCTTTCATCTCCTCTCCAGCTAATGCACATTTGGGTGAAGTGCACCTCCCTGCCAGGGCAGAGGGTTACTGGAGTTGTTGTGCAGAAAATGCTTTTCTTTTTCCTGAACCCTGTCCTGCAAATGGAGCTGCTATTTTGGCTGATGTGCAGCCAGCCTAGAGAAGTTCAGGCCAAGTGTTTTGAGTCTGACAAAGTTAAAGGCAAATGAAATCAGAGCCTTGTAGCTGAAAGTGTCAGGCTACATCCATTACCAGTTCCACCTACAATAAAAACTGCTGGAAATTTGTAAGAATGCTTTTTTCTTTCCTTTTTCTTTTGCTTGGGTTTTTTCCCCCTGTTTTCCTTTGGAGACTCTCACCCACTCTGCAGTCTCTGGCTAAAATCAAAGCAATCCCACTCTCAACCTCATTTCCCACATGCACCCTGTAAGCATCCCAAATGGGCAATGCCCAGGCAGCTTCTGACAAGCTGAGGGCAGGAGGAAGCAGGGACAGTGGGAGATGAGGCAAGGACATGGTTCCAGAACACTGCTCCAGGCTGATGGGAAACCGGTGCCTGATTTTGGTTTCATCTTTGCAGCCATCGTCTTGGGAGATGCTGTGCAGCTGCTTCAAGCCTGGAAAACAAAAGGTCTTTATTTTCCATCATTTTATTATTATTATGATTATTTTTATGTAATTTGCAGATTCAGACACTGGCCATTAATGGGAAATTCCTGCATGGAAGGAGCAGCAAATGAAGGCTGCTGAAAGACTGAGTGCAGTTACTCTGTTCTGTGCCTCTCAGATGGCCCCTCTGCATCGCTCTCTGTGCTGGAGCTGCCTTCTCTTCCTGGCTCTTTTTCCATCCCTCCCTTTACATTTGGAAGGCAGTGTGTGTTGCCTCTGATTTTCTACAATTTTATCAAAGAAAGATTGTGAATAAACAGAGCAATCTGGAGAAAAAACAGACTCAGATTAGCTTCAGTTTGCTTTTGCCTGGCCATTTCCCACCGGTGCTCTCCTCACCCACAGCCTGTGGATGTCATTTCTCCCACTGCAGAAGTAGCAAAGTTGATGGTCTGGTGCTTTTCTGGGCTTTTGGCAGATGGTTCACTCGTGTCTCTGGGAGCAGCTCCCGGGACAGGGTGAGACAAAAAGGGAGATTTCTGCAAGTACCAAGCTTGGGGTAAGGAGCAGAGGCTGATCCAGATGTGCTCCAAGGACAACCAGGGATCATTAATTGCTCATCCCACCCAGGAGTGTATCCAGCTACCCCAGGTACCTCCACCCTCCCATCTCAGGTCCATCCCCCAAAAGGCACCAAGGCATGGGAGGGGCAGGAGGAGCCCCCACAACCCCCAGGGACAGCATTATGTTCTCAAAGGTACAACCTCTGCCACATTCCCCCTGCTCTGCCTGGCACCCCTCAGGGAAACACTCCTGGACCTATTGCAGTGGGACCCTCTCACACCCAGCTCCCCCTGGGATGTTCCCACATCCTCTGCTGTGGATCAGTCTGGCCTTTCCAGTTGGGATTGCTGCAGGAGGTGCCATGGACACAGGTCCCTGATCCATGGTGCATGGCCAGACTCCCCAGAAAGTCACACACCCCACATTTCTCCCAAAACAGCTCTGCCATGTCATGGGGACGCAGAGCTTGGCCCCAGTGCAGGGAAGGTGCTGGCGGGCTGCCACAGCCCTGTCCAGAAACACAGACGTTTGGCCTCAGAGTGCTGGAGCATGAGCAATCTCCCAAGAAGAGCAAAAAGTCAAGACACTGATTTGCAGATACTGTTATGAACCGAAGCCCAGAGCTCTGCTCATTGTAATAACTGACATAATCGAGGTCATTATTTATACAGTATCTGCATGAACATTTGACACTGGGAAAATACTTGCAGTTCCTGAAAGACTGGCAAATTCTAGCACAAGTGTTTATTCGTGCCAAAATCTAATCTAGAAACTCACCTTTCTTCCTCAGAGGATGCTTTATCTGATGAGAGCACGGACAGTGATGAGCAGGCAGAGCTCAGCCTTCACCCAGCTGAGCCACACTGGGAGCGCCTGCCCACTGGAGGTGCCTGCATGGGTGGTGGGGAAGGAAAAAGATGCCTCTCAGTTGTCCCAATTGCCTCAAAGCTCCCTGATCCAGAGAAATAGCCTCCAGAGAGCCCCGTAATTTTCCTTGTTTGTAGGATGAATCCATCCCCTGCCAGGAGAAGGAGAGGTGCTCCTGCAAGTCGCAGCCAAAATCCCAGTGGGCAGCTGAATCCCATCACCCCCAGACTGATGCTGCCAGCAGTGATTTACTGCAGGGAAGATCCTCAAGGAAATAAATAAAGAGAAGGAGATGGCCCAAAGGTGAGGAAGGATGAGCTGCAGAGCCCAGTGCAGGGGGACCCGACGTCCCTGCCAGAGCCCTGCACTTTGGATAAATATTTGAAGTCCCTGTAAACAAAGATCTCACTCGGGAATGAGGAGAAGCACTTTCACTTCTCCCCCAGCAGTCTGGGAAGGGGAGCACGCTGGCCAGCAGCCAGGCAGGGCAGTGCCCCGTGGGACAGGCACAGGCAAGGGATGGAGGTGACAGCGGGCAGGGGTCACCGGCAAACCCAGCTCTGACCCTCCTGAGGGTCACCCGTGGGTCTGGGGGGGCCTTGGGGTGATGGGACCCTCCTGGGTCCCCTCTTCCAGCATGGGAGCACTCCCCAGCTCCTGGTGCATCATCACCTTCAGCCTCAGACAGGAGGCACTGAGTGAAAAACGTGCCCAGGGTGGAGCAGAGTGCAGGGTTTTAGCTCCACACCCCTGTGAGCCTTCACGCCCCAGTGAGAGCAGCCCCATTCTCCTTCCCCTCCTGCACCCCCTGTGCCTTTGGCCCCTTCCCACCGCAGGGAGTTTCCATTGCTCCTCTCAAACCGCAGCCCCACGCTCGGGAACCTGAAACCTGTATTTGCTGGAGAGAAGAGAATCAGATTGTAGGAAATGCAGCACATGAAAAGAGACAGGGGGAGAAGAAGGGGGGAAAAGCAAAGCCATTTTTTATTGCTCGCAGAATCTGTCCATTTTCCATGGCTGTCACATCCCCCTTCCACAGCCAAGACACAACGGAAAATATGTTTGATTTTTTTTTCCTGGCAGGTACCTGATTTCTGTTGTTTTTTTTTTTTTCTTAAAAGGCACCATCTCTTCTCCTCAGCACCACGTGACTCCTCCAAGAGCCTAAGGCTGGGTGAGAGCTGGGGTCTCTAGAGGGGAAGGTGAGCTGCTTGTTTCTTGAGGGAAATGGCAGGACCTGGTGGGTAGAGAGAGGGCTCCCAGCCAGAATCACTGGTTCTGCCCTGTTTTCCTCTACCTTCCCCTCTTTAAAGAGATCAATTCATTGATAATTAATAATTATTATCGAATTACATTGCTTAATTAATTATAAAAAATAATAATTAATGTTATTTCATTCTGTCTATCCACTGGGAGCAGCAGAGGTGTTGGCATTGTGACACCCAGTCCCAGCACAGCTCAGGAGTGGGGCAGAGCTCTCAGGAGGATAAAACTCCTCCATACCTTCACCCACTTAAAAAAAGAGAGAACAAAAGGTGTGCTTGCCACAGGGTTTGATTCTCTCCCTAGCAAAGACCAGGAGCATCCCCAGCCAGAGTCACTGCCAGGCTGCCTGGCCACACACAGAGGGGTCCAAGCCACAGCCACGAGCACAGACTGGACCTGCACCCAGAGAGGAGACAGGCTTGTCCTGCCAAAGACCCAAATTAGAAGAGACAAGCATCAGAAAATGGCCTTTGAGGAGCCAGGGTGGAGACAGCCGTACTGGGTATCGGCCAGGCAGGAGGGGCCAGGAAGGGGGAGGCAGCAGCACCCCAGGTTCGAGGCTGGACCAGCCCCACCAGCACCTGCCTGTGGTGATAAAAGCACAGAGGACATGGGTGCATCCTGCAATGGGCAGGATCAACAGCCAGGAGAGAGTAAGTCTGGAAAAAGGCAAAACATGGGAATTGTTGAGTCGTAAAGCACAAGGTTAGAGAGGGCTGAAGGTGGGAGCCAAGCCTGGGCAGAGCAGTAAAGGCAAAGAACTCATTGTCCCTGTGGTGTTTCACAACACACAGAGCACCTGCAGTGTCACAGCCCCCAGTGATCCCAACCAGGCCACTTCTCCAGGGTCCCCCTTCCCAAGTGACCCAGGAAGAGGTGGCAGAGCACAACCCATCCACTGGACCTCACTAGGCAGAGGTGAGGGCGCCCTGGCCTGCAGGGCCACCAGGAGGGATTTGGGGATTGTTCCAAACTCAAAAGCTTCAGCTGCTATTTTTTAAGAAAAACTTAATATTCTTCATGGAAAGCAGCTGGATTTCTATTGATTTAAGCCAAACCTCACATGTGGGATCGCTGGCACAACCGGTCTCCCTACTGATGCTCAGAAACAAGCATCAGGAGGAAGAACAAGGTAAAAGCAAAATAACAGATTTTAAATGTGGGGTCACCTTGTTTTGCCCCGTTCCCTTTTCTTTCCATTTCTCAGTATTCTGGGAGCTGGTGAAGCTGGGATCTGCCCCCATCCTTGGATGTAAACACAGAGGTGATGATGTGAAATTTCAGCCTCTGAGTTGCGTAAAGGGAAGGACAGAGCTGCCCAGGTTTTTTGCTGCTCAGTTGTGCTCGGGAAGAGCCCGTGTGCCGGGGCAGAGTCCGCCGGCAGAGCGGAGCATCGCCAGAGCAGCGGGAGAAGCGCTCATCTGCCGTGCAGCTGCGGGGAAGCGCCGTGTCCGCACACCTAAAGCTCGGGAACACCGGCCGGGAAAGCTGCGGGGGCTGCGGCCGTTTGCAGCCTCCGGGGAGCCCCGCACAGGCACAAGGACGGCGCTGGTGCTCGGGCAGTGCCTGCATGTGCAGAACTCCCCTCTCCCGGGGTGAACCCCACTGCCCACGCCGTGCCAGCCGCTCTCCATCCCGCCGCAGCCTGGAAAGCGCCCTGTCACCCTGCCCGTGCTCTCTGGGAGCGACAGCGGTGCTTATGCAAACGAGGAAGCGAAAGCTTTACTGTGCTTTTCCAGCGTGCGCTGTGGCCGGGGGATGCGCGGAGCCGAGGCGGGTGCCAAGACCCAGCGCTCCCCGTCTCCGGCCGGCCAGATGAGCCGGTGTCGAGTTTCAACCGCAAGCCACGCGAAGGAAGGAACAAAACCGAGGGGCAGTGAGACCGTGACCTGAGTTCAACTCTGGGGGCTGGCGTCTCTGCGGTCCTGCATCCCCCCTTCGGCCCTCCCCATCCCACGGCGGACGCTGGGCTCTGCGAGGGGGATGCGGTGCAGGAGGGTCTGTGGGACCCCGTGGTGTCGGTGCCGGTGCAAAACCCTCCCCATCCCGCTCCCACCCTCCCCATCCCGCTCCCACGGGCGCCCCGGGCTGCTGGCCCAGGAAATTGTTTCATTTTAAACACGGCAAGGCCCGCTCTGAGGCAGCTCCTCCCCGGCTCCCACACTGCAGAAGGGCTTCGATCGATTTAATCTTCCAATAAAACCTCCTGCAATTTTTTCTCCGTTTCCTTCCCCGTCTGAGCAAACAGAATCAGATCCGTATCTCGCCAGCAGGACACGGTCTCCCTTCCACCCCCGTAGCTTTGCCTGTGATCTGGGGGTTACCAGCAGCAAAGTGATGCAGGGAAACAGCCCCGGTCCTTTCCTTTGCCCTCGTCGGTTACCTGGGGCTGCTCTGGCACTGGGGAGCAGAAGGAAATACCTGACATTCCTTCTCCATGCTCTCATTTCTCAGGCAGACCCCGCACAGGCCAGCTCGCTGTGCTCCCGTTAGGTTCTGCAGGGAGATTTTCTCTCTCCAGACACGCTCCAGACTCTGCCTGTCCCCCCCCGAGAGCCAGGCAGGCGGCTCTGCCCGAGCTGACCTCGCAGGCACGGCCCGGCTTTGGAGCTGGCAGGATAGGCCGAGGGGCATGGAGGGGACACGGGGATATCCTGGTGCTGTGCTGGGGTCAGGCAGCAGCGCGGGAGCTGGGAGAGAGGGACAGAGCTGGGGAGAGGAGAGGAGAGGAGAGGAGAGGAGAGGAGA
>VZTJ01003652.1:1503287-1526353 GCA_013397795.1 Orthonyx spaldingii
CCAGCAGAACTCACGGAGAGGAGAGGAGAGGAGAGTGTTTCAAATCTTTATTTATATTTTCCCCTCTGCTGCTGCTGGCCAACAGCTGTGCACAGCTCCTCCAGCATCTGGAGTCTCTTGGCCACCGGCTGGGGCTCTTGGAGGACGTGAGCGCTCGTGCACACTCTGAACTGCGGCACGCCGGGTGAGGGGAGGAATGTGGCCCTGGCTGGAGCAGAGCAGAGGCTCAGCAGCAGCTCCAGCTCCATCTCTCCTTCTCCTGCCTGGCAGATGCTGCCCGGAGCTGCTTTCCACAAGGGGACGGGTGCCAAAGTCTGCTGGGGGTTTGGTGCAGTCCCCAGGCCGGGTGTGGGGCTGAGGCAGGTGAGCCAATGGGGCCAAGCCCAAATTTCCATCTCCGGCCCCATTGCTCTGCTCATGGTTCCCAGATGTGGGAGGCAGTGGCCAGCATGAGGAATGTTCCTGCAGGAATGTTTGGGAAAAGCCCAAATCCCAGAGAAGAGCACAGCGGGGAGAGTGGCTGCTGCTGGCAGGGTGTCCAGAGGTGGAAAATTTCTGATTGCATGTACCAAGCACCTGGGAAAATGGGGGAAATCCTCTAGGCTTGTATGACAGCCATGATGAGAGCTGGAAGGCAGCTGGGTGTTCAAGTTTGGGACCCTTCTAGCTACCAGCACCAGCCATGCCCACCTTTGGTGCATGTGTAGGGGGGAGGTGTTCTGTGGCCCATGGCTGTAAAGAGCAAAATAAATTGTTACCCCAAGTTTTAGAGGGATTTCACGCCACCTGAGCCATGCTGCCATTCCCAGCCCCACAGAGCCCTTGGCTGCTCTGCCCCTGCCAGGGGTATGTGATGCAGCTGCCCTCGGGCACTGGAGCAGGGCAGGAGCCACAGGGAAACTGCAGCTCCCTCCCAGTGCTGGCGCTGACCGAGCAAACCCTGGCTGTGCTCGCCTTGGCTGGGGCCGCAGCCTATTTTTGGAAGCTCTTGAGACTTCCAGGGACAGAACCGCCTTTTTTTTCCCTTCATTCACAGACGGGGTCATTTTGATTTGTTACGTGTTTGTGTGTGGGTTTTTTATTGTTGTTATTGCTTGTGATGTCCTGCCTTTTATTGACGGCATCAAAGCGGCAGAACTGGAACGCAGCGGAAGCGGAGGGGAAGCTTTGGACTCTCCTGTTTGGGGGAGCAAAAGCAGCCAGGCTGCAAACACGGTGGGGACATGAGTGTCTCTGCCATGAAATGTCTGTTCTTTGTGCCCTCCCGGTGGCACTTGTCAGATCCAGGGGTGCAGAGGGAAGGAGAGGAGCCAGCAGGTTTCCACCTGGGCCACAGCCTGGTGCCAGGCTGCCTGGTGGGGATGGTGTGGAAACTGCAGCTTTCCAAGAAACTGGGCACAAGGCTGAGACCTCAGTCACCAGTCTGCCTCTGACTGGGGACGTTAGACTACTGACTCCCTCTGCCACCAGCTCTAAAGTTTCCCAGCCCTGAATTTCTCTTGCTGGGGTGCTGCCTTCTCCCTGCTCCAGGTACCACCCAGGTCCCATTTCTTGGGAACTCCTGATTTTGCAGCAATCTCCCCAAAACACAAGTGCAGCCGTTCTTCCTCGGATGCAGTAAAGGACCCAGAAAGAGCCAGGCCACAAGAGACCCAACTTTGAGTAGAATTTGATCCTCTCTCTATGGTGTGGATCGCACCTTGACCTTTCTGTTGGCAGCAACAGAGGGCAGAGAGGGCCACCTGGTTTGTGACCCCCTGCAGATGTGACACTAATTTGGGTGTTCCAGGAGGGCCAAACCCTTGGCCTGTCTCAGAGGATGGTTATTGGCACTGGGGATCCATGGAATGCTCCCATGCACATGATTCCTCTTGCAGCCTTGGTCACATCTTTTATCCCTGCTGGGCTCTACAGCCTTGTCCAGGAATCCCCACCTCCCTCAGATGCTCATGGGGAAGGCAGGGGGGCCAGAACCTTTCCCATGGGATCAGGACTGACTGGCTCTGCAAGCCCCAGCCCTCCTCCTGAGCTGTCCCCATGGACAGGGTTAATCACCCTGGCTGGCACACGTCCTGACCCAAGCCTGGAGAGGGGACACCAGGAGACCATATCAGGTTTTCCTCTTTCTGGGGCTGGCTTGCCCTTTCTTTGCACTCCCTGCACCCAGAGGTGCTCAGAGGGGCTTGCAGTTCCCCAGGGATCAGATCCCCCACCTCAGCCAACTCAGCAGGGTCACAACCAGCGCAGTGCCTCGGTGCTGGGCTGTCCTGGGCTGCCTGGGAGCCAAGGCAGGAAACATAAAAACAGGCTGGGTTGTGCTTGCCAGGGCTGGAGCTGCAGTGGCTGGGGACTGCCACGTCTGTGAGCAGAAACAACGGGGCCTAAATATGCTCCCTCCCCCTTGATCCCCCCCATCCTTCCCTGTACGGCCCCTGGGCTCACAGGAAAAGGGAGGAGGGGGTCTTGGGGAACGTTCTGGATGAATCTCAGGGGCACAAAGGCTCAAGCTCAGCCAAGGAGTCGTGGTGGACAGTTGAGACCCCACAGTGAGAGGAGTGGGGGGTTCTGGGGCTGTCTCTGCAGATGTGCCCCTCTCCTGCTGCACTTTGTCTCCTTGTCCCTGACCAAGACTCCAGCCGGGCACCCGGCTCATCTCCACTCCCAGCCACACACGACACGGTCCTGCACCATGACCCAGAACCACCAGGTTTTGTACCTCCACGGAGATCCTGTCCTTGGGGAAAAGTGTCACCGGGGTCCCTGAGAGGGGAGCACCAAGGCTGCTCTCAGCTAAGGGGATTGGAAGTGGCCGTGGAGCGAGCTGGGCTGGTGGGGGGATCAGTGGGGGCAGGCGCTCCGCAAGGAAAAGCAAAACTCCCAAGCTGTGTCCGCAGGGCTTGGCAACATGTGAAAGTGTTTATTTCATTGGATGGAGATGGAAAAACAGAGCCCCAGCAGAGGCAGTGGAACAAAATCTCCTGCAACAACCCCTGGCCGGGAGCTGCCAGCTCCCATTCCTGTAGCACGCTTCTGCTGCGGACCCGGCGCCGCAGGCCCGTGGCTCCCAGCCCCTCCAGGGAAACAACAAAGACCGGGAAAGGGCAATAATGAGTCTGCCAACAATTAACATGCTTGGGGCCAGGCTCTGCTCGGTTCACCCAGCGTAAAGCTGTGACTGGCGGTGTTTCTCCAGGGAGGCTTCAAGCAGGCTTTGGTCTGGACAAGCAAATGCAATAAGAGAGTTGAAATCTCTCTAAAATAGTGGGTTGGAATGGACCACAGTGCAGAGGGGAGCAGCAAGCAAGTCCCACAGGATGGTATTACATAGAAGTGCCTGTTGAAGTCTTGACAGCTGATGGAAGACTACATGGAGCATCTCTGCACCTTCCACTTCTCCAGATGGGCCGGCAGAGAAACGCTGGCACAGGACACCTATATTACCTATATTTCCATCATGGGACATCAGACCATGGGGCATTTGCAAGGCTCTTTCCACCAGAAGAGCTCAAGGTGCTTGGTGTGCTCGGAGGTTGGAGAAGAGGAGCCAACTGGGGCCCACCGGGATGGGTCTTGCGCCGCCCCAGCAGCCACTGCACCAGCAAGGACGAGGGACGTGACTTTCCCAAGCTCCCCAAGTGACTCATAGGCAAGGCCAAGCCAGATGTCAGAATCCTGACTCTGGGACTGAGTGGTCTTGGGACCTCCCAACTCTCAAAGAGCAGATGTGCTGAGAACCAGACTTGGCGTTAGTGTCCAGGCTCGGGAAGAAAGAGAGGAAGGAGGTAAAAGAGAGATAATGCAACAGCTTTGAGGTGGTGAAAAGGCCCATCCAGAGTTCAGAGGTCGGTTGTGTTTCTGTTTTGCCTTTTGCACATGAAACCAGTCAGACAGAGAGGCTCCAGGGGAGATGTGCAGCCATGCTCCTTCCAGCCTTCCTCACACGGTCCCGCCACTCCAACCCAGCAAAAAACTCCTAGAGAGGAGAAGGAGCAGTTCGAGAAGACGTTAAGCACCTTCATTGCCTAATAAATTCCTGGCTTCTGCTCTGGGAGAAGACTGGGTCCAGTGGACGTCAGCAAGGGGGAGTGCGGGTAACGTGCAGAAAGGGAGCAAGGCTGAGAACAGCCCTCATTTCCCACCGGCTGCAAGACAGCAGCTACGGATATAAATATATGTGTGCATACATCTATAATGTGTCTGGAAACTCACAGGGAGATCTGGCCAGCATGGCTCCACATCACTCCACCAGACACTTTTACAGAGAGAGCTGCACTGTAAAACTCTGTGGGATGGGATGGGATGGGATGGGATCGGGGCTCCCAGGCTGAAAAACACTTCTTGGCCCTCACCAGGCTCCCAATCACTCATTGCAAGGGCCACCCATGCCTAGGCAAGCAGATCATCTCCCATGCCCAGCTCCCACACAGGCAGGTGAAGCTCAGACCTGCCTTCCCTGCCTGCTGCTGTCCTCATTGAGATGGGGAGACAAAGAAAACCAGGACAGGTGAGGAGAGAACAAGGGGTAATTTTCAAGGAAGAAATTTTTTCCAGTGAGGGTGATGAGGCACTGGCACAGGCTGTCCAGAGAGGTGGCAATGCCTGATCCCTGGGAATATTCAAATCAGGTTGGATGGGGTTCTAAGCAACCTGACCTGGTTGAAGATGTCCCTGCCCACAACAGGGAGTTTGGACTATTTGGTCTTGAAATGTCTCTTCCAACCCAAGCCATTCCATTACTCTAATGGAGCTGAAAAGACAAACATACAGAGCTGGTTTTACTTTCTGGTGTTTGTTTGAAGTAAATCCCTCAAGACCACCAGATCTATCGGGGTGCAGACCTTGAGACTCAGCACTGGCATGAAGGAAGTTTGTCTCTCTCTGCACTGCACTCACACAGCAGAACACATTCTTTATTTCATGAGTTAGCACAGCCCCCTCCCATGCCTGGAGCACGTGCTCTGCTCAGCCTGAGAACTTCCAATGGGTGGGAGAGGTTGGTAGCTCAGTTTCCCTCTTGATGCTTTGGCTATGAATCTTCTCGGTTCCCTCGTGGCCACAAGATTGGGAAGGGAAAGGTGGAGTCCTGGAAGCATCCTGGGGATGGACAGAAGGCCAAGAAAGTTTCCAAGATGGAAGCCATCCAGCATAAATAAAAGGGTTGGGCATGTGTGTGGTCTCCATAAATTAATGGTACTAATTGGCTTTAAAGGGACATTACAAAAACCATGGTCAGGCCCCACAACCAAAGTGAGCCCACATGATCTGTGTCCAAGGGAGGCTGGTCCCTCACTGCCCATCACTCACTGTAGGGTGAGCAGCCGAGGAAAATCCTTCCTGACACCTTCTCCAGAGATTTCCCTCCTGCTCCCTCCTCAACACCCTCCAGTGATATCTGCCCCTGTCAACACACACGCACTCGTTCGAAAGCTTGCCTGCAAAAGCAAAAAATCTCCGAAAGTAGCAGGTGTCCTTAAGTCCTGTCAAAATCCATCAGCGCTGTCTGTGGAGCACGGCTGGCCCTCGGAGCCCGGCCTGACCCCGGGATCCAGCCGCGCCAGGCTGGTCCCTGCAGCAACGCCGTAATTAGGGCTCGGGAATGAGCAGCACCAGCACAGAGGAATTTCAGAATACTCGGTCCTGGTGCCTGCCCCATCCCGGTGCAGGCAGGGGAGTGTGGCAGCAGGGCACCCACCTCCCGAAGGAGCATCCCAGGGACGCTGGGCTGCCAGCACGGCCCATGGGGAGCAGTGGGTACCTGAGCACCCGGTGTTTGGCACATGGGCACCCCCACAGCCACGGGGACCCTGAGGTGTTGCTGGGGCTGCGGAGGTGGTGGGGAATGACAGCGAGGAAGGGGCTGAGTGTCCCCCAGGGAGGGGAACGGGACGGTCAGACTTGTGTCTGCAGGGCAGCTGTTTGTTTTCTCACCCAGAATTAAAGGAGCACGAAGTGTCAGGGAAGATCTCTCATTCAAACAGAGTCCACTGTAAATCTTCGAGAGCTGGCCTGCCAAAGAGATTGAAAAGGGGTTAAGCACTCATCTCTCCGAGGCTGACAGAGTTCAACGCATGTAGCCTGGAGGTTCTCCAAGTAGCCTGATGTTTTATGTCTTTGGGATGTTTTTGTCTTCCTTCAGTTGTAGTCAGTGCTGGTATTGTGTTTATATCAGCAAAATGCTGGATTATTGCCTCTTTTTTTTTTTTTTTTAAACAAACATCTGCTGCTTGTGCTTGTAGCTCATCGTACCACTGCATCCTGCCAGCAGGGAGAAGCTCCAAGTAGGACGTGGGTGGCAAACGTGATGCTCCATGGCAGGCAGAGGAGCTCAGCAGAGCTCAGCCCGCCACTGTTCTGGGTGACACGAAACAAACCCGCTCTGCCTCAGCTGCTCCATAAGAAAAGGTACTGCTGGCTTCAGATAGGGAATGAGGTGAAGAGTCCTGTGATGGATTGTAAAGCCACAGGATAGAGAGCATGAGGAGAAACAGCTCCTGAAGTGCATTTTGGCAGGGTCCCAGAGTACCCCAAGGCTGGAAATTTGGTGGAATCACAGCCCAGAGGAGAGGAGCTGGGCTGGCAGGGATCGTGTGCTACGTTTTCCCTCCTGGATGCTCCTCTGCTTGGAACCAGCACGCACGGGGCGGAGGAATTGCTGCAGTATCGTACACACAGGATTTCAACAAGGGCTCCCTGGGGACCCGGTGCTTTGCTGGGAGATGTCACAGCCTCATCTGCTGGGGCTTCCATCCCCATCCAGCTTCCAGTGCCAGCCCCACCCCTCCCAGCTCACCTGCCCGATCCTCTGCACTACAAGCCCCTGTCCCCTGCTATATTCCTCCTCACCTCCCAGAGCAGCCACTGGGGCAGGAAGCCACCAGAAGCCAAGGGAGCCAGTCACCCCTCCCGGCCACACACACCACCCTGCTGCCACCTCGTGTTTTGCCTCCCGAAACCAGCACATGAAGAGGAATGTGAGCAAACACGGACCCCCCCCCAGCCCCCTCCCATCCCAAATTCCAGTGAGTGCCAAAGAGAGGCCGCTGGTGAGCAGGAGCAGTTTCAGTCAGCTCTGTATTTACTTATGAATTCCAGCCAGAGAGGCGACAAAGGTGCTGGAGACCTCCCACCAACCAGGCTTCTCACCCCTCACACCCCAGCATCTCCTCCCACTGCCCAAAGGAGCAGCTCCCTGTGTCCCAGGTACAGTTTCCTTCTGCTCAGCCATTTTCCCTTCGCTCCTGTCTGCCAGTGCCTCTCCTCGCCTGCCTGCCTATCTTTCTTTATCCCTTTCTTTCTGCATTTGCTGGAAAAAAGGTTTCTACATAAGAAAAAGCGATCAAATCAAAACAGAATTGGAAAGAAGCATCTTAAAACTTGCTAGACGGCCGTTTTTTGTGCAAGATCAAGGGCCAAATTCTGCTTTCATCGCACTGGACAAAAATCTGGACAATCTCCCCTTGAATTAATGGCATTCCTTTGTAAGGGGAACAGAATTTCATTCATTTGCACCTCGTACAGCAGCAGAGGGGCCATTAATCCTTACGGCTTCCAGTCACGTCTGCCCCAGTTCACAGCTCCAGCCAGTCCTGCATGGGAAGTCCCAGATCATTTTCTCGCATCCTTCCTTCACTTGTCAGCTCATGATAAACAGCATCTCGTCCCGATCCCAAATGTACAAGCACACTGAGTGATTACATCAGCCCAGAACCCACTCCAATAAGATAAAATGTAGCTTGCATCCAATTTGGATAACTCCCCATTCCCCAGTGGGCTCTCTGCTCTCGTGCACAGTGCTCGGGAGCCAAAACCCGGTGTCTGCTGCAAGGCATTCAACCCAGCACCATCCCTCCCTGAAATCTGGGGATTATCAGTCCAGGTTCCTGCCAGAATCACTGCTGGGGGAACCCTCTTGCAGCAGGTGCTCAGAGTTGCTTCGGGGAAAAGAGGCTGCCCTCACTCCCTGCCAACAGCAGAGTCCTGAAACCACCTTCCCAACACCAGGTCACAGCCCTGAGAAGAAGGTGGGCAAGTGCTGGAAACTCCAACTTCCATCTGTGCTATCGACAGGGAGAGGGACCAAACTCCTTTAAAGCTGAAGCTGGCATCCAAGGTTTGGAATCTGATCTGTTAGAGCAGCAGGTTTCCTACTGCTTTCCAAAGGGAAGATCCAAAGCAGACAGCAGACAGGTACCATGGTTGGGAATGGTTGTTGGAGTGATAGCACTGACGTGAGGGAGCTCTGCCCATGTGTTAAGGGATCTGCTGGACTTGCTGGGCAGGTGCTGCAAGGCTGCAGAATCTTGTCTCGTGCTCTCAGGAAGTGTCTGACCCCCTGTGTGGTGCCTTCAGCACGTGGTTACTATGGATGGGAGCACCAGACCCTTGGCAATGTTGTCTCCTTCACCCCAAGAACATAACGGTCGTAAATTAGGAAATACAGCCATGGGATACAGTGTGTGTGGGAATGAGCCTCGTACCCAGCACAGAAGGTCACTGCAGGGACCTCTTCCAAAACCTTGCTCCAAGCCTGCCCTGGGCATGTGGAAGGAGCCAGGCTGGCACAACTGGCCCCCAAATCCCACTGACCACACCTGAAACCCCTCTGAGATGGATGCAATTATTTATTCAGATCAGGGGGCAGCATATCAATGATGATTTTATAACATGGACAAACACTTAAATCTCAGCGTGTCTGCACTGAAAGCTCAGCAAGATGCTGCCAGGGAGTGAGGAATTCCCTCTTAACACCTCTGAAGAGCCTAGCAGGGAATGCAGAAGGCCAAGCTGGCACCTCAGCAGTACAGCTGCCTTTCAGGACTTCCCAAGGCATTGGAGTACCTCAGCCCTTGGGAATGGGTGTGGGATTAAAACAAGGGCAGGGGAATCTGGCAATGTCTGGGAATAATGGCTTTCTGGGCACTAAAATGAGCTGTGAAAGGGGAGCCTGCCAGTCTTTGGAGGGGGCTGGGGTGCAGATGGGAAGCAAGCAATAGCACTTCCTTGCTTTACATCTCTGGGGCTCCTGAGAGCCCCTGGGTGAATAAAGCTCCAGCTTCCTGCCAGGTCTTAAACCTTTGCAGTAAGAAACGTTTTTAAAATAAGCAAATAGAGGGAAATCCTGCTGTTTGCTGTCTTACTGCGGGAAGTGCTTGGCATAGAAAGGAGCAGGAGCTGGTGGCAGGCCAAGCACTGCTGCAGCACAGCCTGGAGCAGCTCTGCAGGGAGGGTGGACATTGCTGCAGGGCAGTGGAGCTCACTGCCCGCCTCCTGTGCTCTGCTCTGCTTCTCTGTCCTGAAAGCAGGAGGCCAGGCAGCAGTGGGGCAGAAGTCCCTCACCCCAGCAGCCATCCAGCTGTGGAGATGGGTTCCTGTGTGGGGATAGAAGGAGCTAAATGGGCTTTGGCACAGCACCTCACATCAGTTCCCCCATTTGGAGCAGTTTGGTATTGACATACCACTGCAGATATGCTATAAAATCAGAGCAAGGGTGGAGGACAGCATCCCCTGAGCCCCACAGAGCTTTCCTTCCAGAGCACAAGTTCGGTTTGCCTTTAATTAGAGTTGGGGATCTGTGAAAAATGAGTGGGAATAAGCCTGACTGACCCACTGGAGCCCAGCACTGTGCTGGTGAGGAGGAGCCAACTCATTTAGGGCTGCCAAAGTCCCTGTCCTGAGCTCAGGCTGATGTGGCACAGTGATTTTTCTGCCCTACAGAAACACTCATCTCAGACAACAGCCCACAAAATGTCTTTTCTCACAGAAGCCCCTCAGGGCATTAGCAGATTTGGATGGGGAAGGGGGTCCTGGAGTTCTTGTTGGGTTTTCATTGTCCTCACAGCTGGAATGACCCTGTCGATTTACACAAACTTCTCCAGACACATGCTGGGGTTTATGCTCTACTGGCATTTGCATTTCTACGCTCTGGACTCAGGCTGGGAACTTTTATTGGGTGGATTCTAGCAAAACAGAAGGCAAGGAATAAAAATAACTTTTTCTGGGCTGTGTTGATTGCTCTTACACCGGCAGAAATCCAGGTCAGCTCTATTGATTCTTAAGGAGTAACTGGGTTTATGCTGGTGTAACCTTGTCCCCAGAGCTGCATGAAATGTTCACAGCAAAACCTGAAATTACATGGATCTAGCAGAGCTTCACTATTGGGGTTTCATTACAAATTTGAATCTCAGACCAAGCTTGTCAAAAAATTCCTTAAGGTTCGTGAACCTTTCAGTCAAGCCTTGGCCCAGAGTCAAACCGAGCCCAAGCTGATTTATAGCTTTGCATGGAAATAATGTGAAATCAGTGGGTTTTGTTTGGTCTCTAAGCTGAAGCTCGATGCTTGCAGCTGAGCTTGGCTTTTGAGAGGTCAATTCTCTTTGAAAGATGAACTCAAACCTGAATCTGCAGTGGGAGCTGTAGGAGATGCTGTCGGGATTAAAAACACAGGCTGGATTTGCAAGGATAATGAGAGGGGTGATTCCTGCACAGCCCTTCGAGTATGAAAGAGCTGTGCTGCTGCTCCATGCTCAGAGCTGGGCAAGGAATCAAATGCAATTCATTAGGACATAAGGGCATGTAAGGATCATTTGATTCAGCTGGCTGCTGAAGTGAGCTAAGTACTATTAGTCCTAATCTCTGACAGTCCCTCCGACTGCCTCTTGGAGAGGAGGAGATAGCAGTGCTGCTCTGATACTCCACTTCACACTTCAGGGATGGTGCAGCTCCCGCTGGTTATATATTGCCTGCGGGATTAGGATCTGCAGGCAGCAGGGAAGCAGTTGACAGTGTGGTTTGGCAGCACAGACCTCCTCCCCAGCCAGAGCCAAAAGCACAGCGCTCACAGCAGCCCCGGAGGAGAGGCATAGAACCCTCCCTTAGCTGTGTGGGGCCATGCTCAGAGCCCAGCCAGCTCAGCTTGCTTCTCTTCATGGCCATTTTGGGGTGAAGGAGGCCAGGAATGGACTTTGTTCCTAGAGCTAATGTGGAAATGGCCATGGCTTGGCGGTATCTGACTCCAATAAGGGCAATGTGACCCACAGCATGGGCCAAATCCTGCTGTGGCACAGCTGGGCTTGTGTCTGACCACCTGCATGAGAAGACCTGTGGTCTCTTGGCAGCAAGTGAAGGAGCCTGGTGTGGGCTGGAGGAAGGAAGCATTTCTGGCCCAGAAGGAGGACGACAGCAGCCCTGGGCTCCATGGCACCATGTGGCCTCTCCTTGGAGGCTGGTGGGGTGAGGAACACAGCATCTCCTCTGAGATGTGCCAGTCGGGTGCCTGGGTTTGTCAGAGTGGTGGTGTTGCTGTTTTAATGCTCTGGTGATGCCTAGAGCACCCAGATGCAGTGAGAGCCCTGCATGTCCCAGCCCTTGCTAGGAAGTCCTGGCTTGGCTGTGTCACCAGGCTTGCCACCACAGAGGCAGTTTTCAAATTGACTGGGTATTAGGAAAAAATTCTTCATTGAAAGCGTGATCAGTAATTAAAAATGGTGAAATCACTGTCCCTGGAAGTATTTGAAAAATATCTGGATGTGGACCTGGGGATGTGGTTTAGTGGTGAACATGGCAGTGCTGGGTTGACAGTTGGAATTGATGTCTTGGAGGTGTTTTCCAACCTAAACAATTCTCTGATAAATCAAGAGGTGAGGTCTGCTGGGAGGTCTTGAAGAAGGCACTGAGATATCCCAGGCAGGGTCTGAGGAGCCCCAGACAAGGAGCTGTAGTTGAAGAGCCGGGCCATCCTCACCTGCTCATGGAACTATGACCTCAGGGATGGAAAAGATCCCCAGAAATGGGACTCAAGCTTAGGTCACTAAACCCAAACCCTCCAATTCCCCAGTCCTGTTTGTGCAGCATCACGAGCCTTCCTCCTGTAGGACTATTTAGTTGGACCTCTTGGATGGCTGGATAAGTTCTCACTTACATTTGTTGTGGTTTTTTCCCTTGAATATATGCGACTGTCAGTTCCTGGTGGCTTAAGAGCATTCCCATTGGAGCATTTTAGGGACTGAGATTCCCTGACAAAACTGTGCTTACCTAATCTGAGACTAGAGAGCAATGTGTAATCTTCCTGGGCAATCACAGCTAATGAGTGCAGTTCACATGTTAACTTTTGGCCAGCCGTGCACAGAGCAAAGAAGCCAAAATAAAATTAATTGAAAATCAGTTGAAGGGACTTGACATGTGCTCAGAGAGATGGCCCAAGCAAAACTAGAGGCGAAATTCAGTGGATAAATAACTCATTGTGAGTTATTTGCTCGGCACTACTTAAGTGGTTGATTATGTGGGTCTTTGGTTAATTGACTTATTGAGTGGCTGGCGTGGGTTTTTGGCTGCTCACTCACTCCCTGCACGTTTTTGCTATTAACTCAGCTGTTTGATGGAACAAGTAGTCTATTGTCTGTTTTTTGCTGGCTAGGTTGGTGTTTGGTTGGATGTTGGCTCTTGGGCTAATTGAACACATCTGCTGCTGGCTGCACGGTGGCTTGCTGGGTTCATCACTGGCTCTTTGTTTCGTTGCCTGTCTCATGTGTTGGTGGCCCCGTTTGTCACGGATCGGATGCTTGCCTACCTAATTGCCCTCCTAATTTCCTGCTCCTTTGAACTTGCAAACCAGGTTCTTGCTTTTCCCCGTTGCCATTTGGGGTTTCCATTGCCTCTTCCATCATCCTTGGGCTCCCAAGCGAGGACTCCTCCTCCCTGAGCAGCTGCATGCACTGTATCATCTCTAGGACATCTGAGGATTGTCGCTGGGAAGGATGGACATTTTCTGGAAGCCCATTCCCAGCTGTAGCTGTGTTCCGCAGCCCTGGCACGGCTCCAACCTGACCTTTTACCTTTTCCATTGAATCCCTCATCGTGTCTGCTGGGAAACGTGGCACAGGAGTGTTTGGGTTAGAAACAGGTGGGATGTTGGCTTGCAGGGAGGCTTCAGCTAGAGCAGGGAAAGGGGAGGGAAAGAAAGGGAGTAGAGAAGAGATGAGACCTGGGCAGGAAATGACCTCTGGAAGTCTATTAAAAAGCTCACTTGATTTTGACAAGAGCTCTTCATGCTATTCTGTTTGTGTTTGGCCCTGACCTAACTTTAATTTTGGGGTGAAAGAATGTTTTTCCACTGTGGTGAGAACCATTCCTCAGGGTTTCATGCTGGGTAGACATTGGCACCATGCAGTGAAATGTATGTTTGAGAGCCAGGAGCCAGCTGAGGGGACATCGTGAGGGACAAGGGTGGGAAGCAGAGGGAGCATTCCCTGCGCTCTTCCTCCATGCCTTGCTGGACCACCTGAAATCCATTAGCAGACAGCTCCCTGTGGGCAGCCTGGCTGGGCCAGGTTCTGGCTGATGTGGGAGGTGTTGACTGGAGCTGAAGCTGACTTGACAAGGCCCCAGGGAGACACTCAGATGAGCTTGTTTACAGCTCTCCTGCTCTTTAATTTCATCTGCCGTGCTTGTAAAACCCTCTCATGGAGGAGATGGCAGTGTGTGTGTCCTGCTGTGCTTCCTGCTCCTCTGGGGAGCCCAGCAGGATGCCTGGCAGTGTTGGGCAGCTGCGACACGTGAGGAAATGCTGGTGTCCCCTACAACTCCCAGAGCGGCCCTTTTGTATTACCCTGTCCCTCAGGCACAGGGAATGAAGTGGCTCTCCAGGTTGAGGTTAAAGTCATGGCCAGGGTAGGAATGCAATGAAATATGGTCTGGAAGAATTCATGCCTCAAATGAATTCGTCCCTGGTCTTCGCAACCCTCGGAGATCTCATGCCCAGTCATGGCTCTCTGGACCATCCTGAGGGACACTTGCTGCTCCTCTTGGACACTCGATGAAACCCCTGGGGTACAGGCAGTCCCAGCTGCTTCCCCAGCTAGAGACACAGAGCAAGAGTATCCTGCATGTCTGGGCAGTTTCTGTCGCCTCAGCCTCCCTCTCCCCGCACACAAAATATCCTTCGACCTTTTCTATCCTCTGCTCCAGGTCTGGGATTTTCCCAGTGAGCTGCAGCAGCACTGGGTTTGTCTATCAGCCCCTCTGCAGAGCTGATCTCCAGCTCAGGGACAGGAGACAAGTTATTTTTGTCCTGTGATGTCTGAGCCTGGCTCCCTGCAGGGGAGAAGGATGTCTGTGCCCTTGGGCAGTTCCTTGGAGGAAAGGGGTGGGATAAAGAGGTACCACTGAGGTCAAGCTTTCTGTTTCAGACCTTATCTTGGATTTCTCCAGTTGTACAGTGGCCAAAACCATCTAGGAGAATGTGATGAATGCAAATCTAAAACTCAGGAGTCCCCCTGAGCAGCCAGACTCGCTCAGTGGGGATGAGGAGCACATCTGGTATTGAAAGATCTTCCTCCAGCCATTTGGTTGCACGAGGAATGTGCATGGAAATAATTCTTACATTAGCAGTCAAGTCATCTTCTCCCCACCTGTCTCATTCTTTCTCTTTTTCCATTTCTGTGGCTCGTTCCCCAGCAGGCAGCCTGGGCTGGGCTGGCAGGAGCTGTCCTGGGGCATGACAGGGAGCAAGGAAGATGCACCTAAAGCTCCCTGAAGGTCACCAAAAGGTAAGGGAAGAGAAATAGGCCAAATTCTACACATTTTTGTTGCTGTCTGAAGTTTCTCCTGTCTTGGAAAATGCCTGCAGGGCTGTCTTGCTGGAAGCCCTCAGAAAAACACAGGGCTTTGGGAGGGCAGATGAAATGAAGGTGATCCAGGGGGTTAGATTTGTTTGTTTAGCTTCTTGGAGAGGCAGTGAGGAAGAAAAAGGTGAGTGATGAGGTGATTTCCACTTAATGTCAGTTGAAGCAAGGGAGAGAAAGGCAGGAGCAGAGAAAATGGGAAGAGGCTGGACCAGCATTGGATTATGTGTCTGTAGTCTTTGAACTTCAGGGGGTCAGACACGTCTCCTGCAGAGCTGGTCCTTGGCTCCCACTTGGAACCATCAGAGTCAGCAGTGCAGTGTTCCCAGGGGATGTGACCTGAGTAATTCCTGGGAGTGAAGCCCTTAGGAAAGAGCCCTGCCTGGGACTTGGCTCTGCCTCTATCCCATGGGACACCCATTTATGTCATCCCTGTCCTGGGGACATCGTGGATAACACGGAGCCCTCTCCGAAACGCTGCTGCAAGCACTGGGTTGGCTGCTGCTCCTGGGGAGGTTACTGTGACAGATTGTGGAGATTAAAATAAGACATGACCTGCCCAAAGCCAGCACCCCGGCCACTGGCACAGCTGGGATGCACCATCTGGATCAGCTCCACAGTGTTTCTGCAAGCTGGTGGCTCCTCTGGTGCTGGTACTTCTGCCCTCCCTGGCTTCCATGAGCCCCTGCCAGGATGTTCCCTTAGCTGCTTCCCCAGACCACGCAGCAGTGTGGGGCTGCTCCACTGCAGCCCAGCTGCACTGTCTGAATTCAGCAACGAGCTTCTCCACAAAGCACAGAGCCATCCAGAAAGTACTGTAAGGATGGGGATGCAGGAGGAGACCAAAGGGGAGCTCTGAGGTGTCCTGGAGCCAGCAGGGTTTGTGAGTGCTCAGCCCAGCACAAATTTCATTTATCCTGGGCTTCCAAACTGAGTTTTTTAGCCCCAGTGAAGTGAGGACAAGTATTAATGTGTGGATTTTTGTTCTATAGTAAGGAAGAATTTTCTGGATGAAAGCTTTAATTAGATTTGTTTGGACCATGTTCACATGCCTCCTGGGTTCACTTTCTCTGAATACTTTAAATAACAGTTTTATTGGCAGGAACATTTGTGCAAGCTGCAAATTTGGGGTCAGCATCTCAGCTGATATCAATCAGCACGGGCCTCTCCGAGGTGCTGGAGGTACACAGATTTACACCCACAGAAAGGCAGACTCCCTCAACGAATATTGAGAAATTAGTCTTGGAACATAAACTTGGAGAGAAAACCTCCAAGTGTTTGTACTGGAAACCCTATCCTGAGGCTGCAGCAGCTTTGGAATTGCAGCAGGGAGCATCAAGCACCGGTCAGCAGGGATCCTGGCGTCCTGCTGCTCCTCCTCACCTCCTCTGTCTCCCCACACTGCAATGCTCTGCTCCCAGCCAGCCCTTCCACGCTGCTCACCCTCTTGTTGCCACCACCCAGGCTGAGCTCCACAGCCTGGACGGGCTGGCCCAGCTGCATGGGGAGCCCTCACCCTTCTGGGACATGATCCAGCCCAGCTCCTTGCTGGGGGCTTTGGGGGTGATGGGTTTGGAAGCTTTGAGGGATGGAAACTTAGGGGGGCTGGGACTGAGCCTGGGGATGGCAGGAGAAAAAGGAGGCGAGGGGCCCTCTTATTGCTGCCTCCTGGAGGAACTGGAGCATGCCCAGAAACAATAAATGTCCACTGATGATTTGATGTGAGTTAGGATGGAAAAGCATCACAGAGGGTGCGTCTGAGACAAACTCTCTTCAAACTTCAGTGAACTCTTGAACAAATTGTTGTGCCTTTGCAAAGCTGTGTTCCATATGGGCCAGGAATCCTTGGAAAGGGGGCTGTTCCCTCCCTGGGATGCAGAACCTGCTCAGGACACCTTTGGCCAGTGCTGCAGATGGGGAAAGGTGAGGTCAGGGATGGCTGGGTTGGTGCAGGAGCACAGAAGAGGGCAGAGGATGTTGTGCAGAGAGGATTTGCTGCCTCAGCTCCCTGTTAGTCCAGGGGGCACCCAGGACCAGACCTCACAGGGGTCAGGTGCAGACATGGCATTGCTGGCAGGATACTCACTGGCTGCAACAGCCTTTGCACCCAAAATGTTCTCCAACACATCTGGCTTGCATCATGCAGACTGCAATATAATGTAAGAATGAGCTTTAAACCTAGAAGAAGAGGCAAAAGCTACTCCCAGGTTACTGCAGGTAAAATCAGACAGCAACCATCATGGAATCATGGAATATCCTGAGCTGGAACAGACCCACAAGGATCATGGAGTCCAGCTTCTGGCCCTGCACAGGACAACCCCAAAAATCACACCACGTGCCTGAGAGCATTGTCCAAACGCTTCTTGAACCATGGTTGAGGTCTTTGTGGACTTACCATACACCACCTCTGCTCCCACACAGTGGTGGGGACAGAACTCCCTGTCCCAGCTGGCACTGACCACTGGAGTAGGACTGGAAGAGGACTCAGGTGGGACTTGAGGCACTTTCTGGGAGCATCTGCAGCCTTTCAAAATCTCCATTTGATTTCAGCACCCTTGGCTCAGCTGTGGGGCTGGGCTCTCTTGGGAAGCCCCAGCTCCCTCACAGCAGCAGGGCAGCTTTCCCTGTGTGGAAACAGCTGGAGCTGGAGCCCCTCAGCACTGTGCCACTCTGGCAGGGGCAGCACAGCTCACTGGCTCTCACAGACCTTTTTAGGCAAATTCTGCACATCTGGCTGGAGCCCCTGGCTCCAAAACTCCCTGTGTGGGACTGCAGGGGGACAGAGGTTTTCATCCCTCACTGACCTAAGCAGATTGTTCTTGCTTCCAAGGCCAAACCTCTCAGAAAGGAAGGATGACATCAGGTGTATAAAGCAGGCATAAATGCCACCCAAACCAATTAATTACCTCACTGATCACCACTGCTCTGCATGCAGGGCTGAGGGGAGCTGCTCCCTGCCTCCCCAGACACCCAGAGTCACAGTGAGTTATTCAGAGAAGGGAAATCCCTGTTTTGATCAGGGGGAGCTGAGAGGGGCATGGGGAATCCAGGCCAGGACTTGTCCATCACTATCCCACTATCAGCACTGGAGCTGAGCCCTGGGGTCAGGCAGGTAAGGAAGGGGCTCTGGGGGTCTGTGCAGTCACCTGGAATAAGAGGGGAAGGAATGTGCAGAGACTGGCCTTGCTGAGGGGCTTTGGGGTGATGGGGGTTAGAAGAGGAGGGAACAAATATCTCCTGGTGCTTTGTGGGGAGCACTGCTCTTCTGGGAATTGGGCGTCAGTCCTCAAAATAACAATGCAGTAGAGGGAAGGTGCTGCATCCCACCCATCCAAGGTTTGCCTGACCCCAGGGCTCAGCAGGCAGCACCTGAGCAGCCCCAAAGCCACCTCACGGAGCAGTTTGGCTCCTTCTCCTGGGGCTTCCATGCAGGGCTTCCACAGCACAACAAAGGGTCCTGCACACAAGCACGTCTGGGCAGAGGGTCCCGGCACGCACAGCAAAAAGTATCCCAGACAAACAGCGTGAATCCTCCAAGTCCACTCCCGCAGGGTTTTGGGGAGGGAGTGGAGGAAGGCCGGATGTGGGCAGCCCTGCCCTTACACCCAATAAAGTGGAGCTGTGTCTGGTTTGTATCGAAGGCAAAATGAAAGAGAAAAAGCCTCTCCAAAATGAGATTCCTCACATGACAGCACGCTGACATGCTCCGGAGTGATTCTGGCAAGAAAGGGGAATGCTAAGCAGGAGCTGGGGTTTGCAGGATTGCCCAGGCACTGGGGGAGCTTTTGGGGACTGCTGTGCTCCCCCCTCCCCAGCCCTGCACCCTCCTGCCACCTCTTGCTCTGAAGCTGCCACCCAACCTTGGTGCTGATGCCACCAGGGCGCTGCCCTGCTGGACAGGGAACTCTTTGTAATGCAGGGGTTGGGGGTTTATTGTTTCCCCTGTTTCTCTCTCCCTATGGTCCCTTCAACTCTGGCTAAGCCGTCAGTGAGGGTGCCCAGCACCCCTGAGCTTTGCAGGTTTGGTGCTGGTGGTGCAGATGTGTCCCCAGTTGGTGTCAGGTCGAGTGGGCACACGAGGTGGGTAATGCTGCCCCTATCCATGGGGGAAAGGGAGCAGGAAAACATCAGCTGCTCTGCAAAATATCTCCCTCTAACTCCAGCACCTCCTGGACTCGGAGGAACCGCTTGGATTTCACTCCCGGACAGCAGACTGAGAGGGAGCAGGCAGTGCACTCAGGGGAGCAAGCGCACACCAAACCTGCATTCCCAGGGAGCAGCTGCATCCCCATCGCTGTCTGGGAACGTCCCTCCAGAGCCATCCCTGCGGTTTAGGGCATCGAGTTCCCATCCCGCGCCCCCTAAAGCTGTTCCACATCCCGCGCCGGGTACCCGCGGGCCGGGGGAGCGCGTTTCGGCACCGCGCTTCTTTACGAGCTGCCGGCTTTGGCCCCGGCCCGGTCCTGTCCCGACCCACGGGGCTGGATCCGGGCAGGACGGGGCCAGGGACCGCGGGCGCCGCTCCCACCGACGCGCGGGGGAATTCGCGGGCGCTTTTTCAAGCATCTGGTGGTTGAATATTTATGAAGTAGGAGAGCGAACCAAACGCCGGGAATCAAAGGGAACTGAACCTGATACTTGCAGTTGCTAAAACAGTCGGGAACCAGTTTCTTCCTGCCGGCTGCAGGGCAGGAGCAGCGGGTCCCCGGGGACAGTGGGGTGGGAGGGAGAAGAACCCATCTCCAGCTCCGTTCCAGCAGGGCCAGGTCGGGCTGGTGAGACCGGGAGCAGCTGCATGACAGCCACGCTGACTTACACCCCTGCTGCTGCTCCAGCCCCAGAATATCCATCTCCTTCAGCAGGAGCCTAATCCTAAGGTCTTTTTGGGAAATTTAATGGTGTCCCTCCACGGGCCTGGTGCAAAGAAATCCCTGTTGCTTCCCTGCCTGCAGACAGCTGGGGAGCAGGGAGAGCCTCACCCAGCCAGGAGAGGAAGAAACCTCTGGGTGACTGTTCCCTCACTGGGGTCTCTGTGCCACAGCCTTGACTGCCATGCCAGCAGCATCAGCACAGGCAGCACTGGAGGCTGGGACTTGTGCAGCCAGGGTGTATTTCCTCAATCTCTCTGCATTTATTTGGTTTGATTTTTTTAAATTATTTTAAACAGTTTTTCTGGGTGCTCCCTGGGGCCTTTTTTCTTAGTTAGGGACTTGAGCAAAGCTGGAGCAGAAGGGAAATACTATCAGCCAAGCTGGGATTTGTACCACTTGGAGGGGTTTTGTGGCAGCCCCATGCCCACCAGGACCATCCACCCACACCCAGACACTGACAAAGCCAAGGAAAGGGTCTGCTCCAGTCACTCAGCCCTGGGAGCACAGCATCCCATCCTTTCCCTAGCTGGCTGCTACCTTTGTGTCACCACCAAAGCTTTGCTGGTGACGTGCCTGTGTCCCTGCTCTGGGGCCACCAAGAAGCTGCCCACCCATTGCAGGAGGCAGGGCAAGGGGTAGTGATAATTTTATTCTCCTCTACAACAGACAGAGGACCTCAAGCTCAAATATCCCACATTTCTAGGCTTCTCCATGCTGGTGGTTTCAGCCCCACCCTGGTGATGCCCTGCTCTTCCCAAGGCTGACAATCCTCACCCACAGTGATACAGCAGCACCTTGGACACAGAGCCCATGCTGAACCATCGCTGTTCACCTTCTTTGCTTGCCAAGCAGGGCTTCCTAAAAGGCTTTCAAAGACAGATGTGACAGAGTGTCTTACCCTTGGAGATTTCATTACTCAGAAGTGCTGTAGGAGCAGGGAATATCTCTCACCACCCCTTGTCTCTAGCAGTGTGGAGGATGGAAGGAATCCTGGAGCTGCTCAGCAGTGGTACCCACAGCCCTGGCAGGAACTCAATGCTGTGCTGTGTCTTGGCAGCTCCCAGAGTTTCAGTGCATCCAGCACAAAACCCAGCATTACCTCTTGGAGGGCTTTCCAACTCCAAACCTCTGGATCTCCAGTGCACCTGGGGAGTGGTTTACTGGTATGGGTTTCCAGTAGCACCCATACGCCTGCCCTGCCACTGCTCCCATGGGATGTGGAGGGAAGCTGGGCAAATCTTCCCCACGTCAGGGGCACTGCTTTGTGCTGCTCACAAATCCCCAAAGGAGATAACACCAGGAGTTGTGGGTGTTCCCTGCTGCAGAGGGAATCCGGCCAAGGAACCCAGATCTGACATCATCCCTCAAAAACAGGAGAGTTTCAACACGTGCAGTGTGAATGATGCAAACAAACCCATCTGTAGCAGCCTTTCATGAGTTCCCATCCCACTCCCAGCTCCCATCCATCCTCCTGTCCAGAGCTGGGCAGTGCTGGGATACAGCTTTCATCACTGGGCACAGAGCAGGGGGAGGTCCATAAATCCCTTTGCCAACAGGAGATGATGTTGGAGGGGCTCACATGGGGGCTGTGTCCTGGGAGTGCTGTCAGGATGGCACAGAATGCTGGAGGCACTGCCAACCCCAGCCCTGCCAGCTGCCTGCTCCTGCAGGGACTGGGCTAACTGGGAGAGCCCTGCAGCAGGCAGTGCTCCCAGGGGATGGGATGGGATGAGTTTGGGTCCAGGCAACCTGGCAAGGGATCTTGGTGGGGCACAGAGTGGGATGAGGAGGGGAGGACGAATGGCTCTGCAGAGAAATCCATATCAACAATTTAATAAGACCTAAAAAAAAAAGGTCTCCCAGCTGGGATTCATCAGAGAGAGCTTTCCAGGAGTAATAATAAGCAAAGCAGACTCCTGCCAGTGCAACAATACCTTCGTGCTGGCTGGGTAAGGTGTGGTCCGGGCAAGGCAGGTTGGGCAGCTGATCAGCAGAGAGGGGACCAGGGGTGCCTCTGCAGTGGGGCAGGAGCTGCCAGGCACAGAGTCTTGGACAAGGGCTGTCTTGGAAAGCCCTTGGCAGGCGTTTGGAGCAGGGGCTGTTTCCCTGCAGACAGCCCTTCCGCCCAAAGCTGGGCTGGGGGCTGGGGAACAGGCTCCTATTCCTTCCCAGCACTGGTGGTATTAAGCCTAAAAAGGGAATTGTTGGAGTCTTTACCAAAGAAGGAAGGCCGGCTGTGCTGCCGGCAGGCAGCGCTGGGGGAGGGATGCCACAGCCCAGCCCACAGGTCTGGGGGCTCACTCCCCTGCTTGTCCTGGGCTCCCCTTGAATGCACAGGGGCCAGATCCAGCCCAGGGGTGCTGCAGAAGCTGGTGCTGTGCATGGCCCTCCTGGGGGCTGCTGTGGGGAAGGAGCTGCTTGGATCCCGTGCATGGCGTGCAGCAGGTGTTGGGAGGCAGTGGGGGTGAGACCTGCACTTCCCTCAGCAAATTCACCCCGTTCCTTCCCTGCCTGCACAAGTTTAAACAAGGCTCCCATGGGAGAAGAAGTAGAAATCATACCCAGCTTCTTCCCAGTCCTCTATCCTCCACCTTCCACCCTCCACCCTTCACCTTCCACCTTCTATCCTCCATCCTCCACTTTCCACCTATCCTACACCCTCCATCCTCCCCTTTCCACCTTCCACCCTCCACCCTTCACCTTCCACCTTCTATCCTCCATCCTCCACTTTCCACCTATCCTACACCCTCCATCCTCCCCTTTCCACCTTCCACCCTCCACCCTTCACCTTCCACCTTCTATCCTCCATCCTCCACTTTCCACCTATCCTACACCCTCCATCCTCCCCTTTCCACCTTCCACCCTCCACCCTTCACCTTCCACCTTCTATCCTCCATCCTCCACTTTCCACCTATCCTACACCCTCCATCCTCCCCTTTCCACCTTCCACCCTCCATCCTTCACCTTCCACTTTTCACCTTCCATCCTCCATCCTTCACCTTCCATCCTCCATCTTCTGCCCTCCACATCTCACCCACCATTCTCCATTCTCCATCTTTCACTCTTACTGCTCCCTCCTCCAAGCCCCTAGCACCAGGTGGAACAGCAGAGGAGAGCCATGGATGTGCAGAGACTTTGCACTGCCCTGCACCCCATGGAGAGGCCCTGGCCCTTCTCCCCAAGCTGGCAGATGAACTCCACAGCTCCTCATCCCTCTGGCCTTGTCACCATCACCAGCCAAATGAAGCTCAAACAGTGTCTGTCAAGACACCCTGTGGCACAAGGGCAAATCCTGCCCTGATCATCGAGTGCTGCCATGTCCAAAGGTCCCAGCAAGGACCAGCCAGAGGATGTGGGGGTGACACTCTCAAGCTATTTTGTAATGAGGGATTGCAGCTCTTGATGGGCCGCAGGTCAAATTCACAGTTATTAGAACTTCGTAAATGTGGTTTTAACAACCATCTGGCTCTCCTTTTATATGCAATAACCATCCCATTACATCGAAATAAAATCCACATTTAAGGCTCTTAATTGCACAAGTGGCCTTTAGCTTTTTTCTCTCATCTCAAAAAAAAAA
>VZTJ01003652.1:1529455-1582567 GCA_013397795.1 Orthonyx spaldingii
CCCGTGGTGCGATGGCGCGCGCCGGGGCGGGGCGGGGCGCGGGGCGGAAGCGGCGCCGTGGCGCGGGAGGGGGCGGCATCATGGCGGCGCCGGGTGAGCGCAGGGCGGCGGGGCCGGGCCGGTGTCGGCACCGCGGGGATGGGGACCCGGGGTAACGCGTTTGTCTCTCCGCAGGCCCGAGGCTGCGTCTGGAGGCGGCGCTCAGCCTCCTGCTTCTCCTCGCCGGTGCCCAGGCCCTCGTGCCCAGCCATCGCCTCACTGCCCGCGACCTGGCGCGGCTGCGGGCTGTGCTGGAGCGGCCCTTCAGCGACGTGCGGGCCGCCTACTACTCCATCGTGGGGCTCGGCAGCCTCGGGCTGCGGGTGGCGGACGAAAAGGTGAGCGGGGAAGGGCCCGGCTGCCGCTGCCCGGGGGCGCTTTGCTGAGAGGCAGCTGCAGCAGCGAAAGATGAATTATTAATTTAATATGAGTTTATAGAGCGAGCTCTGCTTGGACAGGGCCGTGTGGGAAGTGTAAAACGTACGTGCGTTATATCTTTAGTAAGTACCGGAGTATCACTGGTAATTACCGACTGGCGTGTGGTTTTTTGGATAAACTGCGTTCTTGTCCGGGCAGTAAGGTGGCCCTGCTCGCTTACACTCGCTGCCTGTAAGTGGTGGCTCCAGGGCTCGCTCCTGCGCCGCCCGTTGTGATGTTGCTGTGGATATCACTTTGTTTAACTATCTTGCGATTAAGTTCCCTGCCTGTGGCACGTTTGGTGCACTGTACTGTTAAACAGAGTTCTCATTAGCTTGTTTCTTTTTTTCAGTTACTCAATTCAGGCAGTGCTGTTTTTATATATAGTCAATTATATGATTTTGAGGCAGGTGGTATCAACATAATTCTTACCGTGTTGTGCCTCTAAGCATTTCTGGTTTAAATATTGCAGTCTGTGCTTGTGACAGCCTCCTCACACAGACACTCTTGCTCACATGCCTGTGGGTGTTTACCTGTGCACGTGAACTGTAAATAGAAGCTTGTTCTTTCCTCATAGATTCATCCAGTACAGGGGTTCTAAACCACTTGGCCTTGGTGTCTCTTTGGGTGCTGCACATGAGCTGTTAACTGTGAGGCTCCTGAAGATGTGGCTCATCTCAGTGCACTCCTTGCTGTGGCAAGTCACTGGTCATGTGTGGGTTGCACTGGGATTTGCTGCTTTCCCTTGTGTCGTTGTGGCTGGGTTTTTTATTAGTTCCCAGTTCTGGCAGTGACAGCAGAGCCTTTGCTTCTGCAGGGAAACAGCAATTGTTTATTTACTTGTTGAGTTTTGTGATGAGACTTCTCTCTGCACAGTGCACCTCTTCACAGGGTGGGGTTATTTAAAAGGTAGAGGTTATAAAAATAATAGCTACATGTAGCACTTGAACATCTGTCATGGAATGAGGCACCCTTAAGATGTTTGTGTGCACTGATAAGCTCTCCTTGAGGCTGAATAGCCCCAGCTCCCTCAGCCTTCCCCCTTGAGAGATGCCCCAGTCCCTCATCATCTTCACAGCCCTTCAGTATTTCCTTGTCTGTCTTGACCTGAGGAGCCCAGCATTGAACACAGCACTCCAGGTGTGCCTCAGCAGGGCTGAGCAGAGGGGCAGGATCACATCCCTGACCTGCTGGGAGGTGCTTTTCCCAGGATACCACTGGGCTTCTTGGCCCCCAGGACACTCTGCTGGCTCATGGGCAGCTTGTTGTCCACCAGGACCTTCAGGTCCTTCTCCAGAGAGAAGGCCATCTCCTGGAAGGCTGTCCCATTGGTCAGGCATGATTTCCCCTTGCTGAATCCATGTTGGCTACTCCTTATCACCTTCTTTTCCTCCACAAGTTTGAGATGACAGCCAGGATGAGCTGTTCCAACACCTTTCCAGGGCTGCAGGTGAGGCCGTAGTTCCTGGTGTCCTCCTCCTTGCCCTTTGTGAAGACTGGAGTGACACTGACTTTCCTCCAGTCCTCAGGCACCTCCTGTTTTCCATGAGCTTCATCCAGAGATGATGGAGAGTTGCTTAACAATAACATTTGCCAGCTCCCTCAGCACTTGTGGCTGCATCCCACTGGGGCCCACGGATTTGTGGCTGTCAGGTTTGACTAAGTGATCTCTAACCTGATCCTTCTCAACCAAGGGAAACTCTAGGAATATTCCTAGAAAATGTACTCTTGTCCTGCTTGTGAAGACCTGTGCTCCACATACTTAAAGCCCTGTGATTTATGTATGAGCAGTTAAATTCTTGGTTATTTTCTGGTTAAAGTGCATCCCAGTGATCCATCTATCCAGCTGTCAGTTAATACAAATTAATGAGCAGTCCCATTGCTTGCCTTCATGCTGTACCTGCTTGCCCCCCTTTTCTCCCTGCATTCTATGAAATTCCGTGTTTGTATCCATTAATGGTGTGATATGCAGCTGGAAAGGAAGATCACACACAGAATTTCTGTTCATCTGTTTTCTATTCTGGAAGATTTTCCCTACTAAATATACCTGCAAGACTTCAATTTTGATAGGCTTTATTATTATACTCAATTTAGGTTTGAATTATGGTTGCAGTAGAGTTTATGTGAAAATTCCTTGTCTTCTGGGAGGAACCACCCTTGTTTCTGTGCAGCTCTTGGCAGAGCAGGATCTGGGGGTAGAAAAATGCACAGTGTTTGAGGAATTGTCTTAGAGTATCATTTAATCTCCTTTCAGTGGCTTAAGATAACTTCTGTTTCCACAGGCTGCATGCAAGTTCATCAAATCTCATGTGGACTCCAGCAGTGTTGAATCCCTCTTTTATGCTGCCCAGTCCATCAAGGTTCTGTCAGGCTGTGAGGTGAGTGTGGAGCCCTGAATTCTGAGGTATTACCAAGGAAATACTTGCCTTGATGTTTTTTGTGGGTTTGTTTTATGCATAACTTTTACTCTCTTTTAGTGGACTGTACTCCATTGTGCCTTAGGTAAATAAAGGTTTGGCTGTGCTCTACACAAGGCAAAGTATAAACATATAACACAAGTATTTGGTCCAGAGTAATTCTGAGGGGATGTTTTTTAATTAAAGACTGGTGGCTAAGAAAAAAGGCAGCACTTTTTAAAAGAATTCTCAGGACTGTGTCAATTAGAAACTCTTTGGGTGGATGACAGACTGTTTGGATGTTGGAACACTGCTGGGTACAGGTGCAGACCACCCGTGCTGAACTGGGGTGGGTTATCCAAGCCCTGCCTGTCATCAGTACCCCTGGCTACCACACAGTGATGTGAGGCCACAGCAGCAGTAGCAGGTTATCAGGATAAATATGAATAATGAATTATCTTAATTGATGGTTGACAGCAAAACTTAGGGATTTAAGTCATTAAACTAAAAGGTAATGAATGATAAATAGGTTTTTTCCAAAAGCTGATAGTAGTTCACCAGTCTCGTGTGTTGCTCCAGGGAGGAATCAGTGGTGATTTGAAGGCTCTGTTTCTTCAAGTGTGAATTGCTGTGTTCCCTGTGCTCTTCCTCAGGTCACCATTTCAAATGAGACCAGGGAGCTGCTGCTGGCAGCTGTCAGTGAGGATTCCTCAGTCACCCAGATCTTCCATGCTGTTGGTGCCCTGAGTGGCTTTGGCCTTCCCTTGGCATCCCAGGAAGCACTGAGTGCTCTCACTGCTCGTCTCAGCAAGGAAGAGAGCGTGCTGGCGTAAGTCAGGCAGGAGTGATTCACATGTTTACCCTCCAGGCAACTGGATTTTGGATTAGAGTATTTTAATGCTTAATATTTTTGATATAGATGTAGTAGAGCAGGTGCTGTGTTTTCATTTTCTGTATTTGTCCTGTTCATTTTTGTTCCTCGGGGGAAATGAAATACGTGTCTTGGGGCTGGTTTTGTATGATTTTGTAAATGAACTTATATATTCAATTTAGTTCAGGGATAATGGTCAGTAAAGGGATGGTATCCCAAAAAAGCCTTCTCTTAAAAGGGTTGACAACAGAATTTTTACTTTATACCCTACCATGGTTCTGTGCCATTTATGGTTGCAGCAGACTTGATGCTTTGTCTCAGCCCTGTTTGTAGTTTGGGGTGCCTGCACTGTGAGCTGGAAAATATGTGCCAGTGAGCTGAAGGCATCTTGGCATTTACCACCAAAGAATTATGTTTCACTGTGAAACGAGAACAGAATGTCCCTTAAAGGCTGGGGAAGAAAGGAAAACTTTAAAACTTGCTTTGTTTACTGAAGAAATGGATTCCTGGAAGCCTCAGTAGCAAGTCTGGGATCTGTGCTCTGCAGGGATCAGTTTGTTCTCTGCTCTGCCTTTGAGTCTGAGTTTCTTGCAGTGCTGATGCAGCTAAAGTGACATTCTGTAATGAATGCTAAGTTCACACTAAATCACTTGAAGTTGATTCTCTTGAATGAACTGAAGGCAGGAACAGCTGTTTTACACTTCATTCAGAATAGAAAATGCAGTTGCTTTGATTTAAATGATGTTTGTTTAAGGAAAGAATAATCATGCACTTGTTTGGTTTTGTTTGTTCTTGTTTAAGAACCATCCAGGCTTTGGAGACGGCATCTTACCTGTCCCAGCAGGCAGATCTAAGTAACATTGTTGAGGAGATCGAGGTAGGAACACACTGTGCTCTCTGATTATTCAGAAATTTGCTAGATCTCTTTAGAACTAAAAGATGTGTTAATGTGAAAAACAAAATGAAAAACCAGCCTGGCTGGTTTTTGTCTGCCTGCATGATGTGGCTTGGCTTTCAAGCACATAATTCCTTAGACTTTTATCTGTTTACAGTGGACTGAAACACAGAAATCATGACATTTACATATCATTAAATCCATGAAAGGCTGGAGATTTCTCTTTCTACCTGTTTCTACGTAACTGTTACAAAATATACCATTGATCTCATACAGATAATTCTTGATTACAGGCCTAACAGCAGAATTAGCTTCTGTGGATCCACTAGAATGCAATTTAACTTTTAATAACTCTTTCTGTCAGGATCTTGTCGCTCGCTTGGATGACCTGGGTGGAGTTTACCTGCAGTTTGAAGAAGGAATTGAGACTACTGCCCTGTTTGTTGCTGCTGCCTATAAGCTGTCAGACCATGTGGGTACAGAGCCAGCAATAAAGGAGGTCTGTACCTGCCTTTTCTCCCTTGCACACTCCAGCTCCCAAAAAGGATCTGCCCAGTCCCCGTGGTGCAGTGCAAGAGCCTGGTGTAACTGGGTAGAATTTCTACTGGAAAAAGTATTGAGCACACTCAGTGAAAAGGGGCATTGTGGAGGGAATGCTAAGAAACAGAATCTAAGAGGAAATTCCAACTTAAAGATCACAGGCTGGATTTGTTGGGTTTTTCCTTTTTCAAATGTACAGAAGGAAATTGCAAGTGAGGCTTAGTTTTTCTTTGTTTATTGAAACAAAGTGTTGAATAAAACTACTTGTTTCAGAGTTTGTTCTGGTATTTGGCACTTGTGTAGCACTTTCCAGCATTTCAAAGTGTTTTGCAAATGTTATTTATCTGTGAGGAAATGCAGGCACCCAGGTCTGGGGTGCCCAAAAGAGAGACAGCATTACCATGTGCCTGCAGAAATCCAGATGAAAAAACTTGTTGTCTAAGATGAAAGACTGGTGGAAATTTCTTTTGATCTTGGTTAAGTTAGAAATCATTACTGCAAGCTATCCACTTGATATTTTTCTTTCACAAGTTAATGGAGTTAGATGTACTTTGGAGTGAGAATGGCAGCTCCCTAAAGCACGAGCCAAAGTGGCAGGGTTGAGACTGAGGCCAGTGTAAGACATCTGAGTTCAGTCCTGGCTCTTTTCCACCCTGCTGCCAAACAGACTCATGCAAAGTAATTTTGGTGTCATTTTTGAGGTGGTGATTCTGCCATGCACAATTCAAGCTGTCAGCGTCCAAATGATGCTTAAAAAAAAGACCAATTAGGGAAAATGGTTTAGGGGTTTTTTTTTGGAATTGTGCTGTCAGAAGTGCTGCTGTTGGGGCTTAAGGCTTTATCTCTGGTGAATGGTGAGAGTGCCTTTGGAATGCCACAAAACTGTCTTTAAAAAATAACATGTAGTATTTGAAAAAATAACTCCCTGTTTTTTACCCCCCACAATTTCAATGAGTGGCAGCTGCTGTTTAGGGTCTGGAGCAGTGCCATGCCCTCCACAGACATGAAAAACACTGCAGGATTTGCACTGTGCAGGAGTTCTGTAGCTTTTGTCTGGGTGCTTTCTCTAGTTGTGATGTTGTTTGGTGCTCACTGGTACAAGCAGGGAAGTGAAACTTGCAGTGCAGTGGATTTAATTTAAAAGTGTTCTTTGTCGGTCACTAAGTTATATTCCTGTTGCTTCATTTGGGATTGTCTTTGATTGTTCTCATTCTCATTAGAATTTAGATCCTTTGTTTGGATCAAAGTACAGGTAGCCAATTCCTTTGTTTTCCAGACTAGCAGGGAATGATGGAAGAAGCTGAATAATGAGGGGTAGTGAATAATCTGCAGAGAGTGGGGCAGATGCCCTGACCCTACCGAGTCAGCCTGCAAAACCAGCTGGGGGAATGCAGTCCCACTCCTGCTTTGGAGAGAACAAATTAGCTCTGGCACATCCCAAAGCCAGAGCTGGCTCTGTGCTCCTGGTGGTACTGCTTTAAAGCTAATCCTCTTAGCCTGAGGACGCTGCTGAGCCTGAGGGGATAAGCCTGCGTGGGCCTGGACTGGCTCCTTCCAGAGCCATTGGGGTGCTTTGCATCACTGCTCCATGGCCTTCCCAGCCTGGCAGGTAGCCAGGACATCAAGCCTGGTCCTGCTCCACTGTATAAAGACAATTCTGCAGCTCATGCAGCCAAATTGTCTTTTTGCAGCCTGGGTAGTTGAGCTGATGACATCCTCCATTCCAAAACACGTCATTTGCAGAGGTGGATCCAAATTCTGCTTTTCCAAGTTCTTAGCACAGTTCCAGCCATTGTGGTTGGAACCTCCCAGCCAAGAATAAGAATGCACATGTGAAATTCCAGAGGTAGATCACTTTGGGTTGCCTCATAACTTGAACTATTTTTAAAGCAAACGGAAAATTAAGCAGTCTTTTATGAATGATGTTTTCATTAATAACATTATACCGAGCCAGTTTGCAATGTTGTGGTAAGTTGCTGGTGCTTATATGTGATTGGCTTTTCCTCTTTCAGGATCAAGTTATCCAGCTGATTAATGCAATTTTCAGCAAGAAAAACTTTGAGACACTCTCAGAGGCCTTCAGTGTTGCTCGTGCTGCAGGTTCCTTATCCCAGAACCGCTTCCACTTGCCCGTCATCGTCGTCCCTGATGGGCCTGCGGCCGTGTCTCACCATCAGCCCGTGCTCAAGGTAAGGCCTAAGCCCCAAATCTTGCCTCAGTCTGTGGTATTGTGGCTCTGGGCTGACTGAAAGTGTAAGGTGGTGTCTTTCACCTTTAGCTCTGTGACTCAGGTTCCAGCAGATGTGGGATTTTAGTGCTTTTGAGAAGTGATTCTTAGGAACCTCAGCTTGCCAGGGCTTAGCAGACACTGCCTCAGGAAGGCACGGTGTGGAAGGCAGCTCTTCACCTTCCCTGTTGTGTTAGAAAGAGCAAGGGAATCTGGGGTGCTGAGCAGGGGAGAGCTCTGGGTGTGTAACACAGAGGGGTACTGAACTGTCCGTTCCCTTCTGGGACCACAAGTTTCACAGAAATCCTGGTTTTTCTCTTGTAGCTGCAAGTGACCAATGTTATGTCCCAGCTACTGACTCAAGTTTCTGTAAAGCTTGACCAAGCCAAGTCTGTGTCTAGCAAAGCCACTGTCCTTCAACAGCTACCGTTTACTCTCTCTGGGTAAGAAAATAAAATTAATTTTGAGAGTAAGGCAAAGAGGTGTTATTTAAACAATGTTGGACTTGCTTTCCATAGGTGTTTTTCCACCACAGAGATGTTTCAGTGATAGAAAACTCAAAACGCTGTGGTTGTGTTTTGTTGGTGTTGAGTGACTGAGCACATTTGGTGGTGACAGTGAATTTCTGTTGCATTTTCTTTTAACTGGGACTGGGAAATTCCAATGTTCTTTTGACTTCAGTCAGCTTTGAAGAATTATTTTCCTGCTGCACTTAGCAATG
Organism: Orthonyx spaldingii; assembly: GCA_013397795.1. Lineage (NCBI taxonomy): Eukaryota > Metazoa > Chordata > Aves > Passeriformes > Orthonychidae > Orthonyx > Orthonyx spaldingii. The sequence goes on from VZTJ01003652.1 coordinate 1,537,562, forward strand.
TTACTTTTGTGCTGTGTTTACCTGTTTAATGTAGCATATTCAGAGGCTTCTTAACACCTTGGGGTTTTCTGTTCCAGAGATTTCTTTGAGCTGAACTTCATGAATGTGAAACCTGCAAGTGGATATTATGATTTCTCTATCAGTGTAGATGGAGATAAGCGATTTATTGCTAACAAAGTGGAGGTGAGTGTGCTCTTTGATGTATTTTCATTCTGTGTCTATTCACTGAAACAGCTTTTTATTTATACTTGTGAAGGATGTTGCCAGCTGTATGGAATTTTTATCACATGTTTTTCTGTAATACATTGGATTTTGACTTGGGATTATGGCCAGTAACCAGATTAATATATGATCAAAAGGGATTTGTGTAAAATTCAAACCTGACTTATCACTTAGATGCTGATCTGACAGCATATGAACAAAGGGTAACAGTGGAAGTGTTCATATGGCAGCCCTAAGTCAATATGCAGAAATGATTACCAATTGTTGGTTCTTCAGAGCATTCCAGATTTGAGCCCATAAATCTCAAGGCTTGGCTATCAGGGGATTGCCTGATGTGTGGAAGCTGAGCATTTGTTGTTGTCTGTTTGTATAAGCTCTAGAACCCTAGAAGAGAGACAAGGGGGTCTTTTGGCATTTCCGAACCATGTATATGGGGAAGATTTTGTCGTGGAGAAGCAGTGGCCAAAGCAGATGAATTCTTCCTTTTGTGCACACACAGCCCTTTTTTGGTGGCAAAAGCTGTTAGAGCACACCTTTGTGAAGGGCAGTTTTATATAAACACTTGGAGTTTTCCTTTCCTCAAGTTTGGGACAGTGAGAGGAATGTGACCCCTGTGGCTGTTCCTGTAGTCACCCCAGTGCCAACAGCTGAGAATGCTCTTCTCCAAAGAGGTCTATTCCCAGGGTTAATTTTTGCCCTCAATCACCTATTTAAGGAAACAATTAGCATTGCAAGTCTCCCAACATATTTAGCTTGGAGTGGAGGAAGACACTTACAAGTGCTGACCTTTACTCTGCGTATCAAATGGACTCTGTCAGTGGAGCAGTAATGGCACTCAGGGGTGTCAGGAGGGGCTGGATTGTCCTGCTTAAGCTGGGGCTGGCACAGGGAGGCACCGGCAGGAATGCGTGAGCAGGGCAGCTTTGTGGGAACTGCTGCTAATAAGACACATTGTTACGGGGGAGGACTGCTGGGGAGCTGCTTTTTTCCTTACTGTCATTAGCATTAATTGTCCTTAATGCACCATCGTTTTGACAGTAATGAGCTAAACCAGTGGGTTATTACTCAGGCAGAGACTACATTTCCTGGCATTAAAATATTTGAGAGATGTTTGTGTACTGTGCAGTTGGAGGGGCTGTGTGCAGCAGCTCTGAGTTGCCTTCACACAACTTTTTTAAAATTAATGTTTCATTAGTCCGTCTTTCTTTGCCCCTGCCTTGGAACAAATCAAGGCTTTGCTGAAGTTAGCCTGAATCATCTGCATGTTAATGGATCCATTTTCAGGGGTAGCCTCTCTCTTAAATTACACTTTTTGTTGTAAAGGAACTGCCAAGATGATTCTGTTTGAAGTCTGACCTGAATAGCTTGGTTAATGTTTTTACATATTTTTCCCACAGGTTCCCTGTGAATTATTTTTCAGGCTGAGGGTGTGGGGCTGGTTCACATGAGCAAACCTGTAATAACAAATTGTAGTATAAGATGAAAAATGTCTTGGCAATGAAACTTTAATTCTCTAGGGGAGCATTTGTAAGCTGTGAGAACAAATGTGCTAATTAAAAACTACAGACTGCAGTAACTGCTTATGTTTGAGAGAAGAATTGAAATCAGTCAAACCCACTCGGCTCAGTGCCTGGATGGGCTGCGGTTTGGGGCTGGGGAAAGGGCAGGAAATAACTTCTCTGCTTGGGGTTTATCCTGCACTTAGCACAGAGGAGTGTGATAAATGGCAGGGCCTTATTGGCTGCCCTGTGCTAAGTGATAAATGCTGTGACTGAAGGAAAGTTTCCTGGACAAAGTGCAGGTCTGTAGGAATTCTTTGGCATTTGCCTGCTGGTAATAAAATCAACGGAAACCTGTTGGGCTTTAGGAGCCAACAGAGGCAGAACTGGTTGCTGTCCGGAGACCTCTTGTCTCCAATTGCTGTCCAGAAAGTAAAAGGACATATGCACAGGCAGTTAAGTTGTATCATATGTGATGTAATCTTTAATAGCTGGTTTCTGCTAGTTCAAAAGGAAAACTAGTTGGATCTGGGTAGTTTCATTAAAAACAGCTCTCTCAAAGGCAGCTAATTCCAGCATGCCTGAGAAGTTGGTGTCTGCGGAGCTGGCTGCTTGTGCAGGGAGAAAGGGGCTGGCTCAGGGTTAGTGAATGGTGCAGGAGCTTTGCCAGAAGCTAAATTGCTGCAGATCCTTCTGTTCAGGTTAGGTTCTGGCTTGGCCTTAGTCATAAGACCCTCTTTGGGTTAAAGAGCTGAAGCATCTGCAGTGAACTTGACCATAATTGGTGTATGTGGAGTGCTCTGAGGAATTTTCTATTGTGTTTTGTTGCAGCTGAAAGTAAAAGTTTCCACAGAAGTGGGGATTACTAACGTAGATCTTTCGACCGTGGATAAAGATCAGAGCATTGCGCCAAAAACAACCAGGTAAAAAAACAGTGTGGGGTGTGTGATCCTGTAAGGGCAACCCTGACTCTAGACTAGAGCCTTGGTTTCTCTGAGCACCAGACCTTCTCTTGGAAGATCACCTCAGTTCTGTGTGGTTTTTTTCCCTCCTAGGGTAGCTTACCCAGCCAAAGCCAAGGGCTCATTCACTGCTGACAGCCATCAGAACTTTGCTTTATCCTTCCAGCTGATAGATGTGAACACTGGAGCTGAACTCATCCCTCACCAGGTTAGGACAATTTTTGTCATTGCTGTGTTACCAAGATGTTCCATCATGAAGCATCTGAGGTGACAGTTGCTCTTGGAAAGATCTGATAGTTTTTGAGAAGCCTTATGTTTCTGACATGTACTGTGAAGATGACTGATCTCAGTAGATGGGAGATTCACTTCATTTGTTTTGTCTGTCTGTTAAATGAAACCTCTCCTGGCTCTGGTATTGTGTTGTATTTAACTCCACAAATTGAGTGCACATGGCCTGCACTGTAAAAGCACACTTCTGATTGCTTTTTAATGTAGATTGTTGGCTGAAAAGTCCTTGAATATTGCAATCTTCCTTGCAGACTTTTGTCCGACTCCACAACCAAAAGACTGGCCAGGAGGTGGTGTTTGTTGCAGAACCAGACAGCAAGAATGTGTACAAATTTGAACTGGATACCTCTGAAAGAAAGACTGAATTTGACTCTGCCTCTGGCACTTACACTCTTTACTTGATCATTGGAGATGCCACTCTGGAAAATCCAATCCTGTGGAATGTGGTATGTAGCTGGAGGTGGGGTGATGTGGTTTTGACATTACTGACAGTCTAACAGCAGGGCATGGTACAGGCTTGGAAGCAAAAAGCTCAAATGTTTTCTTCTTTTTAGTGAACCAGACTCCTTTTGGCCATTTATGGGCTCTGAGGTTTGCTGTTCATTGCAAGTTTTAAGTAAATATCAAAGCAAGACAGAAATGAACATTGATTTCATCATGTGGTGGTGCAAAAACTTCAGAATTTTTATGGGTTTGATTGCTATTTCACAGCAGGCTCTCAAGATTTAACCTCTCTGTTCTTTCTCTGCTGAAATTACATCCAGTTCTCAATGATGGGTGAATGGCATTACTGCCTCTGTTTAGGAGAGGTTGCTTCTTTAAAAATCTGGTGTCTTTTTCTCATTTTCCTTTAAAAGTCATGTAAATCATAGATTGGCAAATAAGAAAATAAAGCACAGTAATGGAATAGGTTTTGTTAATGCATTTAGATCTGAATGCATGAAGCTGCACAATTTCATTTCAGGCTGATGTTGTGATCACTTTCCCAGAAGAGGATGCACCATCCACAGTCCAGTCCAAGAACCTCTTTGTTCCCAAACCTGAAATCCAGGTACAGTCAAAATTATGTATGGCGATGAGGGCTCAGTGTTATGTGTTTTCATCATAATTTATTAGTAAGTAATGTAATTAAAGGAAGACCAGAGTTACTGCTTAATGGGAAGAAATTTATTGGAGTTTTCTGGTGTATAAATAAATAAGCTGTGTGTTCTACCTGTGAGACAGCAACTGGTGTCAGTGAGAAGACCCAAACGTGAAAATTTGCCCAGGTAAGCACCACAGAAGGATCTCTGTTTCTTTCCAACCATCTGTGCTGGTGTCAAGCTGACAGGTTCTTCTGTGAGTGCGAGGAAAAGTTAACTGTGCAAGGAATCAAATGTACAGAGACTGGAATAGACACTGCTTTAAAGAGTCAGTCCTTGCCTGAAGATGAATGGCTGTCACCCAGAGGAAGCTCTGAGAGCAGCACCAGGCTGCAGCTGGTTGCCTGGGGAGCAGAGAAGCTGCTCTGTTGGAACGCTCCTGCTCATGAGTTGGTTCTGTTTGTTTGCAGCACCTCTTCAGGGAACCTGAGAAGAGGCCTCCCACAGTGGTCTCCAACACTTTCACTGCACTGGTTCTCTCCCCGCTGCTTTTGCTGCTCATCCTGGTGAGTGAACACTTTCTCCCATCCAGTCCAGAGTCACTTAGGAGGTTGGACACTCAACTTCTTGGTTACTCATGACTGGCACAGCATTGCTGAAGTCACAGCTAGCAGATGTCAGTGCAGAGCATGGCTCTGGTTTGGTTTTCTGAGGTTATAGTCAAAGCAGAATATCCCTGCCGCCAGGCTGAAGTAGGTGGATGAGTTTCTTCAGTGTGCTGGGGATGGTGAGTAACAGTGGGCAGATTAAGTTATAATAGCATTAGGCTTCCACAGGAAAAAAGCAGTTATTCTGCTTCACATGTAATAAATCCATCACAAAATCTGTGTCACTTAATCCTATCAGATTGAATTCCCATTTATGGACATTTGAGTGTCTGTTAAAACATCCACTGCTACTCACTGTATCATCAGTGCTTTGAACTTAATGCAATAAAAAATCTCACTGAGGCAAGTTAAATTATTCCTTATTTGGAAGATGAAACTGATTCCAAGAGTAATTTCTCATTAGCCAGTCTCAGTGAAAGCTGGCATTCAGGCAGTCGTGTCCTCTGGTCTGTGGAGTTCACAATGTACAAATTGATGACACTTTAATGAAAAAACTCATTGTTGCTGCTCCTCTTTTCCATCCTTCATGCCTTTATCTTTTGTAGTCAAAAACTAAAAGTGTTACTATGAACAAACACCTTGTATCTATAGCTGTTCTTTGGATGAGTCCAAAATGAGAGCATTGCCTTTTTTTTTTTTTTTCCTTGTATTTTTAATGGAAATTAATTCAACTGGATAGAAATAGCAATGTCTAATTTTTTTCAGTATTTAAATTTGGAGCAGTGCTCTCTCATCAGTTTAAGATATTTGAGGAACTGCGTTAGGACAGTCAGAAGTAGCAGGAGAAATTTTCACTAAAGGAGCTCAACAATGCTGCCTTTAGCAAAATTATTACTCTCTCTTCTTGCAGTAGTAAACACGTGCTTCTGTAGAGAATTCAGTGGATTCACTGAAGATCTTGAAGCAAACAGGCTTGAAAGATATTGAGGCTTAAAATAGAAGTTTGTGTTTACAAGGCTGTTTAACTCTAGTTTTGTTTCTTTTCCTTTTAGTGGTTCAAGATAGGTGCCAACATCTCCAACTTCAGCTTTGCTCCCAGCACCATTGTTTTTCACATGGGACATGCTGGTAAGTGTCAGAGGCTTTCTGCTGTGTTTGACCTCCTCACCTGGGAGTTACAGATGAGAGCCTGTGGTTAATGGGCTTGTGGTCTATTAACTCTAATGACATAACAGCATAACATTTGTTCTCTTGTTTCCATCTGCCTTCCTGCTTTTCATGATTGTTAATATGGTGATAAACCTGTTTTGGCCATCAGTTTATAACAGCCGTCATTATCCGGGCCCCTCTCTCACTCCATTTATCTGTACTTAATAGAACTTCTTATTTCCAGAGGTCACACTTTCTTTATTGCATGTTTATCCTCTGAGGGCAGGGAGGGTCTGTGGGGATTGAAACCTGCAGGACTCTGTCAACAGTGAAAGGCTACGTCTTTTCTTTAAAGCTCTTCCCATGACAGCACTCCTGGTTCTTTGGCTGCACCAAATTTTTTCATCAATTTTATTGTTCCCTTGGTCACACAGTTATTTACTGTCTTGGTAGAATTTCAAAAACATAGCGGGCTGGGAGAACATTGAATCTATTGATTTCCAAATGTCACTATGTTTCTCGTTCCAAGTCAGTTTCCTTGGAAGCTTTATAAAGCTGTAAGCCCTTACAGATGTGTGAGGTTAATAGCCCCTACTGAAATCCAGAGCATCCTCCTCTTTTTAATAGCCCTTAATGCCTATAATATGTCCATAATTCTGCCACAGGAGGGTTGGTTGTGAGCTGTCAGTGTCACATTTTCTTTCCAGAGGGGGGACCCAGATGTCTTCATTCCCTGGCAATAATGTGTGATCTTTAGATCTGCCATTCAGAGCTTCAGAGTTGAGATAGAAGCCAAATGCTCAGGCCTGGCAGTACAGTTGTTCTGAGGATAACAAATGGTTAGTCTTTGAAATGCAGTTTCAGCCATGGGCTCTGTCTTTTATTTTTTTTCCTCCAGCAATGTTGGGACTCATGTATGTCTACTGGACTCAGCTCAACATGTTCCAGACTCTGAAGTACTTGGCCATTTTGGGTGGCATCACATTCCTGGCAGGCAACAGGATGCTGGCTCAGAAAGCTGTGAAGAGGTAAGGGGGAGACACAGCTTCAATACCAATATGAGGAGATCCCAAGGTGCTGCTGTGAGTCAGGGAACACTGCTCTGGGCTCTGGGACCTTGTGTGTGGGGCTGGGCTGCTCAGCCCCACTTCCCTGCCTCTGAACTGGGCAGGGCAGTGAGGGGCCGTCCCCGAGGTGCAGCTCCTGCAGAGAGAATTGCCCATGTGGCATGTGCTGAAGCAGGCTCTGAGAATGATGTTAGATTATGAAAGCCACTATAAATGCAGGAGAGGCTCAGCTATTTGGGAGCTGTGCTTGTAATAAAGGTTTTAGGAGGAGGAAGGTAGGGCAGGAGTGTGTTACTGCTGTGTTCCTCTAGCAAAGGGGAGATTGTGGAGAGAAGGGAAGCAGCTGCTTATCAGCTGTGCAGCAACAGACAAGAGGCAACAAACACTAGCAAACACAGGGAAAAGTCTGCTAGATTTTAGGGATACAGCATTCATTTCTCTACTGGCATTGAATTTATTCTGCCACACAGTGCCTTGTGGCTGCCCTGGTGTGGGCAGCCAGCAGTTTGTGACCCAAACTTCCAGTGCAGTGCCTTGATTGGAGGTCACACCATTCCCTCTCCTTCACTTGTGCCACACAGTTTCAGTGTGAGACTTAAGCTTTAGCCCTTTTGTACTCACATACAACTTTGACTTTGAACATGATCTTGCTGACCTGCTCTGCCATCACACCTGTGCTTTCCTTACTTTCCCCTTTTTGAGCCACTGGGAGCTTGTCCCTGCATACCTGTCTGCATAGATATCCCTGGGTTCTCACGTTTTTGATTGCACTCTATTAAAAACATGACAAGAGCTGTAAAAAACCCATAAGAATATAATTTTCAGGAGAGTTGCATTGATTTGTTTCCTTTAAAACACCTCTGCATTTATGGCTGTGTCAAGGAGGATGATGAATGTAATTAACCCTTTCCATACTGTCCTCCCAGCTGTTGGGGCTTTCTCAGCCTTACTCCCTCAGATGTCCAGCCCTCTCCACTGTGGCACTTTATCTTGTTAGCATAACTTCCTACCGGAATTTTTTTGCCCCTGGGACTGTTATGTCATTTAATAATGTTTCCTTTCCCATTTAAAGAGTAATGAGACATTGTTATTAAGTGCAGATTGCCTAGGATATAGATTTGGGGGAAAATAATACAATGAAGCAACTGTCTAAGTGTCTTGGCTCAACCAGGGCTTCTGTTAGCACATAAATGCAGGTGGTTGGTTCCTGCTTCAAACCACTGCAGGGGGTGTCCTTGTGCTTTTTCACTGTAAATGACACGAAGCTGCAACTACAATGGCAAATTTGAAAGTAAAACTTCTCTCTGAGGCTAAAGTTAAACCCTTTGTACATGACTTTAAAGTTCAAAAAGACGTCTCCTTGTGAAGGCGCTGCCTGCCTGTCTCAGATGCTGGAGTGCAGCGACAATTAACCAGATTGCACTTTGAGGCGAAGCTGTGGAGGCCGACAGCAGGCGTGGGCAGGGATGGGAAGGGGGCTGTCTCTATAAACCAGCTTGTTACAGAAGTTACCAGAAGGCCTGGTTTTGCTTTTTGCATTTCTGTCACTGGGTCTGGTTCCTGGAACAGGCCTGCTTTTCTTCCTTCCTGTCTTCTCTGAACCTTTCTCCCTCTCTCCTTTTGGCAGGATCGCTGCAGAGCAGAGCAGTAGGTTGGCAAAGTATAGAACGCTGCGGTAAAAGGGGGTTTGCTAGTGACCAGCTCTTCAGGAAGTAAGGGCCTTTTTGGATTTTGCCTTCCCCTGGGCATGCTGCCTGTTTCATTTCACCTCATCACTCACTCCTTTTACAAAAAATGTGTGAGCTGAAGCTGCTTCCCCCAGCATTGCTTATTGGGCTTTAAATCAGTCCTTGGATGCCCTGGGTTGGCATATTAGCAGTCCATGTTCTCTGAGGCTAAATTGCATTTGTGTGATTTCCTTAATTGTCTGAAGTCTGTATGGTGATATGTGCACATGTAAATATGTAAATATGCTGTTGTGGGCATGAAGCAGCTCTCAGGTGATGAAATAAACCTAGTTTAAACAATATTATTGCTCCTATAAATAAATCATTAGTAATGTCATCTGGAGGAGACCATGATGAAAGTGGCTGATACTGGGACAGTTCCCATCCTGCTGCTGGTACTCCCTATCCCCACCTGCAGCATTCTGGCTGCTCAGCTGCCAGGCACTCTGCCTGCTCAATGACATCCTCATTTGGGGTGGTGAGAGCTCTGTGCAGCAGAGCCAGGTCAGCACCACCTCTCTCAGCAGAGAACACAACCCAGTCCCAGGTCACCCTCCCATTAGACTGAACTGGTCACGATGGCTCAGGCAGCAGCAGCTCCCAGCCCCCTCCATTCCATGCAGGTGTGTGCTGGGTCTCCATTGCCATTTGCCAGCAGAAAGCCCTTTGTTTCCTGTCATTCCTAGAGGTGAGGTTCCAGTTTGCTCTGTGCACAGTGGTGTAGGAGGCAGGAGTGCCCAGTTCTGAGTGTGTGTGCATGGGGCCTTCATTCCTTCTTCACTGCACTGGTTTGTTGTGGGGAAGAGGGAGAGCTGCTGGGATGGCTCCTGTGGTGACACAAATCACTGTACACCGTGCTGCACAGACACATCCCCTGAGCATCTGCTTCCTCTCACATCCACAGCCAGTGCTCCAGGCACACGGGGAGCTCAGTGGAGCCTGGGTTTTGTGGTGCAGATCAAAACCAGCACTGGGAGCTTGTGGCACACCAATGGTGTGCCCTGTGGTAAGAGCTCCTGTCTGCAGGTCAGGGTGTGTGCAGGATGGTTGCATGAAAATTACCTGTGGAGAATTTGGCATCCTGTCCCTCAGAAAAACACCCTTTTGCTGTCTCTTCTCTCCCTGGAATTTTTGAGGTATTTGAGCACAGAACAAGCCACAGCAAGTTACTGGAGAGGAACTGGAGATGGCTGTCCCTTGTCCTTGTAGATGACTGCTGTGTTTGCTGTTCAGGCTCCTGGATGCTTCTCTTTAACATCACTTTGAGCCAGTGGTTTGCAGCTTTTTAGTGTCCTGTTACCAAGTGCCTCATGAGTGTGTTCTCCACAGCCTGCATGTTTCCTATTTCTCAGCCTGGTATTTTAACTCCCTCATTCCTTATGGGCTGTAAGTAATCCTAGAGGATCATGGAATCACAGAATGGTTTGGGTTGGAAGGGACCTTAAGCTCACCTAGTTCCACCCCCCCCTACCAAGGACAGGGCCACATCCACCCTGGCCTTTAACAAATTCCAGAGATGGGGCATCAGCAACCTCTCTGGGCCACCTGTGCCAGTGCTTCACCACCTTCTGTGTAAAAAATTTCTTCCTAACATCTAATCTAAACCTGCCCTCTTTCAGTTTAAAACCACTGCCCCATCTGCCTGTATGAAACATCCCTCTCACTCCTTTTTATAAGCCCCCTTCAAGTCCTGCACGGCCACAACGAGGCCTCCCTGGGGCCTTCTGTTCTGCAGGCTGAGCATCCCCAGCTCCCCCAGCCTTCCCTCAGAGCAGAGGGGCTGCAGCTCTCAGAGCATCTCTGTGGCCCTAAGATCTTGCAAATAACTTAATATTGACACACCCTAGGCTAGATTTTGCTGCCATGTGCAGTCACAAGCGTTTTTCCTCTTTGCTGAGTTTTCTGATGCCCCAGCTCTGTCAGTTAAGAGTGCCCATGTCTGGCATCATGAAAGGCAAAAGGACCCCAAAAAGTTGGGTCTGTTGTGCTAACCCTGCTTGATCTTCTTGGGGACTTAAAGATCTTTGTGTTAACATGGAGCAACAAATCCCAGCAGATGGATCAGCCCTGTTAAAAGGAGAAGGTACTTGCAGGCTTTGCCTTCAGCCTGGGTTTTTTTTTGTTCAGTTCTGTAATTTAATAGGCACATTCATCCCTTTTGCACCAGAAATTAATCTTCATTTTCTCTGACCACTTCCATGCTCCTTGAATTCCATCCCCCATTCCAGAGCAGTCCTGGTTTTATCACTCAAATAAGCTGCTTTGGGGAAGCTTGTCCAATGAGCTTCCTTTGAGAGAGAATGAGGGGTCTGGGGACACTTGTACTGCACCAGGAAGTGCTTTGTTGCCTGCAAGAGTTAATTTTTTTTGATTTTTCTTTCCAGGACACAATAATATCAGAAGAATAGAAGAAATGTGGAAAAACAAAGCAAATGCCTTCAGAACAGAAGCGAATAAATAACTGAAAGACCATAAGAAGAAAGGCAGAAGATGGTTCTTTTTTATATTATATTGAGTCAAAAGGGTGCCAGTTAAACTTTTTTTTAAAATCTTCATTTTCATCATTGTGTTCATGCTACTGGAGTGCTTTTCATATGAATCTGGAAAATCTTTTCTTCCCTGGATCCTCCCCCCTTCTCCCAGGACATTTGAATTTCCTTTTGAGAAAAAGGAAAAGGAAAATACAAATCTGCTTCTCCCCAGATGCCCTTTCCTCATCCTAAAGATTTGTGAATAAAGAGGAAAGAAGGGTCCTGAGTGTTGTGTTTTGGCTGTCTTAGAGGCAGTGATTGGAAGCTGGGCTCCCATGAGAATGAAAAGAGCTTTTTCTGGTGGGTAATTTTGTGTGTGAGTCATTGCTGAGTGTGAGGCTTCCTGTTCTTTCATGTCCTTTCCCAGGGGGCCGTGTTTATTGGGGGGACTTCCCTCCCCCTGTCCCTTGGGTGAGGCTGTGGCTGCCTTTCTACACTAAGGGCTCTTCTCTCCCTCTCCAGGCTGTGCTGAGCTGTTCTGGCCCTCAGGTCAGGCCCTTGTGGGGAGCCAGCTGTGGTGCTGGTGTGCCTGGCTGTGTCTGACTCGGCAGGTTTGGGGCTCCTGTGGGGGCTTCCCTTTCTTTCCAGCCTCTGGAAGTAACTTTGTCACTCCAAATACAAGTTTGATGGAGGTTGGTGCCTCTAGTTCTCTATGAAACCAAAAGCCAGGAGTGCTTGTTGCCATTGGCCATGTTTGAGTTACTCAAGCTCTAATTTCCCCCCTAATTCCTGCCTTCAGGAGCACCAAGCAGTGCTGAGGCAGCAGATTTGGGCGTTACTGAAGGACTCACAGATAGAAATAACCAAAGGCCTAAATCTCCTCCTGATGAGCAACTTCCACGTGGAAACTCAACAGTTGCTCCCTCCCCTGCATCCATGTGTTGGCTCCTGTTCAGCCCGTGTCAAAGGCAGCTGCTTTAAAGGCTTTTAGGCAAAGGAACCTTATCAAATGTCTTCTGGAAATCCAGGAAAGTTACATCAGCAAGCAAGCATGTGGATAAAGGGTGTGGAGCTGAATCCTCCAAAGCATTTCAGGTGTGTGAGACGTGACCCCACTTTATTAAATCCACCTTGTCCCTTCCTCATGCTGTTGCTCACACTTAGCTCACTGTTCCTGCTCTTTGTAGCAGTTCCTACCTGCTCCTTCAGTGATGGACCCACAGAGGTTTAATGAACTTCTCTGACCTCCTCTGCACTCCCTCAAACACCGGATCTCGGGCTGCACTCAAGTCCTCTGGGACTACAGGAGTTTGAGGCAAGAAATAACCAAGCTACTATTCATAGTCATTTACCCTGGAATATTTTCTTTTTAGCCTCATATTTTGTTACCTCTCACTTTGCAGCTTTGTTTTGTAACTAATTTTTTCTGCTGATGCTTCATGCCAAGGCAGAACTTTCCTCATGCCTGTAGAGCTGCAGCATTGTTACCCAAGGAGATGCAAAAGGAAAACCATGGAGTGCCCCTGTGATGTATCTTCTCTAAGCTGTGTGTGTTGCTACTGATTTTTCTGCTTCCTTGGGTATGCATTAGGAAAAATTGGTTTTATTATTTTGGCCTTCTATTCCTCAGATATTTTTGTTTTGCTTTATTTGTTTTTATATTTAATCTTGCACAATTTGAGCATTTGTTTCCTCATTTTGAAGCAAACTGAACTTCCAAAGGAGTTTCTTTTCTTCCAAATAGCTGCATTCTATTAAATAGCCATTTAATCACACAGACTTAATTACCCAGACACTTTCTGAAACGTTTTTGATAGGTCTTTGATTTTATTGGGGGTATCCAATCGAGTGTTTGCATATTCCTTTTATGCCACCTAACAGAGTTTAAATCTTTTTGTTGCTACCATGTCTGCTTACTGCTTTAGGAAGCTGCTTCATTTTTTTAATTCCTTTCCTTGAAGCAAGCGAGTCCCGGTATCTTTGAGTGTGTTGTTACAGAACAGGTTTACAAACCCAATTTGAAGGCTACTCAGCTGATTCTTCTGTGTGTTTCTGAAGCACAAGGATGGCTGATGTCTCTGCCAGCTGCCTGCCCATGGAAGGGTAGCAGTTATCCGTCAGTGCCCTTGCTGCTGTCACAGCTTCACTGATCTCCCTCCACATCCCCTCCATGTTTCCCGTCCTGCTGGGTGGTTTGTAACACTTCCCTACTGCTGGAATTGTAAAACCTGAACAGGGAGGGCTTTGGTAGAAGTGTGAATTAATTTCCATGCACACTGCAGTAGTTACAGTAGTTACAATGGTCACCTGAGGAAAAATGAGATTGTAACTACTGTAACTACTGCAGACTATCAAGGAACTGTTGGAGTACACAGAGGGAACACTTCAGAGGCCTTAACACACATTTATAAATCATTGGATTTCCAGCCTGGTGGTGTTATTGGTACTGGAACTGGTGCCTTCGTTAGCCCAGTTTTGAGTCATCCTTGCTGCACTTCACCACTGTCTTTGAGGAACATCTTCCATTCTGGGCCCAGAATCAAGAAACTAAGGTCTCAACAAACGAGTCATCTTGACCTGCTGTTGGACAGGTTTATTCAGAACAACTCTCATTTCCTGCTGCTGATGGGACAGCAGCCCCCATCCTGGTGTTATTTACATTTCTGAAGACATAATTATTACACAAACAGTGGGGGGGCTGGGGTGAGAGGGAAGAAGTAGCTGTATGAGGTCACTGGGGTAATTAATAACTTACTCCTTTTAAAACATTTACAGTTGTAAAACATTTATGGTGGAGTCCAGAGCCACGGGATGGCACTCAACAGGACATCGAGTTGAAACAGAGACAGCCCAATCTGATGCACAGGGATCTCCTTTAGCTCTGGCAGAGCTGTAGTTTCAGTTTGAGCTCCTCAAGGCTGAGCAGTAACCACAGCTGAGCTTTGCAGAGTTTGTTCTGCTGCCGGGGCTCTGTGTCAGGGAGCCAGGCAGCAGCAGCAGCCCAGGGCAGTGTTTCCAATGAAGGGGAGACGTGGATTCACGTCTCACCTCGCCCTGATCCTTGCTGTGTGTGCTTGTGCCATCAGCATCATTTTAGAGGACACTGTAATCAATTTACTGAGTTGCCTAAAGACGCCTTTTGGCTGCCTCATATTTATTAATCAGGCCCTCAAACAGAATGATGACTTGGCAGAAATTTTGCTACACTTGGTGATTGGAAACCTTAATTAGCAGACAGAATGTCCCCAGGATTACAAGTGTATCTGTTGTTTTAGTCTCTGTGTGTAAAGCAGCCTGAGGTTAAACCACAGAAGTGTTTTTTTCTGATTCAGCACAGAGCAGTATTTCAAGAGGGGAGTTAAATTCTAAAGACTGGAGTAAATTAAGTGGTGCATCAGCACTGCATTCCTCTGAGCAGATCTGAGGAGTGTATGCATCAGTTTCCAGCTGCTCACATCTGGGAGTGTCTTCACTGCCGTGAAGGGCTCACTGTACAGTTTGGTCCACGAGCTCCAAATTATTCTAGACAGAAAGAGGAAGAAAAGAGAATTACCAGAAAACTTCACAAGCACACACAGAAATTTCTTCATCCTTTGAAGGTTTTTCCTGACTGACCTTACTTGTGAAAAGGTGACCAAGTCAAGCATGGCAAGAGAGGTGCTGGAATGCCAGGCTCTCCCAGCTGAATCCATGGGCATGATTTATGTAGAGTTCTGATATTTCCCCTCTTCCCCAGCCCCTCTTTTGTTCAGTGTGCACACAGATCTCTCCACACCCCTTTATATTGTGCTGGACAGGCTTAATTTCTGTGGGACAGGCCAGTAAGATGAGATTGCTGCCCACAGGACAATGCTCACTGTACAAGTGAAGGCATTCCCAAGGATGAACAGTTTGCTGGCTCCCAGCCCTCCAGGGCTGGCAAGATTTAGAGCATAATTTGAGTTCCAGCTGACTGTTTTCAGGAGTGAGGGATAGAGAAAACAGTAAAACTTCCTCTGCTGTCCAGTGCAGGGAAAACCTGACATGTCCCAGGGACCTAGAGACAGGTTCTGCTGCTGGAGAAAGACTTGTCTGCCTTTAGCCTGGCCTAGACACTCAGGCACTCTATCTCAGATAGCTTTGCAAGGCTGCTTTGGGTTGCTGCAAGCCTGTTCCCAGACATCCACATGCAGCTTCACAGCACTTGTGGTCTGTCTGTTCAAACTAACAGAGTTTTAGGTGCTTCACAGGGTTGATTGGGAGTTTTTTCCCCCTTAAATTGCAGCAAGCGCCTTTTTCATGGACAGCAATGGGAGCTGGCACTGCTGAAGGAGAGCCTTCAAACCTTGAGCAGTGCATCAGCAGCGAGTTATGGACAGGATTGAGCAGGGTATGGTACTCACCAGAGCGTGGGGAGATGGAAAAGGGAGAAGTATTTACATGAGCTTAGCCAGGGTGCTGGGAAAGCCTTCTAGCCGACTGCTGTCCGTGTCCTGAGGCCTGTCAAGGAAAAGAACAGGGGTGGTATAATGGGGATCAAGAGAGAAATTCTCTTTTCTGCTACTATTTTACTGGATTACGAGGCTGAAAAGACAGCAGTGATGTGCTGCTGTGTGGTGTAGACTGGCTCCAGACAGGCTGCTCTTATCTGCACCCTGCTTGGGGTCAGCCTTATCCTTTCTCTGACTGTTCCTGGAATGTCACTTAACCCAGGAGCTTCACATCTGGAACCAGCCAGCAATAAGGACCTGGGGGTGTTCCTGCCATGAGCAGAGAATGAACTGAGTCCCACCCACCTCTGGTTCTGCAGGATGGCTCCCAGGAAGTCCCTCAGTACCATCTGTTGGTGGTACTGGCTGTCCATCAGGATGCTGTCAGACTGGCGCCTGGTCAGGAACTCCTGCACCCCTTCCCCCGGGCTGCTCTCCCTGCTCCTGTTTGGTGAAGATGAAAAACATCTTTGTTTCTGAGATGCTTTTTTGTCCCTCACTCAAAGTTTGGCTCAGGCTGAGCAGCACAGAAAGGGAGCCTGCTGGGACTGAGCCTAGGGCCATTCTGCTTAATTTCAGCAAGGAATTGGTTGCTGTGTTTGCTCCTTTGTTAGAAGATGGATTGGGGATGGCTTACATCTGACCAGTTGGTCTTATTTAGTGGCAGTCAGTGACCTAACTAGCCCAGGGTAATGGAGAGGCTGCCTTCTGTGTTCAAATCAGGCCAGGGATAACTGCTTCCTACCAGTGAAGGATCATTGCAAATATTATTTGCAAATATTATTGCTTGTTGGTATTGCAGTAGAACTCTCAGCTGATCTGCTGCTTACAGCCTTGGAGGAAAGGATTAATTAGGCTGCTTAATGATAGCCTAGATTAGGGGGATCCAAGACTGTAGGGATGCAGGATGCCCCCAGGGCTGTGGAACAGCAGGAGAGATTGCTTCTGCTGCAGCTATTTCTGCATGGAAGGCACTGCCCAGGGTAAGAAGCAGAACCCAGCCCTAGGACAGCAGGATGCTGGGGCTTACCCGAGCCTCTTGCCAATGATGGTCTGTAGGAATTTTCGGGCAGAGATCTGCCCCAGGAATTTCCGGTAGTTGTCAGTGAATATGGCATCAGCGTGGCGCTGCATCCTGGGGGGAAAGGAAGCACAGTGTGCCCTCTGAGCTGTCAGTGAGCCCTCCAGGAGGGAAATAAACAAGCACCCCGGGTGTAACAGAGCTGGTATCGGGGCGGGTAACCACAGCAAACACCTTGTATTGGACTGCATTAGTGTTGGAGGGTGAAGGGATCTGAGGGAGCTCAGTCCTGACATGCAGGCAGCAGGCAAAATAAAGTGTCCAGGGCAGAGCTGGGCTGGGACATTCCTGTGCTGTGCAGCAGCACCATCACCTCCTGGGAGGGCTGTGTCTGGGACAGGGTGACAGGAGCCTCCAGCAGATCTCCAGCCTGTGGTTAGACCCAGGCTCCAGAAAATCCACAGGTAAGGGGAGCACAAGCCCCTCGGCTGGTCCCATTGCTGTAAGGACGAGTCCTCTGTGCTTCAGACAGAAATAATCATCCTCTATCTCCAGGCAGAGGTGGAAAGGAGAGGCTCTAACATCCCTGCAGACAGATCCCCAAAGCTCAGTGGAAAATTCTGTTCCCTGCAGGAGCCCAGGGCCTATGAGCCTGCCCCTGTCAGTCTGTCCTTGCTGGTGGGGGACAGCAGGACATGGCTCTGGACACGGGTGATGGTTTGGGACTAACTGAGCTGCTGGTCTGCTCCTGGGCTGGGGGGAGGCTGTAACCAGTGCACTCTGCAGCAGCAGGGCTGGCAGTGAGGTACAAACCTGTTCTCGGTGGGGTCTGTTAACAAACCCTCCTCCTCCTGCTGCTCTGCCAAGGGCTTTTGGCTCTGCAAAGAGCTGCTGGGCTGCAGCTGGAAGCTCATGGCCTTGCCAACAACTGGCCCTGGGTTGTACCTGCAAGACAAACCCCAGGCACTCTGTGAGATGTGCTCAGATGCCAGTTGGGGCTCAGTCTTCTTAGCCATAATTCCCTGTTTTCCTGCTTTTTCTTTCTCCATTTCTCATCCCATCTTAGCAGTAACACAAGTATTGTCTGTCACTCTCCCCAGCTAGAAACTGCCCTGAAGCTCTTCCAGCAGTGAAAAGACAGTTGATAGAGCTGCCTCAAACACGCATTCCCCTTGCTGAGCTCCCAACATCCATGAGCAAGATCCCAGTGTTTCTGCCATCATTGTGCTTTGGCACACGGCTAAAGCATTTTCTCTGGGACATTGCAAATCCACATTAGAGAAGCCAGTGCTCGATTTTGGGCTTCTGTCCATTTGTAGTGGTACATAGAAATACTCCAACTTCTAAGAGCCGACAAGGAAATACTTGAAATATTAACAGGTATCTGTAGATTTCATGTACTAGAATATCTGCACTTCTGACTTCAGTGCAGGTGCCCTGCAGCCACAAATTTTAATCAGCGTTTGAGCTGGAGGTGCTGCCTGCTCTGGAGATTGCCAGATTTCCCTTTATACAACCCAGCATTCAATTCTAAACCCAACTGTTTGGGTTGAAATATTCCATCAGGTGCCTGCCTTCTTTGGAAATCGCCCCTAGGCTAGCAGTGTACCCAAAAAATTAAGACAGGACGGAGAAATAGGCCTAGCAACACATTTAGAGTTCATCTGGTTTTCAGAAGTGCTGGGGACTTGTTTGGCACCTGCTTATTTTGCACAAGGTCAGAGATGAGGCAGAGTGAGGGTGTGCATAAAGCACTTACCTGAGAGCTGGGTAGAGAGGAGAGGAGATGGAGCATGTGACTAAGTGCAGGAACAGGAGCAGAGTGGCCTTATCCAGCATCTTCCACCCCTTGGAGTCACCTAAAACACAGAGCAGCCTGAGCCAGGGCAGTGAGGTGCTCTGGGCCAGGAGAGGAGGCCAAGTGCCACCTTTTTATTCTCAGTCCCCCGCTCATTTCTTGGCACAAAGGAACAGAAAATGTGCCTCTGTGGCTGTGGTGTTTCCCAAGGCAGAGATGTCCTGGTGTGGCAGAGTCTTCCTGTGGAGAGCCGTTCCTGGGGCAGTGGCTGTGTGGGATCCCTTGGCTCGGGAGGCAGGGGCAGTCAGGGTTCGATGCTCTGGGACCCCCTCACAGACCTGTCCCACTGCTGTGGCTGGAGGAGAGCTCTCCCTCGGGCTGGTGTGAGCCCCAGGGATCCCTGCACAGGCTGTAAAAGCACCTGGGTGGGGGGGCAGCTGTTGGCAGGGATGTGAAAGGAACCTTGTTGCCGGCACAGGACCGTCTGCAGCCAGCCCTGGGACCGCTCCTGCCCCGTCCCCCGGGGCTGTGTCTGCTCACGGGGCTGTACCTGCACGGCACAGGTCCGTGCCTGTGGCTGGGCTGCCTCGCTGGCTGTCCAGGGACTGGGCAGAAACAGACAAATCCAAAAAAAATCCCGGGGCAGAGGGGTAATACTGGCACAGAGGTAACCCTGGCAAAGCCATTTATCGAAGGCAAGTGCTGAGCTTGGTTTGCCCAACGAAACACGGACTGTTCCTTCCGTGGAGAGGGGGTGGAGACGGGGCTGCACCGAAAAATGTCCCTTTGGAAGGGCTGAACGGCTGCTGCACGGAGAGCATCCCCCGCACCTGCCCTGAGCTCCGGCTTTGGTGCGAGGGGAGCTGGGCTGAGCCGTGTGTGCAGCCGAGCTTCGTGTCCTGCGCTGGGCTGAAGAGCTGAGGATGACTCAGGCCAGAGTCGCCCGAGGTCACAAACCCTCGGGAGCTGAATGCCGAGCTTTTGTCCTTGGAAGCGAGCAACAGTAGGGAGGTATTTCAGTGAATGCTGCTCTTCTTGAGTTTCCATTGAAAGCGACTGATCTTTTGCTCAAAGATTCTTTAAGAATGTGGATAGAAACCTTTATAATACCAAGTTTCCCTCTTCCCTATCTTATTTTACACAAGAAAAGAGCAGAAAGATGTTTGATCTCCCTAAGGGGGGGGGAAAAAACCCCTCTTCCAAATGTACAACAATGCTTCCTTGCAGAGGGAGCAGCTTCCAGATGGAAAGGGTTAGGTTGGACTTCTGATTGCTCAAGTGAACTTTCAAGCAGTGGGTTTTACTGATGGCGGGAGCCTTTCTGATGGAAAACATCATCAGTGAGCTCTCCTTTCTCCTTGGACCGAGCAGATCAACACAGAGAAGGGGAGGCTGATTAAGGACCTGTGGTCTTGCAAGAGGGTCTGATGTTGACAGCAGGGAAGTTAATAACAGAATTAGTGACAGTGTCAGAAGGGCGGGGGCAGACACGGGAAAAGGTGTCACTCTAAGAAATGGGGTTTCTTATCACAAAGGCATTCTCAGCCCAGTCTCTGTTTCCAGTTTCTTATGTTCCCAGGCAGGACCAGCAGCTTCCTCAGCACTTCCCCTGGAAAAGCTTCTTGTGCTCATGGCTGGTACCTCCTACCTCCTGCTCTATTACAGAACCACTTTGGCCCCTCAGAGAGCCAAGGAATGCTTACAAGAATGAAAAAAGGGACTTTGATAGATGTACAAAACTTCTGCTTTTAGAACAAATCCCCTCCTTCCCTTTTTTTTTCCTTTTTCGTTTGAAATTGGAAAAACATGCTTCTTCTGTGCCTCTCCCCTAAATATCTTCAAGAAAACCCCAAGTCAGATCTTTCCAGATAGAGGAAATTATCTAAGGCATCTATCAGGGGGTACCAGCAGACTGTGACACCAGCATCTATAGAAAGTGCCACCCAGGAGAGTTAATCAGTACTAGAGAAGATTCTATGTGAGTGAGAAGTTAAGTGTCAGTGTGAATAAAAACCTAGCCCAACGTTGTCTGCTCCCCTTTCCTCTTCCTAGGATACAGCCCTGATCACCACTTTCTTTCTCTTGCTTCTCTTCTTTGAACATTGGGTTTTTCTCTAGAATTGCTTTTTGAACGTTTGAGATCCTTTTTTAGATTTCTCTACTATTAGTTTCTTTGTAATTATTTTGTTTGTTTGTTTCTGGCTTTGTCCTTCTTCCCCTGTCCTGCTTTATCTTCTCTCCCTTAGCTACAGCCTACTTCCAGATTTTTGGGTGTGTCCATCTCCCTTTTTCCCTCGGAAATAAATCAGAAATGAAAGTCCTACATCCCTTCCCAGATGTGTCTGCTGTTTCAGAGGAGAAGCTGGGAAAATGAAGTGTCACCCTGCGTGCAGGCAGCTTGACAGCTCTGCAAAACGTTGTCACCTTCGAAATTCTCCTGAGGTGAGGGACACCTTCACTTTCCATTCTGGCAGCATGTGAAAAAATGATTAATAAATAAATCCCCCTTAAGATGAAGAGCTTTTAGCACCATTCCAGCAGATGAAGCGTAATAGCTTCGTTCCATCCTGTGCAGTGGGAACAGCAGCATTGTGCCGCTGATGTTGGAGAGCTGGGTAACAACCTCTTGCCATTTCTGAAAGCTCAACCTGAGCAGTCTTAAAAATACCTCTGTGTAGATGAAACGAAGCTTTTGCCATGCCTGCTGTTTTATAAAGCTGTAACTTTTATACCCTGAAATGCTGCATTAGAAAAGCAGAAATCCTTTTAAGTGCCTCCCTGTGCCTCGTTGTGGCTGGCTTTGCATTACCTGTAGCACACCGTTGTGTTTCTCCTCACACTTTGGTTTGGCTCAAGCACAGTTTCATTGCTGGCTGAGTAAAACATCGTTTATTTACCAGGGTAAAAGGAACTCACATCAACATAGCAAAAGAGGAAAACTGTGCTACAGCTGGTAAACATCTCACATGTTTTATAAAGCTCATCTATAGTATAATTCCATTGGTTTGCACTTATGGTGTAATTCAATTCAATGTAAACATCTCACATGTTTTATAAAGCTCATCTATAGTATAATTCCATTGGTTTGCACTTATGGTGTAATTCAATTCAATGTAAACATCTCACATGTTTTATAAAGCTCATCTATAGTATAATTCCATTGGTTTGCACTTATGGTGTAGTTCTATTATTGTTTCATTCCATAACTTGGTACAAAAACACATTGGTACAAATCTTGGTATGGTACAAAGGCTGTCGTGCCTGGCAAAGCCAATTCCTAATGTCAGCTATGATTGCATTTCAGTGGAATTTAACTGTCTGCAACTTCCAAATAGACATTATCTCCTTAAATGCACAGAGAGAGGCTCCCACTTACCGTTCCTGGAGAAAACAGGCGCTTCCTAGATCAGCTCCTGCCCAGGTGTTCCTTCCCCTGTTGCAAATTCAACTTCTCTGTGAGCCTGCTGGGTCCGTGCCCCCGGACTGGTGCTGAGCAGGGAGGACACTCCCCCGGTGTCCTCTGGCTGCCAGAGAGGTGCATCTCTGCTTTTTATACCTGAGCTCCCTCAGGAGTCCTGTGGGCTTCCACGCGTCAGAGAATCAATTATCCTCCTGAATTTCAAAGGCTGCGTTTGCATCCTCTTTTCGTGTGTGTGTTGTGCGTGCGGGGAGGTGGCAGGGAGGGGGTTATGCCTCTAGTCCAGGGTCATTTGCAGACTTTCTCTTTATCCCTCAAAGAGTGAAGAGCAAATAACAGCAATAATCTGGCTGAGTGGATGACAAATTCACTTTGCAAGGTAAACTTCGCTTTTCCTCTGCAATTGCATTTTTTCCTTCCACTCCACAATGAGCGTGAGTTAACCGTTAGTACTTTCTCACACTGCCTGAACAGGAGGGTTGATCTTTTTGCTATTTTATTTTACTTTGATTATCAGCCTTTTCCTCCTTCTCCTTTGTTACTCACACCTACATTAGGGGGGCAGTTCACGCTGCAGTCCCTCACAAACATCACAGCTTCACACCAAGCACACAAAGCAGCTGGAGAGCCCTGCTCCATTCATGTGCTCTGGAAAAAGCAGGGGTCTTCCCTGGGGTGCTGGCAGCTGTGTTCCTTCCTGGAACAAGGTTTATGAAAGCCCCATTAAAACGAGCACAGAGCCTTGGCGCCAAGAAGACCAGGACAGTTCAGAGGAGTTCAAAATGAGGTGCCAGCATGAGCTCCACCTGCCAGATTTTTCACATTGACTTTGCAACGCCCAGAATTGATGGGGACCCAGACCGTGCTGTCTCGGGGCTTGCATGACTCGATGATGGGAAGAAGTTTCAGCAGGTGAGATGACTCACGTCTGCCTGCTGCCAAATACCTTCACCTGGCACCACAGGGGCACCGATGCTGTTGATGGTAGAGAAGGATTGTAGGGAGGGTGGTGCAGTGCTGTGCTGTGGATGCCTGTGTGTGCAGGGGGTCAGAAGCACCCTGTGATGGTCTAACTCTGCTATTGCCTCTCATTGCTTCGTGCAGGTTTATCATCTGTGTCATCCACTGGGGACACTGGAGATGGGCATTTCTGGGTAGCACAGAGAAGGTTTTCCAAAATCCTTGTCCTGGTGCACACAGCTGCACGCGGTCCCTGCAAACTGGAAAGGGATTTTTGTTGGCTTTTTTGAATCTGTTCGTGTTCTCTCATGTCTGAGGCTGGTTGCACTAATTTTTCAGCATGACTTATTTTCCTTCCACTGTCTTGGTGCTGCACTGGCTGAACAGATGAATCAGATCATGTTGTTAAACCAGTCGAGAGCCAACGCTATTTCAAGGTATTATCTTACAGCCTGCTCTTGAGCTGATTCTCCATCCAGCTGGCCCCATGCCTTACACAGAGCTGCTGTATGATACCAGGCAATATTTCTCAGATCAAGGAGAATCAGTCTATGACTGACTTGTTTATAGCTGCCTGCTGCCCAGCTTGGGTTAGGAGGGCTGTGATCCGTGTTCGTATCTCAACTGAGCTGCTTTCACAGAAGGCTCTATAAAGCTCCATCTTCCCAGGGATTTCCTTATGCTGCCTGGGCTGGGTTCCTGTCATGCACAGCTGGACCCAGCAAGACCCACAACAACGGCTTTGGGTTAATTGTGGGAAGCAGCAAAAATTTCTAAAAACCCTCCAGTCTCTGTTGGGTGTATCCAGCTTAGGAGTTCTGCAATAGCATAAACAGAGCAGCTTTTCTGTCCCTGGGATTCCCTGTCCCAGCTTCAATCAAAACCTTCCTGCCTTCCCAGGACCCAGAAGGGTCATTTGTGGAGCTCCTCCACCAGGCTCCACGGGCTCTCCCTCTGGCTCATGCAGCTGCTTCTGCAGCAGAAACGTCTGTGATCCCCACTGCTGCCTGGATGAAGATGTTACGGACCGTGCCAGGATCCAGAGTTGTTTGGAGCCAGTTTTGCACCATCCCCATCGGTGTTGCAGTGTGTGTTTGAGCTGGCAGCTGCAGCCTCTGTTCTCACAGTCATTTTTTCAGTAGGGCTGTCACACACGTAAAACTGGTGCCCCCTGCACGTGCCAGGGGGGCTCTGGCTGCAGTTCTGTGCCCCCACAGCCCCAGAGCTGCCCCCAGGACTACCAGCGACACTCAGAGTCTAAACAGGCTGGCTGTGTGACAACATCCCTCAGAGGAACTTCACTTTAGGGTTAGTACCAATAATAATTTGGCACAACTGATGACAAACTTGATTTGCAAAATGAACAGCTTTTTCTCTTTGCAGTCTGTCTTTGTTTGTCCATAGAACCTTCCCAGTTTCTCCCCACCTCTCCTCCCTACCACAGCAAGTGCTGTCAGCACTCACTGGCTCCCACACCAGAGGTTTCTAACACCCATTACCTCACACAGATCTTCATGTTAGCAACGAGCAGTGGGTCACTCTCTGTTTGCCCTCTAAACCCAAGCCTACACCTGTGCAAGCCTGATGGAATCTACGATCAGGTCTGAGCTGCCCTGGGTATCTTCAGCATCTGGAACTGCCGGATTTTGGAGTCACATCCAAGCAGACCTACCCTCCCCACATGTCAGCTGCTCTTATTTCAGTGCTTCACTGACAAAGGACACAGAGTTAGGATCCTGAAGCAATTTCCCAGGTATTGATTTCCTCTTAGCTTTACCTCCCCCGGTCTCCGTGCCATGCTTTAAAAAATCCCCCCTGTCTATTGCACAACAGAACAGCTTCAGATGAGCTGAGCAGTGTGTGAAATGGTCCTGCTCACCTTGTGGGGCTGAAACTAATGGCAATAAGAAGTAACTCATCAAATGGCAAGAAACCATTCTGTGTTCTCAGCTATCAAAAGCTTTTCTGTGTTTCTCCAAAATGTCACACAGGGTGGCTTCTTCAGCCTCTACTACTCCCAATAGAGCTCTGGGGACACAGCTGTTCCCTCTGGTTTGCTTTTACTTGAGTGAGAGGTGGGGTGGTGACTAACTTGAGGCAAATGCCCTGATGATGAATTAGCCAGAACTGGCTAAGGCTAAAAGTTATGGGTTTTTGACTGGGTTTGCCATCATAGAGGTAGGATGGAACCCATTTTGGTTTAAGTGTCTTATCCTAAGTGGCAGAACTCAGGCACATTATAATAAGTTCATAATCATTTAATTGCAGTGTTCATTACTGCTGTGTTCACAGTAACTTTTGTTTCTAAGTTCTTTGTAAAAATCCAGTCATTTCTGTGGAAGGCAAGCAAACTAAAACGAGATGAGAAAGACAAGATTTAGCCTGTGCTGCCAGTTCCTTCTAAGGAAGAAGCAAAAAACCCAAAACTTCAACCCAGCAAGTGTGGTGAGACTTGCCATTAGAAAATCATACACAACTTGGGTTCTTCTTCTTGGAAGGATAAAGTGCTGAGACTTGGATCTTCAGATCCTTCAGACTCAACCCTTTGAACATCAGTAGATTTCCTGGGGAGAATTTTCCCTGGAGGAATTAAAATTGGTAGGAAGCCAAATAGAAACATTTATCAAAATAATCTCAAGGAAGGAGACACTCTGGATGAGAGCACTGCTTGCACTCTGAAAATGAGTCTGAAGCAGGGGATCAGATTAAAAACAGACAAAATAACTCAGAAATTCAAAATGTGCAGGGAGTACTGTGGGAAAGGACTGTCTCACGGTGCTAAAAGCCTGCTTGAAAAGCCTACTTAATCTTCAAACATTGACTATCCCTCAGCCTGTACAACAGAGCAAATGGCAGCAGCCTGTGAGATGTGCATCTGTTAGGAGGCCCGATGGGCTCTGCAGGTGGGATCCATTTATAGAGCCTGTACCTGTCTGGCTCTGTTTATCTCCTAGCAGAGCTCTGGAGCCTTTCAGCATCGCCCAAGTGAACTGCCAAGACTTTCAGCCAGGCATCAGCACATCACACTCAGCTGTAGGCTTGAGAGTTACTGATTCCTGAATTTCTGGCTCTCTAAATACCATCTCCTTCCTCTCTCAACCCTGGCAGACAGAGCTGAGATGCCAGCAGTGAATGTCAGTAATTAAGGAGCTCCTCTTTGGTCTTACCACTCTCATTTCAGTTTGGAAAGGAGCCTTGGCTAGAAGGTTACACAGCACATTACAGCCAGAATTCAGTGAGCAGAGAGAAGCAGCTTCAATCCTTTGAAAAGCCCCTGATAAAAACCAGAATATGAGTGAGATGTTACTGGCATCGAGAAAATAAAATGTGGTTTATGGAGAGGGAAGGAGGAAGGCTGTGTTTCCAGTAACGGATGAGAAATGAAAGCAGTTGTGAGGAATTTTTTTCCTGGCTGGATACAAACGTGCAACCTGAGGATGACAAGACCTTGGAGCACAAGGATCACACGTACAGTGAGTGGTAATAAAGAGGCCTCACTGCAAAGACATGCAGGAAATACCACAGGGCAAACCAAAGAAGAAATGTAGAAGGGACTAAAAAAGCCAAGGATTATTTGGATTTGGAGAAAGACTTCTTGCCTGAGCATTGTCCCTACTTAGAACTGAGTGCTGACAAAATTGCTATGTCCACTTGTTGAATCAATTTTAGCTTTGAAACCTACTTGCATCTGGTAGGCTTTGGGACAATCTTCCCTTTTTTTCAATAAATAGCTTCCCTTTTTTTGTCTTTTCACAGTCAGGTGCCAGGAGTGGGTCGGTGTGGTGCTGGTGGAAGGTGGGGAGCCACAGTGGGCTGATGGCACCACCTGCTTGTGGCTCCCAGGCTGGGGCACTCCTGAGCTGGCCTGGAGGGTTTGACGGCCTTGGGGTGAAATAGAGGGGGAGAGAAGGAGCAGGAGCTGCCTAAAAAAAATGCACATTTCACCTGCCTAATTCTACCTGGAGTGAGTAGTGCCCTTTCTGTTGGGGAGAGAAGAAAAGGAATAAAAGATACAGTAAGGAGTGTCTTTTCCCCTTTGTCTGCAAACTGCCTCTGTGAGGACTGGAGCCTGTGAGAAGGTGTGTGGACAGCAGCACCAGCACGTCCAGTGTACTGGTAATACTGGGAAGAATTTAATCTGTCTGTTAATCCGTTCTGATAAGATCCCTCATGACTTTTTCAAGAATTATTTCTTCCTCCTTAGTGTTTTTTTTTCCCATCCTAAGCATTCAGAGTTTAGGAGCTACGCAGGTGAAAGGGCAGAATTTGCTGCTTTCCTGAGCTCTGACATTATCCCTTAGCCACTCACCAGGGGCAGGGAAAGCTCGATTTCAGGGTCATTTTTCTCTCAGAATTTTTATGAGTTTCTAAGTGTCTCTGGCTTCTGCCACTCATTCAGCAGCGTTCTCCCGTTGTCTGTACAGTCTTCTGCACTAAAAAACATGAAAGATTTCTAATCCAATTGCTGAAAATCTTTGAAATTGTTATCATTAATCTCCATTTAATTCAAATGCTTAGTAACAGCCTAGAAAATCCTTTTATTACAAATGCCATACCTTACTTCCTCAGTAGATAAGTAACTGATTAGGTTTTCCCCAAAGTATTTAGGCTCTCTGGTAATAAAGCTCTGTAGCAAAACCAACCTGGCACTTCTGATAGTTTAGGGTTAGGAAAAGGGCAAAACAAATCAGATTCTTCGAATGCCACAAATGAGCAAAACAGAGCCCAAAGCCCTTTGTAGATCATCTTCTCAAGACATCTCCAGTTCAGAGCTGGAAACTGTATGGGACATTAGAAATAAAGTCCCTGTCAAGAGCAAAACCAGCAGCTCATCTTAATTGTTGCTGCCAGACTGTGTCAGGGGAGCAGATGGAAACCTTGTGGATAGGGAGAAACCCACAGGACTGAAAGGCCACGTAACTGATGGTGGGATTAAAACACTCACATGGATTTAGGGGGTGAGTACATCAACCCTGAGGTGTAAAGGCCCAGGGTGCTTCTGCCATGGGCAGAATGAGCAGACACAGGCTTTAGCAGCACCAGGGAACATTTAGGCTGGATGGTAGGAGGAATTTTTTCATGGAAGGGGTGGTTAGACATTGAAGTGGGCTGCCCAGGGAGGTGGTGGAGTCACCATCCTCAGAGGTGTTTAAGGAAAGACTGGACATGGCCCTCAGTGCTCTGCTCTGGTTGTCAAGGTGCTGTTGGGTCATAGGTTGGACTTGGTGATCTCAGGGATCTTTTCCAACCTCATTGACTCAGTGATTCTGTGACCCACCGGGAGGTTGGCACCCGCAGGCTCCCACCGCCCACAGCGCGTGAAGCTGAGCAGCCCCAAGGGATTTTGGGGAGGATCATGGCAGTGGAGCCCCCAGGCCCCCACTTCCCCAGGTCCCCCAGGCCCTGGACTGCCCTTAGGCCACCCTCAGCAACGCGGTGCCACAGGGGGTGATGGAGGGCTTGCCAGGGTCAAGTGCTGGGGCAGTTGCTGGGGGTGGTTGCTGGGCATGGTTAGCATGGGAGGTTTTTGGGGCGGTTGCTAGGGATGGTTGCTGGGGCGGTTGCCAGGGGCGGTTGCCGGGGCAGTTGCTAGGGATGATTGCTAGGGATGTGGCTAGGAGTGGTCAGTTGTCAGGGGCTGTTTTTAGGTTGCTAGGGGCAGTGGTTGCTAGGGACAGTTCCTGGAGCCGTTGCTAGGGGCGATGGTTGCTGGGATGGTTGCTAGGGACAGTTCCCAGGGCTGTTGCTAGGGGCGGCGGTTGCCGGGGCGGGGGTGGCCAGGGGCGGTTGCTGGGGGNGTGGTTGCCAGGGGCGGTTGCTAGGGGCGATGGTTGCTAGGGATGGTTGCCAGGGTCAGTCCCTGGGCCGTTGCTAGGGGCGATGGTTGCTAGGGATGGTTGCCAGGGTCAGTCCCTGGGGCCGTTGCTAGGGGCGGCGGTTGCCGGCCCGGCCCGGAAGCACTCCCAGCGGCGGGAAGCGGTTCCGGGGCGGCGCGGCCGGAGCGGGGCTGAGCGGGGAGCGGGGCTGTGAGCGGGGCCGTGCGGGCGGTGAGCGGGGCCGCGCGCGGTTCTGCGGGCAAGGGGCGCTCCCAGGGCACAGCGGGGGCTGCGGCATCGCCCCGGGAGGCGGGTGCAGAGCCCGGGGGGCCTCGCTGGTCCCGGGCGGCAGCGCGGGGCCGGCCCGGGAGGGGTGGAGGGATGGAGGGAGGAGGACGCCGGTGTCACCGCCCTGGGGCTGCACAGCTGCTCCTCCCACGAATCGGGCACAGCCCCCGGCCCCTTGTCCCACAGCTGGGCTCCTCGGCCGCGCTGATGGCCATGGATTCAGCGGTGCGGATAGGAATAGCCAGTAGGAATTGCCCAGGCTCCATCCCCACACCTCCTAAGCCATTTAAAAATTCCAGCTTGAGCTTTTTTGCCTCATCCTTTGACGAAATCTTTCATTGTGCTTTATTTCCACCCCAAGAAGTTAATATACGTTACTTGAGCTGTTCCCGTGGCTTTGTCCTAATGCTGACTCTTTATGTAGTGCCAGGTGTTGAAGATGTCAGCTGGGAAACGCAGCACAGCAAGAAGAGAGGTTGGAGTCAGTCCTGGCTGGTGCATGGCCTTGACCTTGGAAATAAATTGATTATTGATTACAGGGCCTGGTGCTGAGCCACGGGAAACAGCCACATCCTCTCTGGTGCTGTCACTGAGCAGAGCAGGAGCTGCAGCCCGAGGAGCTCGAGGCTGGTTCTGTGGGGAGAGGAGGGATCTTCCCACTCCTGCAGCTTCTTCATGGGGTATTAGACCACGGGGTCAAGGGCAGCTTCCTCCCAGGGTCTGACAGAGGAGTATTGATCTTCAAATGCAGTTTAGGAAGAACTGCTCTAAGTGTGGCCATGGTGTGATGGTCTGAGGAAAAAGGCAGCTGACAACCTGTGGAGGAAAAGAGATGTTATTTGAGGAATAGGTGGTGAAACTGAGCTTCTTGGGAACAGGGAGGAAGGCTCCATCATCCAGAGATCTGTTGGGTTAGGAGCGAGGCAGAGGCTTTGGGCATTGTGTGAACCACTGGATTTTTTTAAAATTTTGTTGAGAGTTTTGGAGGAGTTTTGCTGAGAGTTTGGCTCCACTGATGGCAGGAAAACCAGTGGTCCGAGTGTGGGTTGCCTGTGCAAGCGAGGACACTGCTGTAATTAGCTGGAGCACAATGCCAGCTCTTCTCTGAGCTTATTTCAGGGGATGCTCCTTCAAATGGTGGTGGCAGCTGCTGCCAGCCTGCAGGAGAGCCCTTGGTGCTGGTCCTGTCACCTGGATTTGTTAGAGAATTACTAATGCCCTCAAGGGAGGAGAGGTAGAAAAGGGGAAAGGAGGGGAGAGTTGTAGAAGATGGGAACAGAGATTTTTTGTTTTCACTGTACGTGTTCCCTTTTCTTGTTTATCTCTGTGTGTTGTGTTTCAGGTGTGTGAATCAGGACTATCAGCAGGAGTTTGTCCTGAGAAAGCTCCAGGTGAGGAATGAAGGAACATCCCTTCCTGCTGTGTTTGAGGACAGAAATGGGCAAAAATAATGTTTTCAGAAGATATCCACATGAGATAAATGCAACTCAGAGGTGATTCTGTTTCTTGCTTAGGAACTGCTGCCTTAGTGGGTTGGGAGCAGGGGTATTTTAAAAGGCAAAAGCAATTGGGATGAGCCACATGCACACAGGCTTTGTTCACAACACTGTGCAGCCTTTGGCACTGGCTGAGCCTGTGTGGGCCAACGTGAGTTCTGCCTTCATGTACAGGACCCACACAGCTCTTGCTGACTGAGTTTTAATCAGAATTTGTAACATTTTCTTTCACTGAAGTATAGACCTGGACAGGACCTCAAGAGGTCACCTATTCTCATCTCCTGGTTCAAAGGCAGAATTATATATACCCACACCCCAGTGCTTGTCTGATGTGCCCTTCTCAATCACCAGTAGCAGGGGTTCCACAGTCTTTCTGTGCCAGTGGCTGGCAGTCTGTGCAGTTGGAAATGTTTTCCTGTCTTAAAATTCGAAATGACATTCTGTACTTCAGCTGAATGAAAGCAAAATAATTATTTTTTGTAATAACATACCTCTCCTTTTAGTATGTCACCAAGTGATATTTGCCTTTTATATGCAACGTCATTGAGCTGTTGATTGAATCTCAGATTTATCAACTATAACTTTGCTGGAATTACACACCAGGTTTGCCACCCTTCTGGGCTGGGACACATCTGCAGATTGTAACCATCTCCTCCCAGCCTGAGAAATGCAGGGCCTGCTTTGGAGATAATTTCTAGGAGGCAAACTGGGAATACAGACTCAGCTCACAGCCAAGCTTTAGTGATACAGAGAATTGTAACTGTCAGTGAGCAGTGCTGATCCAGGGAATGCACACTGGGATCATCCAGGTCAGGAAAACCGAGCGGGGCAGTAATCACAGCTGAGTGTGATGGCATCTCAGACTAATTGGATTTCCCTTTGGGGACTTGCTGAGGCATACTCCAGCAATTCTGGCAGGAGAGTTCTCCCTCGTTGTAAAAACCCATTAGTCATTCATAGAATGAATTGACAACTCCATTAGCAAAAGGTAAAGGGAGAAAGGAAGGATGGTCTCATGGCTGAGAAGCTTGGGACCCAGGAGATCAATGTTTAACTCTGCCACAAACTACCTGTGTGACTATTTTAAGTTATATGGGGCTTAGTGTAACCAGCCACTAAAGCCACGCTTAAATTTATACACATAACTCATTCCTCTGTCTTCAACAGCTCTGCTTCTGTGTGGTTTGAGCAGTTGGGTTTCTACAGCATCTAAAACAACAAGGCTGTGACCACATAGACAATATAACTGAAAATGAATAGTAATTGCCTTGCATGTGTGATCAGCTTCAGGAAGAAATGTATTTTTTCTTATTAAGCTTTTCATTTATTGTTTCATGAACATGGTTCATATTTTGTTTGTCCGCTCCTCACCCACAAATGCCCCAATACCAGCAGCTGAGGGCTATTTTTGTAGGCAGGTGACAAAAGACAAACACCCAAATTGAACACAGCTTTCGTTTTCCTTTTTGTTATTGCTCCCGTAGATCAAGAGTGTCTTCAAAACTCCTTGAGGGATTCTGTCATTTGTGGATAACAGAAAGCAAATGCCAGAAAGCACGATGCAAAACATTTCTCTGTATTTTCCCCCTTGCAGTATCCAGTCTTCTTGAGAGCAACAGAGGAGAAGGGTGCACTGACAATGGCTGCAGAGCTGGATTTCTCCCCTCCTGAAATCCCTGAGCCCACGTTCATGGAGAATGTGCTGCGCTACGGACTCTTCTTTGGAGCCATTTTCCAGCTGATCTGTGTGCTTGCCATAATCCTGCCCGTGTCCAAGTCCCACAAGGCAGTAAGTACTGCCCTTTGACATTGATACAGATGGGCAGTCAGAGAAAACAGGATGGAAGGGAATGTTGGGCAGCTAATGGAGACACAGCTGCCCCCGGACTGATGACAGTTTCATTGTTCATTCTCTTTCCTTCCCTCTGGCTTTCCCACCTCCAGCTTTTGTCTTGTGATCTACTACCAGATAGGAAAGTCAGGAACAAATACCTGAGCCAGGGTCTCTCCTAATATCAGTGAAACAAGCAACGTGAAGCACTGACAAGGTGCTAAATGCATGTGCAGTTCTGGCTGCAAGAGAAGGCTTTGTTCCAACCCACATTGTCATCCTGCTGCTGATTTGCTTCGTTAATTGCCAGCCAGGGCATCCCCTTTGCAGGACCTGCCTTTCAGGAAATGACTCTGGGCTCTAGTCTGTGTGTGATTTTTGGAAGCAAGATGCAGGTGAAATTTCTACTGTGTGCTAAAGGTGAGGAAAGCAGTTTTCAGGACTGACATCTGCCCGGATCCTGAGGGTCTTTTGATGCAGTTGGCACAGGAGAAGGTGATAGGGAAAGGTTGAGGTGAGCTGTTCCTCTAGACTGAGGGATATCCTGCATCTGCCTGGCTTNTTTTTGGAAGCAAGATGCAGGTGAAATTTCTACTGTGTGCTAAAGGAAAGCAGTTTTCAGGACTGACATCCTGCCCAGATCCCAGGGGTCCTTTGATGCAGTTGGCACAGGAGAAGGTGAAAGGGAAAGGTTGAGGTGAGCTGTTCCTCTAGACTGAGGGATATCCTGCATCTGCCTGGCTTTTCTCATAAAGGAGAAAAATGTCCTTGGTGCTGGGTACAGGTACTTCGGTGCTGGTGATCAGGCTGCAAGTTTGGTGCTTGGATACAGATGTTGTCTGAAGGCATATGGTATATTTTCAGTAACAACTCAGCATGGGGAGTTTTGTTTTCAGACTCTTTATTGCCATGTTTGCTCCCTCCTGTGCAGAGGAAGGATGGAAATTTTCAGCCTGTTGGGGGAAGCGAATGCCTCAGGATGAGGTACAGAGTGAAGGATAAAGTTCGTGACCCAGTTTTTCCACCTTTAACTGCTGCTGTGGTGTGATGCTGTCCTGCCATGGGTCATGCTCCCTCCTGCTCATCCTGACACAGGAGCTGCAGCTGCCAGCAGAGAGATGAACAGGCAGTTGCTGGATACCATGCAGTGGCATTGCAAGTCTTAGAGTCATTCAGGTTGGAAAAGACCTCCAAGGTCATTGAGTCCAACCTTTGCACTGTTCCTCTGCAGCCACCAGCGCCTGTCTGTCAGAGTCCATCATTTCCCCAGTAAGTTTTTGGGAAATACCAAGTAACCCCATTCTTGAAAGCTGAAAAGAGTGAGAGATTTGGTCTGGAGTGGGAAAGTGGAGACCAGCCCCCAGTTAAAATGATAAAGCTCGAGGACCTTTTACTGCTAACATTTGTAGCCTTGAAGTTTGCATACTCTAGTTTTTATTTGCTCCATATATAAACTGTCCTCTTGATGTGCTGTCTTGTTTCCAAGATCATAAACACCATAGGCTACCCCTCCAGATCTTGGGAATGATGCTTGAATCTGGGTAGGATATTGAGGAACTTGGCTGTCTTGGAGCCTCAGACTTTGAAGTCTGCCTTGGTTTGGACATTAGAAGGCAGCAGTGTTCACGTTATGGCAGCAGCACTCTGCATCCCTGAGTAATACCCAGCTCCCTGGAGCCTGCCAGCTCCCTGTGCACTGATCACAGCCTTTGGAAAGCCAGCCAAGTCTCCTTCCTTGGAAAGCCACACAGATGTGAGATGTGATGGCCCAGTGACTTGAGAGACGTTTGAACCCAGCTCTTTGATTAAAAGGATCCTGTCAGATGCTGCCTCCCCCTCCATTATCTGCAGCGCTGGCTTGGAAGCTTGGAACTCGCACGTCTTGCTCAGCCATTTCTGGTGTGTCCTTTTCCAGTTGGCACACTCAGGCTGAGAGAACCCGAGATGCTAAAGCAATATTTATACTCAAATGCATTTAATGAAAGGAGGCAATCTGCATGTGTGTGCTTTCTCAGAGGAGACTGGCGCTGTTCCCTTGTGTTTCCACGAGATAACTACACTTTATTTCCCATGGCTGCAGTATTATCTCTCGTCTTCTCTGAAGGAAACAAGCATCACATCTCAGTATTTTGTTAGTCCAGGTGAAGAAAGCTTTGCCTGCAATTCCCTCCCTGGGTTTTAGGCTTGGTTTAGAGGCTCTGAACTTTATATTCTTGCTGCTGCTTTGGGGAATATTTTTTTGTCTTGCACATGATAGTGATTAATGTTTGGCAGAAATGCCTGCTGACTGTTTCCATGCACCCTGGGGATTATGTGTTATCTTATCCTAATTCAAATAGTTTTCATTTAGTGTTGGTTTTCTTCTTGCCTTCAAAGTTTTTCTTCGCCAGAGCCTGTTTTAGATACTTAAGCTTTTAATGGCATCTCTGGTAACAAGCTGTTTCTGTGCAGAAACTCACACTCATCAAAAAGAAGAAGCATGCAGAAGGAGCAGAGATGATGCTGATTGAGTCTCATTAAATGTGGCCTCAGTTTGACATCAGTGTGTTCCAACAGAGATACCCAGCACTTGTTTCCTCTGCCTTATACTCAAATCCCCAAAGCAACCTGTCAGCAAATGGTAAAAAAATAGTTACTGACTGTTTCTTCATTGATCCTTGTAGGACTCGGACAGTTTTGAGCCTAAGAATTCAGAGACGGTGAAGAAGCCAAAGGCAACTGCTCCACAGATAAGCAAGAAACCCAAGAAGGAAACCAAAAAGAAACGATAGAGGTGTGACTGATGAGCCTCCAAAGACCAAATAACCACCTATAATCGTCCTTCCTCAGACACAACATCAAAGGCAACTAACTCTGTTAATGGTTTTCTGGCATTGCCATCTTTTACTTTTCAGGGGCAAGGGAGAAGAAACTTAGAAGAGTGGAAGGGTTGGGGTTCTGCCATAGATTTCTTACAAGCAAAGAGAACTTCACATATCCAGGACTTCATTTGACATGATTAATGTGTCAGTCACTATTAAAGTGATGTTTTCCAGTTCAGATGGGTACAGAGGGCTGTTGTCCTGGCTCCTCCATGCTGGGTGGGATTTGTAGTAAAGTCCCTGTGGAAAGTGGAGCATGAGTTTGCTGCTTTGGATACCGGTTTGTGTTGTGTTTTTTGAAGGCAGAGGGATCAAATGGATCAAGAATACCACACTACACAGCTTTGTATTCATCTCTGTTGTCATCTAGTCTGAAATACATAGCTGCATTTTATGGCTTAATCATAATGCCTTTGTCATATTCTTTAATTCTTTAGGTAATAACTCACCAAATTCCAGACTGCTGGAGATGAAAGCTTTCATTTCCCCAGCGTCGCTGCCTCTTGTTCCCCACCCATGCACTCTTCCTTTCTGTTCCCACCTTTGAAAGCAGGTACATTTCAGGGAACTGAGGCTGTGGTGGGGATTGCGATGACTGCAAGAATCAGGAAGCAGTTTGACTCTGGACGGTGCAGAATTTAATGCCTGTGCCAGTGGAGTTGTTCTTGGGAACTTGGGAAGGCCGGGCACTGCATGCTGGAGAAGAGCTGCTGAGGTGGGAGTGTGGGAACGGTGCATTGGTGGTGTGTCAGCAAGCACTGCCTGGCTGTGCCGTGGATAAACCCTCAGCCAGCTGGCTGATCCCTGACCATGGCACTGATCCCCTCTTGCAACACAGCTGGGCTTCATTGCACTTGCAAATTCCCTCCCAGCCTTGCCTGCCACAGGCTGCTCCATCTCCTCTGGCTGAATTCCTCCTGAGGGTAAATCCGTTCTCAGCCTGAGGAGATGTGGTATTTTAAGATGCAAGGGGTGGCAGGCTGGCTGTGTACCATGACTGCATGGCAGGAGACACAGACACTGTGTTCCTTCAGGCTCTGGCTCTCCAGGCCCAGGGACAACCCAGTGCTGGATTTAAATATGGCTAGACAGGCCTGGAAGGAGATAGGTGGTGACGTAGCCATGGAGTCTCTGCAGGGCAGCTCGAGCTTCCTGATGCCAGCTCACATCTTGGTTTGTTTGATCAGGAATGAGTCAATGGGAGGAGAACCTGCTCTCTGAGGCGCACCCAGGGTTCAGAGCGGCTTTGAAGGAAGGGTTCTCCCTGGCAGGGCTGCAAGTCTGTGATCCTCTTTGCATACACAGACTCCCATCCTCGAGTCACAAGTGCCTGGTGAGCCCAGGTGTGTGTTCTTTAGCAGGAGGTGAACAACACCTTTACAGAAACCTGAGAACAGCCACGCTCTCTGCTCACTCCTGCTTTTGGTGGGGGTCACAGAGGGATCCCAGTACCAGTGTGACTCTGACTTCCCTGCTCCAGGCTCTCTGCTTCCCTTAGCCAGAATGCTGACACAAAGTTGCACTTCTTAAAATCCAGCTTGGAGTTCTGCTTTAAATTCTACTCTTTTAAAAAAAATTCTTTTGAGCTACATGAAGGCAATACCAGGAGGACAGAACAAAGTATAGGAGACACAAGCACTCTAAAATTGCTTTAAGTTCTTCAGTACAAAGAAATACTACAAAAAGTTCCCACACAAATAACAAAGAACAGTGTTGTGCCCTGAGTTTCCATGATGGACCTGTGCTCTGTCTCTGATCTGCAGGGCAAAGAAAAGCCCTGAGTAGGTACTGCAGATCACTCTTTCCATTTTAATACATGAGGACGGTTTTATGTAAATTCCAGCTTTCAGCAAGGTTACCTAAAGCAGGGGGTTAATGCTTTAATGGAATCACAGGACACATGTTATCCAAAATACAGAG
This sequence comes from Orthonyx spaldingii, assembly GCA_013397795.1. Taxonomy (NCBI): domain Eukaryota; kingdom Metazoa; phylum Chordata; class Aves; order Passeriformes; family Orthonychidae; genus Orthonyx; species Orthonyx spaldingii. The sequence continues at coordinate 1,574,515 of VZTJ01003652.1, forward strand.
TCACTTCTACAGCTCAGAACCAGTTAGTGGTGGGCACTGTGTGGGTGTTACCTGAAATAGCAGCTACTACATCAATGTCTACATCCAGCTATTTGCAGGCTGGCTCACTCATTGCTCAGTAGAAATCGTGGATGTTGGGGTTTGGTTTTGTTAGGGGGTAGAGGGATGAAGATAAATTCCCCAGTGTGTTCCTGACAGCTTTATTTGAATGCTCTTGTTTGCTGAACTTAGAGTATGTAGAGATTACCAGTAACCCATGTATATTAGTTTCTCTTGAAATGTGTAATAAATGCTATCAGAATCTTTGTTTAAAAAGAAATCTATGTTTAAACTTGTGCTGCCTATTCCCTCACATTCACTGTGAAAGCTGCCAGAACTCCCAGACTATAGGAACACAGGGACATAAATAACCTATTCATTAAAATGATCCATTAAGGGAAATCCTTTCAGATCCTTTAATCTGTGAGAAATTGGTTAGTTAATACTGTCAGGCATGTGTGCATCTGTATCTGTTTTTGACTTGGAAGTAGCAAACTATCTCCCACCACAGCTTCACCTTCCTGGAAAGAAGGAGGAAACCATCCAGTGACTAAATCAATTTGCCTCCCATGAGAGGTTTTTGGCCCCAAGAGTCCCCATGAAAGTAGCCATAATAAAGGCATCATTTGTTAATAATGCAAGCAGGGAATTAGATGGGGATTCAGCAGGCTGGGAGTAGGGATTTTCAGGAGCCCCTCGTGTGGCTGGAGCTCAGGTTTGCATGGCTGGAGTGTGGGGCTGTCTGGTGGCTCTTGGCTGCAGTGAGACCAATGTGGCAGCCAAGCTCTGGCAAGTGTTTGTTGGTTCTTGGTAGCCAAGCTCTGGCAAGTGTCTGCTGGTTCTCCCACCAGGAAAGCAAAACAGAGAGAAGGACTAGTGTGGTGACTCCTTTAATTCCCAAGCACTTTTCTCCAGGCTGTTTTGTAATTAACATCCCAAAGGGAGCTGAAGACCTCATTAAGTCAATTTTATTGAAGGGGAGATTTTCAAAGGTCTGTCTCCAGGTACCTGCCAGCAGGCAGCACCTCTGCAGCCACACCTTGCTCTGCCACCCAAAGCCAGGAGCCAGCTGAGGGCTGCATTTCCTCTGCCAATGTGTGTCACAGAGTTCCTGTCCCTCAGCAGGACATGCCTGAGCTCTGAAGAAACACGGCTGGGAGCTGGGAGTCCTTTTCCCTGTTTTTGATCACATTGAAGCAGCTCTGCCTCTCTGTCCGTGCTCAGCTCGAGAGCTGTGGCTGTGGCTGTCCCTGGAGCTGTCCCACACTCACAATGCATCCTTGTGCTCCCCCAGTGCCAGCAGCACAATCCCTTGAGACGGGCTAATAAGTAGCTCGTGACTGGAGTTCCAGTTCACATAGTTCAATTAAATCCCTGTTAATCTTGTTCAGACCTAATTTACTTTCATTCTCTTGCACACGCCTCCCTCTGCCTCAGAGAGATTCTGGTGAGGCTCCCTGCCGACAGGACTGAGGAGCCCGAGGCCATCAGCCCCATCAGGCACTGATGTTTGCAGAGCAGCCCCCTTGTCGAGTCAATAAGCTCAGATTATTTCCCAGCCTGTCATGAAGAATGAAAATACTCCTTCAGTGCCTGGGTTTAGGGAGGGTCAGGCTATCTGACAATGCTTGAGGAGATGATAAGGAAGCTGTAGGAGGGGAGGACCTGCTCAGTATCTCTGTTTGCCAGGGCACTGCTCAACCATTCCCCTGTGTGCATGTGTTGATTTTTGGACAGCTGGGAGCTGGGGTGCTGGACTTCTCTCCTGGGAGCATCTCTTCCACTCTGATACTTCTTTCAGGCAGAAGTTGTGTTGTTCACAGCCCGTGGCCTGCAGGGATTGAGATGACTGTATTGATTTAGTTGTTTGTTTATTAATCTCATGAGGCATCAGAGACTGACTGCAGTGAGAAAATGGGATGATGAATGGAGAGTGCAGGAGTACAGAGCATTGCTGTGTGTTTGATGATTAGCTTGATTGCTGGCCTTGGCACTGGGAAGGGAGCTGACCCTCCTCTTCCTCATGCAGCCATGAGGGATGATTTGTTTGGGAAGCATTCCCTTTCTCCCTGGTCACAGACGTGGGCTGTGACCAGTGTTTGCATTCCTCCTCCAGCTGACAGTCACTGCAGCTCCAAGGTCCGGCTCTTCTCTGGCAGTTTGTGGCTTTTGAGCAGTGATTGTGGGGGTGTTTCCTGGCTTTTGGTACCCAGGCCACTGTGCAGTAGCTGCTCCAAATGTCTCTTGTTGGGGCTGGCAATTGCAGGGCAGTGAAATCAGCTTCCTGCCTCTGCCTTGAAATTCAGCTGATAATATTCCATTCCATGATGATTCTTCCCAATTTGTGGCTTTTCTGCCACCATAAATCACTCCCATGACCCCTCTTGTTGCTTCCAGCCTGTAGACTCATGCCCACTGCAGTTGTACTGTCCTTGCAGACACATTTTACCTGCCAGTGCCAGTGGGCATTACCTGCTGTTACCAAGAACTGACACAAAGAAGGAACAGGTGGAGGAGCATCCAGGATGGAGAAAGGTGTCCCTCTGGAATCTTTGGCGATGATTTTTTCAGCCAGCAGATGTAACAGCTGGGGAAGGAATTTTCCCTGCCCTGGGAGCCCCAGGTACACCCGGACAGCTGTGCCAAGCACATCAACCCTCTGAGCCATGAGGAGCCAAACCCATCACACACCACACTCCTGAGCTGGTGATCAGGGAGTGCTGTGGTGCTGCGTGTGCTCCACAGCACCCGCTCAGACCCTGCTCCTCACCAGCACGCACAAGATTTGTCTTGTGCAATCCCAAACCTCTCACTTCCCTCCTCGCAGCTTCCCTGGTTTCATTTACTGCCTGAAGGCCCCAGTGTGGCTTTGATGCACCTTGCACCCTGCGTGCCATCCCTGGGAAACCACAGTCCAGGTGAGGACTCAGCAATGCAGAGCGGGGGGTCGCAGCACAGAGGCTGATGGGCTCCTCCATGGTTTCTGTCCAGCCTTTCTGGCTGGTGGGTACAAGATAAACCTGCTTTGAGTCACATCTGCTCTGCTTTTTAAAAACATCTGTTGCCTGGTTAATGTCTCTTGTTGTATGAGAGGAGCTCAGCTCCCCAATGGGGGAGCTGTGGGTAGAAGGGTTGAAGGGCTCTCACTTCTCCCTATCTCCAGCTCCAGGCAAGGTCTCCTTAGCACTGTGCTCTACTGGAAGTCCTGTTCGCACAGCATTCCTTTTTTGTGAAACCTGCACTCTGGAACATCTCCATGTTTCCTGCCAGAGGCTGTCCCAGCCTCTGAGCTGCCACCACTGTGTCGAGCTCAGCCAGTCCCAGTGCATGGACTGGGGCCATGGAAGGCATCAGCAATGGCCTGAGACATCTCATATCTTGCCCAAGCTAAAACCCAGCTGTCCCTGGCTCCAAGGCTTGTTCCTGCTGCCTTCCCTTTGGCTGCTGCTTCTGCAAAAGCCATCCTGAGCTTACAAATTCACTTTGCCATGAGCCAAAGTCCAGAGTACGACAGGCACCGTTGAGCCCTTGCAGGCAAAGCCACTCCCGCAGCTCCAGGAATCAGCTCCGGACGTTTCCTGCTGTTATTTGTGTCTCAGCTCTGGCAGCACAGGCAGGAGCCATGCTGGAGCTGTGCTGCTGGTGTGGAGCTGCTGGGGTCACATCCCAAGGGCAGCTCCTGTCCATGGCTGGGTGGGCCCATGCTGTGGCCGAGGGGTCGGGCTGTGGCTGCTGGGTCTGTGCAGGAGAGGGTCCCCATGAAGCAGCTCCTTGTGATGCTGTGGTGGCTCCTTTGGTGGCTGAAGCAGAATTCCCCCAGCATCAGGCCTGGGCATGAGGAGCAGATTTTGAGAGAAGCTGCAAGCAGCTCTGGTCCCTACCTCCCCCCTTCACTTAACTTGCTTTAAACTGAGCTCAGAGCCAAACATCATATGGTTTAAGTTTTTCAGATTCAGACTTTCGCCTCCTTTGCCCATCCCTCGCTCAAAGGACCAAGACTGGATGATTAAGGGGAAACACCCTGTGTGTGCTCCAGCTCTGCTTGCTCAGGCTGCAGGCGGGCCAGCGAGCAGCTGGGTGCTGGCAGGGAGGGAAGCTCACAGCCCTGGATGTGGCTATCAGAACTCTGCACCAGCCAGCCATCCTCTACTGCTCTGCTACCAAAGCAAGCCAGAACCAGGGTGATAAATCTCATCTGGATGAGCTCCCTTGAGTTTTTCTGAATCGCTCATTTCTATGGATACTAAGACTGGCCAAAAAGCAGAATTTCCACACTGGGAGATGCCAACATCTTATGTGTGGCTTTCATGCTGAGCTGAGGCAAGAAGCAAAATGTGGGATTTTTGCCCAAATGAGCTATTCCAAGATAATTCAGATTGTATCGAAGCATGTTTTATCAGTCAGAAACCTGACAGGAAATGTTGTGCCTCTATTGACCATGCAGATAATTTCAGCCCACAGCTGTTGAACTCGGTGCCTCCTTATTAAATATTTGCATGTCACCGAGTCAGTGGTTTCCCCGCAGGCCTTTCCCCCAGGGAATTTTGCAATGACACTTCCTGGCTGGGGCTAAGGGCCCCTTTTGCACATCAGATTGTCACCACACTGAGGGACACAACAGGTCCTGAGCCCTCCTGGTAATTTCTTCTCAGCTGCCCCTTTTTATTCTATAACCTGCAGGATGCTGGCAATTGCTGCTCTGCTCCTGCAGCCCTGATGCTCAGTGTGGGAGAGAATGGCCAGAATGAGCATTTCTAGCATGAAATATTGCCAAATGACTCGTGCTGCAGGGGTTATTCTGGTCAATCCCCCTTAGTAAATCAGCTCCTGAGCTTGAAACTGTGGCTTCCCTAACGGGACTGATGGTGCTGATCATTTTCCATCCCACACTCACTATTTGCAGGGCTGTAAAAATCAGTGATCATAAAATCTCAGGGCAAGAGCCATGGCTGCCTCTCTCTCTGTCCAGCATCTTAAACACAACCATTATATTATTAATAGTAATAATTCCTGCAGCTCTATTTGGAATTTGCAGTGAACAAAGTGCAGCCTCAGGAACAGAATCCAACAGACAAAACTTATTCAGGCGTGCCAAGGGGATGCTTAAAAATAAAGCTGGCTGGAGATGAATAGATGTTTTGTTGTAAATCCACAGTTACTTTGGGGAGGCCAGGGCTCAGATCAAATGCTGGACCCAACAAGTACCCTCTTACCTCCCAGGAGGATTTCAGGAGTGCTGTGGAGCAGCTTGATCTGCACACCTGGAGGGGGAAGGAGCCACGTACTTACTCACTTACTCATGAGCATGACAGCATCTGCCCACAGTAACTCTCATTCTTCTAGTTCCTGATGAAACTTGTGTAAAGGTCAGCAAGAAAACACAGAAATACCTGAGCATGCCTTCATTTATTTTTAAAGTATCGTTTCAAGGCGTCCTGTAATAACCGAGCTACTGGAAATGTGCAGTGCTACTTTTGTTCAAGTTGCAAGGACCTGGTTTTCAGTTTCTGTAACCCTCTTCCTCCCTCTGGGGTGGGTTTTATCAGCGCTATTTAAAAGTGAAGACTCATATCAAGAAAATAAGTTTCGGACGAGAGACTGAAATCGCTGGTTGGGTTAAAAAAGTAGTAATTTGCATTAGACTGCCTAAAGATAAATATTTGGAGTGAGGCAGGAGGCAAAGAGAAGTGGGTGGCCAGGAGGTGTCTGTTGGGCTCAGGACCTCATGTCTGAGCCAGGAGTGTCTCGAGGTGGGCTGGATTGCTTAAATTGTCTTAAATCACAGAATCACCAGCAATGCATGTTTAATGTCAGTCCTGTGAGGGCACATTCCAGCATCTGAGCCCAAAAGATAAGAGTCTGGGTTTAGAGAGTGTCTGTTTGTAATTTTAGATTTGCACATTGGCATCATCTTAGAAGAAGAAGAAGAAGAGGAGGCTGTGTCGTGGACTTGGTCTGGCGTTTTGAAAGGCACAGAGCTGTGGGTGTTTGCCTTCCAGCAATGGGCCGGCACCGCCAGAGATGGGAACTCAGATTGGGAGGACAGCCTGGAGAAAAGAAGTTGATTGCAAAAGAGAAAAACAAAATACAAATATTTATAAGTCATAATTGCATCTTAGATTTGGGTCTGGATCCAGTAGAGGCTGAGTCATCCTCACCGGCTCACCTGGGGCTGGAGCCAGGTCCCCGCTGCCCCGGGGTGTTCTCCCCTCCGGCAGCGCTCCAGGCCCGCGGAGTGGGCGCTCCTGGGACAGGGAGGGACAGGGAGGGACAGGGGAGTGTCCCTGTGTCGCTGTGAGCACAGCAGGGACAAGCTGTGGGGCTCCCCAGACATTGGTGTGACCTCTCTTTTCCCCACGGTACATCCGCGTGGGTGAGCAGAGCAGTCCCCGGGACTGCCCCACGCCGCCTGGTGAATTCCTTCATCCCACATCTGACGAAGAATCCTTCCCTACACATCCCCACGCCAGCTGAGCAGCAGAGGGGATGGGCTAAGAATGAACATCCCCCAAGCCTCGGAACAGACCGGGCTGCGGTTGGATGCTCCGGCCCCCCCAAACCACACACGGCGGGGGTGTCCGGGGAGCCCGGCCGGCCTCGCCCAACCCCGGCAGGGAACGGAGAGGGGAAAGCGTCTCCTGCCCGGCTGGAGGGACCTTATCAGCGTCAGCTCCTCCCAGGGAAGGGCCCCTCACAATGCGCTGGCCACGGGTGATGGATCGGCGCGTGCATGACTCCTTGTTCCTGGTGACTCATGGATTCGCTGGCCTTCTCTAGTGTCATGGGAAATATTTTTTTAATAACTCAAAAAAGGCGAGGGGGAGTGGGAAACAGAAAGAAAAACTCCACCACACAGTTCTCTAAAACTTGTTAACTTCCCAAATTGTTTCTGAAGTGTCAGGTCTTGCTCAGGGTAAGGGGGGTTTTCGGAAAACCCCCGCGGAGGGGCCGGAGGGTTGGTCGGAGGGGTGGGCAGGGATGGCAGAGGTGGTGCTGGCCGTGGAAACACACGGGTCACCGGAGCTGGCCAGCAGCCGGGCGTGCGGATAAAAGAGCCAAACGGGGGTTTAAGGAATGGACTGCTTCCCCCCTCATTCTTCCTGGAGGATAACGTGACAGGGAACCCTTGAGTGGATCGCCAGTGGGGGAGGTGGGAGGGCTGCCAGCGCCGCCGAGCTGGTCGGGCAGCCCCGACGGGCTGGGTGCCGGCACCGGGGCACCCGGCCGAGCCCTGAGCCCGTGTGTGCGCCCCGGTACCGCTCTGTGCCGCGGGGAACCCGGGCATGTCCACCTCCGACTGACTGCTGCCGAAACGGGAGCGTGCTGAGGAGCAAAGGGAGGGATGGGGGGAACTGTTCCCGTGTGCCCACCTGCCTGAGAGGAACTCAGGGACACACACACACACCTGAGGGGGTGACGCTGCCAGCGGGGCCCCCAGGAACACCCACAGCTCCGCTCTGCCTTGTTTTGGAGGCCGGCACCGGCTGCAGGGGCGACAGAGGGTGGGGTGTGTTAACCCACAAACGGGACAAATGCCCCAGCGGAGCACAGACACCGCTGCTGCCTCCCAAGGGCTCCACAAAGCTCCCCGGGTTGCCAGGGAGGCCCAGGACGCGGTTTATCTTTGCCTGCTTTTCCATCTGAAGTGTTGCCTCCTTCTGACTCCAGAGAAGGGGGAACGTGGGCTGCAGCCCGCCGGGAAGGCGAGGTGTCCCTCCTGGGAATGGGGAGGTCCAGAACCTGACAAAACAGCATTTCCCCTGCGATTCGCCGTGTGTTAGAGCTGCTGAATAAAGCGAGCCGCAGCCCAGCCGGGTTTCAGCCTCCCGAAAATCACTTTTGCGTTACCAGCTCCGGCTTCCAGGTAACGCACGGAGCCAGCCCGCCGGGGCGAGCAGCGCTGGGCTCGGCTGGGGGCACCCCCAGCCCCTCACCCGCGGGGCGCCGCGCCCCCGGGACCGCGGCCGGCGCTCCCACGCGTGTCCCCGGCGCGACCAGGCGCTTCCCCCGCCCC
>VZTJ01003652.1:1583518-1610504 GCA_013397795.1 Orthonyx spaldingii
GGGGGGGGGTCCAGCGGGTCGGCCCCGCCTGCCTGCAACTCCCCTTTGTTGTGCTCAGGGGCTGTGGGGGACCCCCGGGAGCGCAGGGCGGGGACAGCCGGGCTGTATGTAGGCCAGGACATGAAATATTCATCGCCCCCCTGCTTTGATGTCTCGTGATCCGCTTCCCTTGTCGTGTTTGTTCACCGGTGATTCTGGGGCCAGTGTCCGGCCCTGGTGGATCTGGCCAGCCGTGCCCCTCGCCGTGCCCGGCTGCCTCAGCTGCTGGGGGGCTGCAGAGCCCCGGATTCTCCCATTTAAGACTTCATCCAGTCGGGAAGTTCCCCATTGCAGCCTGGGCGATCCAACCCCCAGTGTGTGGCTGCAAGTAGTGGCAGCGGTGTGTCCCCACTGTCACAGCCCCCGGTGCCATGGAGGAACATCGTGGGGTTTGCCCTGAGCCACACTGGGGTCAGGATGAGGTTTTATCCTGCTCGCTGCCCAGACAGCCTGTGCTGCGTCCTGGGGCCGCTTGGGATGGACACAGGAGACAACCTGCAGGAGTGAGGGCTGGGGGGGGACGACAGGTGTGGCAGGGACCTGGCATCTTGTGGCACCGATCCTGGCATGGTTCTCTCTGGTGCTGGGCATCATGTCAGGGAGCTGCACAGCCTCCTGTGGGACCTGCTGGACTGAGTGGGGGTCTGCTACATCTCCCTGTGTTTTGCTGGCCCTGCACAGGGCACTCTTCCCTGGCCCTTCCTGACCCCGGTGACTGCTGTGGTGTGCCAGGGCTCAGCCCTGGGCTTGGTGCCAGGAGGTGACTGTGGTCCTGGTCCTGGTCCTGGTCCCAGAGATGTTGAGCAGCAGTAAAGGTTGTAGGTGGCAGGGAGCAGGTTGTGCTGCCCTGTTTGCGCCATGGCCCATCCTTCTGGCTCCCCAGAAGGGATGCAATGGAAGGGATGTGATGTGACATGCAGCCAGGGGGTCCCTCAAGCCAGGTTCCACCGCACTGTGGCATTAGGAGCTGGGGACGGTGGAGGGTGCAGAGCATGGAGTTCCCTGAGGTGAGCTCCTGCCTGTGCAGCAGGGACAGGGACAGGACAGCATGGATCCAGCAGTGCTCTATCAAACTGCATGAAGGTGACAACAAAAGACTTGATTTTTCTTTCTCCTGCACAGCTGGGGGAGGTGCTGGGGGTCTTTGTTGGTCTCCTCTCGACTGAGGAGATACCCACTGCCAGCAGTGACCGGTGCAAGAACCGAGTCATGACAAACCTTCCCAAGACCCAGCCATTAATGATGGGAACCCATTTATCCCTGCCAGGGTTGGAGACACCCCTCAGAACTCAGTGGCTCAACATGTGCCCCCCACGCAGCAGGTGTTGGTCAGACAGTCACCGAGCTGCCCAGGAAGGCATGAGGAAGGGGATGTGCAGGAGGACATCAGCAATTTTGCACTTTAAAGCAATATCCTTTCTGTCATGTCTGCTGTGGGGCTGCTCCTGACACCTTTGCTGTAGAGTTTGATCCTGGCTTACCTGTGCTAAGCCATCAGCTTTGGCTGGCTCCGGATCCAGCCGGGGCAAAACCTCGGCGCTCGGTGTCTGAGCCGAGGCTCGTGCGCTGGCTCCCCGGGGAGCTGTGTCTCTGTAATCATTAGCCAGTTCATGCTTATTTATCAGGAAAGAACACCTTTGCTTGGGAGATCGAGGGTCAATTCTCACTTCCAAGCTTTGACCTGGGAGCAGCAGGGCCGAGGCTCCTCCAAAGGCCTCCTGGCTCTGTCAAAACAGCCCAAGACAGGGTTATTTATGGGCGGCGCAGCGGCAGCGAGGGGAAGTCCAATGTTCCCTGTCTCGATCGTTAGTGGCCTTGCAGTGCTCCCTGTGTGATGGAGATGCCCTAATGATAGCTCTGCCCTTTAACGACTTTGTGCCAGAGTGATGGAAAATCATGGAGGTTCCACGGGGAGGCGGAAAGGGCCATCCCAGAGCCCGGCTGGGGAGCTGGGGATGAGACGAGGAGAGTGCTGCGGTGATCGAGCGATCTGCAGACCCTGCTGCAGAGGGTCCTTTCCTGCCTTGGTGGCACGGAGGGGACATCAGCGATCCTGAGGCAGGGATGGCCTTTAGCAGCATCCTGGGCAGCTCCTGCGAAGCAGCATCGTCTCACTGGACTCACTGAGGCAAGCAGGCGCTGGGCCATGGGGCTCCCACGCCTCTGAAATCCCTTCTGCCTCTCCCTGTGACTGGTGTGGGATCCTGCCTGGCCCTTGAGGTCATCAGGGAGCTAAACTCTTATCTAATGAGACCTGAAGGACTTGGTCCACAACCTGTCATTTAAACAACCAGCAAATGCCTGTAAGATCTTGGAAGAGAAGAGGTAGGAGAGAGCAAAGAGCCTGCGCCTCCTCCCAGCACATCTGAGGGGGGGAACCCGCGAGCATCCCTGGGACAAAGCACTGGGCTCTTGGCATGGCTGTGGGAAATTGGAAAGCCTATCTGAAGCACTATTGTTTCCTGTGCTGTCTATTTTGCAGCTCGGTTTCCAACTTGTTTCTTTATCTCTTGGAACAATTTCCCATCTGAGCTCACTTCCGCAGTGCTCCGCAGCTCACTCCGAAGCCCGCCCGGAGATGTGTCCAGTGTGCATCCCCTCGGAAAGGGCCTTGTCAGGCAGCAGCACATCCCTGCACTGCTCCCTGCAGAAGGGAGCCCTTTAATCCCATGCCCGGAGAGCAGCTCGGACCTCTGGATGGAAATAACCGTCCATGCATAGCTGTTCCTGGGACAGGAGCACGGATTGTCACTGTTTCCAGTCCAGGCTCCTCTTCCCGACGGCCTGTAGCTGTGGGTGGTGCAGTCCAGCTCCCCGGGGCTCATGTCTTGCTGAAATTTCCACCCATCAGCAAAAAACATGCCGTGTGTCACGGGGCTGCTTTAAAGCCTTTGGTTCCTCATCGCTTAAATGGGCAGCAGACTGGGAGATAGTCCAGTATATCACAGAGTCAGGGGGTGGTTTGGGTTGTAAGGGTCCTTAAAGCTCATCTAGTTCCAGTTCCCCTGATCATCTCGTTCCAGACTTGCCTAGAGGGTGCCTGGGAGGGGCAGCCAGGCCCTCAGCTCGCTCGCAGGTTGGCACAGTGACCTCGGCTGCGTTGGGAGCCGGTGCTGCCGCGCGCAGGGCTCCGCACACGCGCGCTTTGCAAAGAAAACCCTGAAACAGACTTCAGGAACAAGTGTGGTTTGAACCTGGGCCAGGAACCAGGACCTGCAAATCTGCGTGTTGCACTGACTTCCCTTCAGGCAAGGGATCTGCTGGCTGCTCTCGCTGGGGAGCAGGGAGGGGTTTTTGAGGGCTGGGGGCTGCCTGGGCTGCTGGGGTCGTGGCTGCTGGGCAAGGCGGGACTGGTCATTGGTTTTAACTCAGCCCTTAAAAAAAATCTACCCGAGCTCCTTGTCTCCACGTGGTGTCAGTGGAGATGCAGCACCTGAAATATCCATAGGCTGGCATGTGGGATTGGTGGGTTTGTCTGGAGAAATGTGGGGAACAGAACTGCCTGGGTGTTTAAGGCAAAAAAATAAGAAATTGGGCCCATGCGTAGCGAGCCTGCCCTTACCTCACAACTGTGGGTCCTGTGCCAGGAGGGCATGGGATGGCTTTGGGGTCTGCAGCCAAGGGGCACATGTGACGCAGGGACATTTGTGACTTGGGCTGTGCTGTGGTTCTTTGCCTGTGCTGCAAGACTCAGAGGCTGGCCCTGGGTTTCCCAGCCCATGCTTGACCTGTTGTGATCTCACTCCTGTGACCGTGAGGTTTCAGCTGGCCCTGAGCCCCCTGTGCTGAGGATGGACGGATGGACGGACGGACGGACGGACGGACGGACGGATGGATGGATGGATGGATGGATGGATGGAAACCTGACTGCATGATGTGAAAATAGCTTCCACCCAGTGTGGCTGCTCCCATCCTTCCACAGTCAGCTGCGCTTGGCAACCTTGGCCACCAAAAACCTGGGCAATGAGGGTAAAAGCCCATTGCTGCCTTGCCCCCTCCACCATGGGCAAGGTTAACAAGTCCAGCCTGTCCTGAGCAATGCGTCCCTCTTCCCATGCTGTGCACCAGTTTGGGGCAGCATGACAGGATCAGGTCAGTGCTAAATTGATCCTAAAATTATCTCACCTTGGGGCACCCTTTAGCAGTAATTTGGGGTTGGAGGTGTAGCGCTGTGTCTGGGTTTCACTCCTCCGCCTTGCTTTCCCACTGTCTTCCTCAGTTTCCCCCAGGAGCACCTGAGAAGCTGCTGTTGGAGTTGGTGAGGTTTACACAGAGTGCGTGCCTCAGTTTCCCCCTCTCCCCCAGCAGCACTGCCCTACCCCATGCAGGAACCACGGGTGAAGATGTTGGTTTTAGGCAGGGCAAACAGAATCTCATCTCCATGAAGCACAACCACCTTCCTCATCCTCAGCTGCAGCTGCAGCCAGCGCCAGCAGCAGTGGGGTCGGGCAGTGCTCTTCCTGGGCTTCAGATGTTCCCGGTGGAAGCATGTGCTTGCTGACTTATGCAAAAAGAACTACACAAAAAGGCTGTTGGAGTCACTCCCTGCTCAGAAGGACCCTTTCCTTCCCCTGCCCTTCGGGCAAGTGCTGGTGAGGCCCTGCTGTGCTGGGAAAAGGATTGGGAATGCTTGGCACAGCTGAGGGGGAGCTCCCAGCCAGCGCCCTGCTGCATCGGGCAGGGAGGGTGACGTGGGATCAGGAAGGGTGCAGATGTGGCTGCAAAAGTCACTGCAACCAGGATGAGTTCCATGCTCCAACGCCATGGACAGCTGAGTTGGGAACTGCGTGGGGTGGGAGGGCTCAGCTGCTGGGACCGGTGTGTGTCTGGGCTGGGCAAGGAGGGAGCTGCCTGCCCAGCTGGCTGCCTGCACGGGCGCAGGTGTGTGGGGTGTGCACGTGTGTGCACACACTCATCTGAGCCCTCTGAGTGCTTTGGGGAGGGCACAGCTCTCGTGCTCCCATGCTGTGGTGCAGGGAGGCTGTGCTGAAGGCACCATGAGCCACAGGTGATGGAAGCAGAGGAGACGCCCTTCATCCCTTTGTCCCTGCATCCCTTCATCCTGTCCCTGTAGGATGAGCAGCATGAGCAAGGGCTGGAGAGATGCCATGGGAGAGTGCAGGGTCCTCGTGTCACTGGTCATATCCACCTCACCCACAGCCCACCTCTGTTCCCCTCCACGGCCGCTGGTGCCAGAGGTGTGCAGAGCCCGGCTCTCTGCTCCAGGAGTGACAGGGATAAAAGACACCAGCTCAGCATTTTTCTTTGTTTTTCATCTGCTGTTGATAGTGAGCACCGTCTGGGGCTGCACCTCCCAGCTGGATCCTCTCTGGCATGAGCATCCTGCTCACCCCAGGAGCAGCTGGCAATGCAATGCGGCTTTTTGGGCTTGGAAATGCTTTTTGGGGCTGCCTGATCTCTGTTTGCCCCTCAAGACCCTCCCTGGTTGTTTCCTCTGACGCATCCTGAGCCATGCTTTGTTTTGGTGGTGCAGATGGGAGTGGCTGTGGGGCCCAGCGTCGCTCAGGGCTCTGTTGCCAGTGATGTCCTCGGTGTTCCAAGGCCAGAGCCACAGTCCCGTGCTGTGATCACTGGAACGGGACCTGCTCCCAGTCCCATCCATGCCCACGGAGCTGAAAGCAGGAGTGGAGTGTGCATTGCTGGAGGCTGATCCCCATCACCCAGCCCTGACCTGCAGCATGTGTGCATTAGGGCTGGCACCCCACAGTTCCCCAGAGCATGAGGCTTGTGTCTGGCATAGTCCCGAAGTCCCAAAGTAATGCAAGAGAATAATCAGCATGAATTTGCTCTGTGGGACCCTGCTTCTTTATTTGAAAATGTTCAGGGGTCTGCAAAGTGGGAAGTGTTTGAAATCTGTGACAGAAGAGCCTTGGCCTCTGCTTGGCTTGTCCTCCATCCCCTCCCATTGCAGTGAACCCCAGCATGTGTCCTGCCAGATCCCCGTGGCTCCAGCTGGGAGAGGGGCAATTCCCGGCTCCATGGATTTGTGTCAAGGGTGCACATACCCACAGACCCTCCCCGCATTTTCCCCTTTTTTCCCCACGAGTGTTTCAGTTGCTCTTCCATGTCAGGAGGGCTGTGGGAGGTTTCCTGCCACGGGGGTCCTGCAGGACCCCTCAGCAGAGCTGATGGGGCTGTGGCTCTGGTCTTGGAGTACTGATGGAGCCCCAGGAGCTCCTTGCCTGGCCGGACTGGCTGGGCTGGTTTCTCTGAAAGTGGAAATGTTTTAGCAGTGACGCCAGCGTGGCCAGGGGTGGTTGTAACTTGCTCAGATCTGGAGCTTTTTCTGCCTCCTGCGTTCCTTGCCCCCTTCCTCCCCCTGCCCTGGAGATTTGCCGCCTGCCTGCGCTGCTGTCTCGCCCGGGTCAGAATGGGTGTGGCAGCCCTGCAGCCACGGCAGACGCAGGTGGCACCGCTGCTTTGTCCGGATCTGAGACACCTGTGAGTCACATCGGCCTCCTGCTGCCTCCTGCCCCTTCCCCAGGAGCCGGGCAGGGCACGGAGTGGGGTTGGTGCTGCCACAGCCGTCCCCGGAGAGCACCCGGGCTCGATGTTCACTTCCAGAAAGCAGAAGGAAACCACATTTCCTGGAGCCTGAGGCTGCATGTGCTGGGAGAGGCACTGCAGAAATGGGGAACAGAAATGGGGAACCCCTCCTCCTCCAGGGGCCAGCTCGTGTCACCAGGTCTCCGTCACTCCCTCCAGCAGGGCCAGTCCCTTGTCCTGGTGCTGTGCCTGGGGAGGATGGGAACAGCATTGATGTGATGGGCCATGGGAAGCTGGAGAATTCGGTGGCAGGCAGTGGGAGCTTAGAGGTGCCAGCATGCCCAGGGGCCAATGTTTAAGGGGCAGATTTTGAGGAGTGCTGAGCCAGAAGGCTGTTCTGGGGAAGCATTGCCCCGTGGCTCCAGGCAGTCCTGGTGGCCAAGAGCTCCAGCTCCTGGTGCCATTCCAGCTCCACATCAGAGTTTCCCTGCCCAGCATTGTCTCTTCCCAGCCCCACGGGCACTCCTGCCCTTGGAAGCATTTCCTTCCAGTTTCCTTCTCCTGGATTTGGCAGGAGGAGAGCAGTGCCCTCATCACCTGCCTGGGAGAAGCCAGCTTCAGGTTAATGCAGGCCAAAGGCTTTGTGTGCCTTGGAAAGCATTTGCTGGAGCTGGTTGGGCAATTCCTGGCTTTGGCTGCTGTTGGGAATGCAGGAAGTGCAGGCTTGAGTCAGGCTGGGAGGTACTGGGAGGCATCCTTGCTTCAACCTGGTCAGGCTGCACAGCACCCAGCCAGCTCTGAGCATCTCCTGCTGGGGATCCCGCCACCACTCCGGTCCCTGCTCCTGTGCTGGACCACTCTCAGGGTGAGAAGGCTTTGTTTTTCCTTCTCTAATGGTTGGATGCCCTTACAGAGAAGAAAGGATGCACCCGCACGCTGGCGGATCCGAAGATGTGGCCCTGTCGGTGCCCAGGCCTGCTGCAGTGCAGTGATGGGGCTGTGACAAGGTGTGGCAATGGCCACCTTCCCTTCTCACATCTCTCAGTAGAGAAAAGGCTTAAAACAGAGTGCTCAGCTCAGCACCAGCAAGCACAACTTGCAGCACATTCTGCTTCCTGCATTCAGCTGCTTGCATTGTTTCAGGGAGATAAGGCTTGCGGCTTTCTCCTGCCAGCCTTATGCAGAGTGGTGCTTGGGGGTGCCCAGTGTCAGGATGCCCCTGCCCTTGCCTGGATTTGGGGTGCTGTGGGGGCAGGGGGGGCACAGCCCAGAGCTCTGTGTGGCCACTGATGTTGGCAGAGCCGGTGCCCATCATCCCTGCAAGCCAAAATCTGCCCGTGGAGGGGCTGACCCTGTGATGGCGGGGAGAGCTCACGCTCCCTGCATGCTCCCAGTGTGCATGTTTGGAGTTTCCCAGTTTCTTGGCCACATGAACATCCAGCATGTGCTTGTGTGCTTCTCAGAGGTTTGTTTTGGTCTTTTAAACTCCCTGTTTTGACATGTCTTTTCGGAGGCGTTTTGCATCGCTCCTGACCGTGACTCTCCCCCGTGCTTAGGGGGAGTGAATTTGGATGGTTGATCTAATTATCCTTTCCCCTTTTGTGACGCACTGGCCTCTGCTGTCTTGGGCTGTGGAGCTTTAATTAAGATGGTTTTAATTTTAACGGGAGTTGACAGGGTCAGATAGGAGGGACTGGAACTTATTTCTGTGGGGAGTGTGTAGCCAGGCCCCCACACAGCAGCTGCACTGCCCTCCCTACTCAGCCATTCCTTCATCTGGAAGAGCTCTCTGTGAGCCTGGGGGAGCCAGGGGATGGCTGGAGTGCCTTGGCTCAGGTGCCTTCCACATGCTGTTCCTGGGTGAAGCAGAGGTCCCAGACAGGCTCTGGGGACACCTGCCTGTGGCTTCTCCCGTCTGCAGGTTGGAGCTGAGAGATGAAGCAAGCGTCTCTGCATTGCTCCTGCTGTTTTAAGAATCAGTGCAGGTGAGAAATGAGTGTCCTTGTGGAGGAGAAGGGCTGGAGGCACGAGCCAGACGTGCCCTCGGTGTGTCAGCCGGGCAGGGAGGGGATCTGCAGCATCACGCGCCACTTGTGGGGCTGGGGGAGCAGCTCCCCCTTTGCACAGCTCCTGGGACTCCCTGCAGTGAGGCTGCTCCCAGCCTGGCAGAGACAAGCCTGTGTTCCCTGTCTTGTCCTGAGCAAAGCGTGATGGCGTGGGACAGGGGACAGGAATTGCTTTTTCCATGGGGGCACGGTGAGTGGCTGTGTTCGGGGGGCAGAGGGGGTGGTGGGCTGAGCCGGGGCAGGGAGTTGTCCCCAAAGCCCTGGGGGCTGTGCTGCTGCTCGCTGGCCCCCAGCTGTGATGCTTTGCCGTGGGAAAGGGCAA
Organism: Orthonyx spaldingii; assembly: GCA_013397795.1. Lineage (NCBI taxonomy): Eukaryota > Metazoa > Chordata > Aves > Passeriformes > Orthonychidae > Orthonyx > Orthonyx spaldingii. Next base: position 1,592,453 of record VZTJ01003652.1, read on the forward strand.
AACCGGGAACATCCCTTGGGACAGAGGGGAAAACTGTTCTGCGAGCGCATCCGGGGATGTGTGTGCTGCCGAAATGTGGGGAGGGAGCAGAGGGCGATGCGGCGAAGGGGACAGGGTGCCACCTTAGGATGATTGAAAGCGTGGTTACAGCAGCACTGACCAAGCTGGGACTTCACTCGCAGCACTGCCCCCGCTCTCTGGGGGCCACGCTGGGGGGGCCACTTCGTGCCACCCGTGTGCAGGGGGCACGGGGGATGGCAAAGCGCCCTTTGGCTGCCTCCAGCCCGGGACCGCTGGTTTAGTGGCACCCCTTGTAGGCAGCTTCCATCGGTCCGGCACGGATGAGCCCCGGCTGGCCCCTGGCCCTGCTGGGAGGGTGCTGGTGATGTGCCGGGGGGGGCTGGAGGGGCTGGCTGTGTTTGGGGCCGCTGCTCCGTGCCTCTGCCTGTCCCCGCTGCCGGCTGCCGTGGGCTGGGTGCCGCCAGGCTGCTTTGTCTCGCCCGCCGTCCCGCACGCGTCATTTTTCAGTCTGGTGTGAGACAGTTGCCGTGATTAATCTCACCGGGGCTCTGCGAGCTGAGGACACGGCTCAGCTCCCTCCCTCCATCAGTGGGTGGGTGCTGCTGCTCTCAGCCCCTCGCAGCCTCAGCAGCCCCATCCTGCCCGCCGGCAGTGCTGCTCAGCACCCCCCCGGCTCTGGAGCGGCTCCAAGGACGGTGCGTGTTTTGCCAGAGATGTTTCCCTGCCCAAAGCTCGGTGTCTGGTGCTGGGCCCCAGCCTGTCGCGGCGTTTCCCAAGGTTTCTGCCTCTGCCGTGTTTTGTCTGCTCCCAATCAGTGTCTTTTGTTAGTGTCTTTGCAAAGACGATAAGATCGCTTCCCCGCACCGCCAGCCCGCTGTCAGCCTGCCCGTTCCACGGCCATTGTATCCTTGAGCGATCCGGGCGGCGGAAAACAGCCGGAGCGGGACTCGCCGGGAGCTGCCGCTTCCCTTCGCTGCTGCGTTTGCGGGAGCATCACTCCACAGGGAGGTAGGGCAGAGGATGGAGCCTTCTCCTGTCACCCAACTTGCCGATTAATTGCTGGGGGGACACAGCCCGGAGCATGGGCGTGGGAGGCGTGAGGATGCTGGGCGGTTCAGGCGGCGTTCCCAGAGCCGGCAGCGGAGCCGGGGGTGCCGCTGTCTCGCGTGTCGTGATCTGATCCGAGCTGACCTGTGCAGCCGAGTGTGCTTCATTTTTAATTGCTCCTGGAGAGGGGAGGGCGGGGCTGGCCTCTCCTTGCTGCGGCCTCTGCCCCGAGCGGGTTGCGTGGCTGAGCTCAGCCCTGGCACCCTCCCCTCTGGCTAGGGAGGAAAGGGGGCCGGTCAGACCCCAAATACAGAGCCAGCAGCACACCGAGATGGGTGGGGATGGCAGTGCTGGCAGTTGTCTGAGCCTGGCTGTGGCTGTGCCGGTGATGCACTGGTGAGAATGGCAGCCCCACTGCCAAGAGAGCAGCAGGACTGTGCCAGATGTGCCAGGGAGTGCCAGGCTGCTGCCACAGTGGCCACTTCAGCCACTAAACAACCCAATCTGGCAGCGTGAGGTTGTTAGTGCATCCATCCCCCAGGGACCTGCCCCTTCCCCATCAGAGGATCTGGCACCTCACTGCTCTGGCAGTGACCCCAGGCTGAGGCAGATTTGGGTTTTTCTCTTGGCTTTTTTGGTCCTTTTTGGTCTAATCACGGTTGTGGCCTCGCAGCCTGAGCCCGTGTCACAGCGTGCCCGGGTGGCAGGGACAGGGGCACCACGTGTGTACACAGCTTTATTTGTATGTGCTGCAGCGGGAGTTGGGGCTGCAGCTTCCCCCCTCCATCCCGCTGTGCAATCATTGCCAGCCAGTATTTGTCAAGTACAAATTACAAGCCATTCAGCGTCTTAAAGAGCTGTCAGTCAGCTCCCACTCATTATCCTAATCAAATGCACTAAAAATAGTGACAAAACTTATTAGTAGGGGGAAGGGGAGGCCATGAAAACAAACCTGCACTGGGGCACGGCCCCTGCATGCAGACACTGGGATGTTCCCCTTGGATGAGGTGTGAAACCTTGGCTCCAGCTGGGACAGGAGCCTGGTGGGATTCTGCTTGGGGCCTTGAAGTGGGGTCTGCATTTCCTCTGTGCGGGAGCCCCGCGGGGGTGGCTGAAGCCTCTGCCCAGCGCTGAGTGAGCAGGGCTGGTTGGAGAGAGAATTTCCTTTCTGTAGGAGAAGAGGGAGCAATTCCTGCAGGATCTGGGACTGGGAAAGGGTGGCAAAGCCAGGTGAGGGACTGCCCTGGCTCTGCAGGGTCATGTCCTGCTCTGCTTTCAGCTTGGAGGTCTGCCCCGAGCTGCGGCTGCTGAGAAGTGTCCCCCTATCATGCACACTTGTGACAGAAAACCGCCCTTTTTGAAATACTTAGCTAAAATATGCTCTTCTGGGTGAGTCAGGGCTTGAGCAGCACAGGTTGCTCCCGTACCTTGTGCAGGGTTTGTGCCGGAGCGTTTGTCTCTGCTGTTGGGGATGGAGCAGATGGCCCATCCCGGGGGACGAGGTCTCTCGTTGGTGGCTGACCGTGCCTACCGCAGGTCCTGGCTGTCCGGGGATGGAGCAACAGGGCTGGAAATGCTGGCGTGTCTGGAGGAACTGGCTCTGCTTTTTCCCTGAAAAATCCCTTGGTGGGTCGGGGGTGTCTGCGCTCCCCTTCCGCTCTGGGACATTGCTCGGGGCGGCTCCAGCCGCCTCCTCTCCCACCCCCGGTGGGTTTCACGAAGTGGAGCAGAGAATCATCCCCTCTTCACACATGAGAGATCAGAGCGGGCGGGTGTGAGCTGCCGGCCCCGCGCCGGAGGGATGGCGAGGAGGAGGAGGATGAAGGCAGCCCTGGGCGCTGGACCGTGGCATGGGGGGAGAGGGTGTCGGGGCACGACAGGGCTCAGCTGCCGCTCCCTCTCCTCGCAGGCTGCGGCGGGAGCTGAGCTGAGCTCGCCGGCAGCACCTCCCACCCCACTAAAGCACCGGTAAGACATCGCCGACAGCCCGGGAGGGGGGACCGGACTGCTTTGCTTTCTGGGGCGGCTCCGAGCGGCGGCACTGGGTGTTCTGCCACAGCCGGGCTGGCCCTGGAGCATCCCCGGCTGAGCCGGGGGCTGGCTGCGGGTGCAGGAGGCACAACCCTCGCTGGGTGTTCCCCGCGGCGTGGCCGGCCCGGGCGGCGGGGCTGAGGCCTCGCAACTCGTGCCGCTGGTGGTTGGTGATGTGCCGCTGGTGGTTGGCGATGTGATGTGCCAGTGGTGGTTGGTGAGGTGATGTGCCGCTGGTGGTTGGTGATGTGCCGGTGATGGTTGGCGATGTGCCGCTGGTGGTTGGCGATGTGAAGTGCCGGTGGTGGTTGGCGATGTGCCGCTGGTGGTTGGTGATGTGCCGGTGGTGGTTGGCGATGTGCCGGTGGTGGTTGGCGGTGTGCCGCTGGTGGTTCGCGTTGTGCCGCCGGCGCTGCCCCCGGAGCGGAGAGCAGGGAGCTCCTGCAGGCTGCGACGTGCCCGGGGTGCTAATCCCCGCCGCAGGAACGCTCCTGTCCGCGCCTCGCATCGCTCAGAGCCAGCACAGGGAGTGCTGGCCGCGCTCCAGCCCTCTGCACAAGTCTCGGGAGGCGGACAGGGGCAGTCCTGCTGGAAACCAAGGCACCGTCCGGGATGGGGAGCCACGCTGAGCCCCCCATTCCACCACTGTCAGCTGTGAAAAGCACGGCAGCCGGGCAAGATCCCGCTGGGCATCAGCCAGGCTGCCCTGGCTGGAGGTTGGTGGTGCTGAGCATCCCTGCAGCCTGCTGCGTGTAGAAATGCTGTATTTATCAGACATAAATTTATTAGACATATACACAGTATAGCTGCTGGCAATGGGTATTTTTTGCAGTCTGGCTGCTGTGATGCTGTCCCACAGCTCCCAGTGTTGCTGCTGGGGTGTGCTGGGAGCCACCACACTTCCTTCTCTGCCCTTTGACTCCGGGGGAGTTTCATTGACCGCTGTGCCAGAGGCAGGGGGGTCTCTCCCTGGTGCCTCCCGAGGACCCGAGTGCACAGCACATTCCTGCTGTCATTAATCACTCCTTTGCCAGGCTCTTGCACAACCCTGCGTTCCCCAGGGGAACCTGCACCCTTTCCTTGCCGGCTGCCAAGGGGATGTGGGGGCTGCAAGGGTTTTCTGAGACCCCCTCTCCTCCCTGGGGGCAGGTGGAGAGCCACAGGGCTAAAGCCACACGGTTGTGTTGGCTGAGTTACCCGGGACTCGGAGCGGGCATGGTGCGAGCCTGCCAGTGCCTCTGGGCACAGTTTGGCGTTGCCAGCCTGCATTTTGCCCTGGCCAGGCTGAAGTCAGAGTGTGCAGGTATTTAGATGAAAAGCAACAGGAGAGTTTGGAGCGGGGCTCTTTGTGCTCTGCTCGTGGCTGATCTCTGGGCCTATTGACTGTTTTATACCCTGTTTTCCTCATTTTCTGATAAATAATTTTCTGACCCAGGCTCAGAAAATGTGCTTAGGGGACGCTTGTGTCCCCAAAGTGCTGCTAAACCCGGCACCCTGGCTGGGGTGTTTTCCTGCCTGGGGAAGTGCTGCTTCCAGGGGAAACTCTGAGCAGCTCTACTCTTGCTCACGGTCCCATGAGGAGTCACAAGCCACACAGCCACAGCCCTGCCATGCTCCCACTTTTCTCCCTGCACTGCCACTGGCATTCCAGGAGCACCAGTGGGTGCCGGAGCCCTGGGCAGAGGTGAGCAAGGGGCTGGCTGGGGACAGGGACAGGGAGGTGAGGGCTCCTTGTCATCGCTCCTAAGGTCTTGCTCTCCCCTGCAGTTCTGCTTCTGCTGCAACAAGCTTTTAAAGTGCATTTATTTACAGGCCAGGCTCCTTCCCCTTGGCTGCAGGATCTGCCTCTGGACTGCCAGAAGTGACCGTTTGCAATTCTAAATGTTTTATTTGACCCTTATTCGCTTTGAGACCCCCAAAGCCTGGCACAGATATGGGTGGACTGAGTCCTGTGGCATGGTCCCTCCTCATCACCTGCATCCACAGGAGAAAGGACAGCTCTGCTGCCCACTGGAGTGGCTGCTGGAGTCATACCCAGCACAAAAAAAATCCAGTTTATTACATTTCCCAAACCCTGGCAGGATCTGAGCCTGCCGGCATGGGTCACACAAGGACACTGCTGGTCCTCTGTGCAATGTGGGAGCTGGAAAACAGTAGATGGAAATTGTGTCTTTTGGGAAATAAGCCCTGATCCTCAGGCAAAGCCCTCGCTGTGGGAGGGGAGCTGAGGGGGACAGGGAGCAGCCTGTGCCTGGCACCCCTAACCTTTCCCACAGCAGGAGCCGAGGGCTCTGCCCCACTGACACTGGGGCTGTGCAGGCTGCTGGGGCTGCCCATGGCTCTGGGGGGCTCTCCAAAGCTGGGCTAGAAAAACCCTCTGTTGGATGAGGCTGAGCCCTCCCAAAGCCTCACGGATGGCTGCGTCCAGGTCTGCACCCCATGGGCAGCAGCTGCCTCCTCTGCTGCTTCCCTGCTTGTGTTTCCTTATCAGAGACACTCTCCTCCTTGGCTGTCTCCACCTCCCTTTTCCCTCCTGCCATGCGTGATCTAGCCTAAATATTTCCTTCCATAGCTTCAGGACACTGCTGGGTATCCTGCCATCTTTGGAGACTGCAAATAATTCCCTACCTTCATTTATGTCATTACCTTGAAGGTATTTATAGAGTGTGGTCTTGAGTGGAAAGGAAGGCTATATATAAACTATTTGACTATATATAAAGGCAAGATCCCTTGGTCCTTAGCTGCAAGCTGCCTGAAACGGCTCCTGATTTAAACTTTTATCCTGTTTGCTGCATGCTTTGGACTTCAAAGGTCTGTCTTCAGTACTTAAATGTCCATCCTGGTAGAAACTCACGTGTAGGAGGAAACATGGGGACTGAGCTATATCCTGTGGCAGGTGCCTGGCCCCAGAGCTGCCCCAGTCCCAGCACAGGTCCAGGCTCCATGCTCAGCATCCTCACTCTTTACTCCCACGGCTCAGCGTGCTTCCCTCTGCTCCCAAAGCGTGTCCTGGCAGTTTCAGTGGCTGCTGCAGCCACGCAGGAGGTGTCTTGGTGTTAATGAGGGGCGATGGTGTCCCAGGGCAAGGGCAGCATGGCCAGACTGCCTGGCAGCTGCTGCTTGAATAGACTCCAGAGGTTGTTTCGTTTCCTGGTGGGCAGGCATCTGCCACACGAGCCCTGGGAAGCAACTTCTTCTTATGACCAATAATAATTACTATCATAATAATAACAATAATAGAAGCCCTGTGTATGTCTGTGTCTCCTCCAGCCCGGGACCATGGGGAGCAGCAAGAGCAAGTCCAAAGACCCGAGCCAGCGCCGACGCAGCCTGGAGCCCACGGAGAACACCCACCATGGGGGTTACCCAGCCTCGCAGACACCCAGCAAGGCGGCTGCTCCCGACGCCCACCGCACCCCCAGCCGCTCCTTCGGGACCATGGCTGCTGAATCCAAGCTCTTTGGGGGCTTCAACACCTCTGACACGGTCACCTCTCCGCAGCGAGCCGGGGCGCTGGCTGGTCCGTGGGGGCTGGGGCTCAGCAGGGTGGGGAGGGGCTCAGGCTGGTCTGTGTGGGCTTGTGTCCAGCTTCTTGAGGTGTCGCGCTTTTGTGGGACTCTGGGCTGGGGGGAGAAGCAGATCTGTGTTATCAGGCAGTGGGAGGGTGGTGAGAGGGGCGGGTCCCTGGCCGCACCCCTGGCTGTGCCCCTCCTGAGCCCTCTCTGTCATAGGTGGAGTCACCACCTTCGTAGCCCTCTATGACTACGAGTCCCGGACCGAAACGGACTTGTCCTTCAAGAAAGGAGAGCGCCTGCAAATCGTCAACAACACGTGAGTGTCCCTGTCCCTGCGGCCAAGCCCACATGAGCTGTCACGTCTGTCCCTCCCGTGGAACCCCCAGCCCAGCCCGGCAGGACCAGCTCTCCCAGGGATGGGTGCTCAGAGGGATGTGCCAGACTGCACACGGACACTGTGACCTGCCCAAGGACACTGACACTAGAAGCAGTCATTTGCCTGCTTCCTCATCCTCCTGGCCCTGCTGCTGGTCCCTGTGGCCTCGCAGCCTTGTCACCAAGCCACGTCCTCTGCTTGCTGGCCATTCTGTGCCCTCCAACACAGAGCCACGTCCCATCCCTATCCGTGCTCAGCTCCCTCTTGTTTGCCTGGACACATCCCTTAGCTTCATGCGTGCTATCCCTTTTGCTTGTGTGCTGTCTCTGGTCTCAGCTTCTCTCTTGACTGTTCTTTCTCTCCCTCCATGCTGTCGTTTAGGAGGAAAGTGGATGTCAGGTGCGTATTGCACATTCTTGCTGTTATTATAAATGACCTAAATGACCAAAGCCCGTCTGCTGCCTGCATTAGGGCAGGTTGGATGGAGCAGGACTGGGAGGAGATGGTTTCCAGATGGTTTTGTGGTTGGTTGCATTTTTCCTCCCTGAGTGACCCGAACAGAGCAGGGAAACTGTTCCATCCAGAGCTGTGTCTGCACCTGGGAGCTCTGAACCCGTCCCCTTTCCTTGTCCATGCCTGGCTCCCCTCTGCACTCTCTTTCCAGAAGGCTCCCCACTCCCCCTGGCCTTTGCATTTTTCTTTTGCATTTTTTAATTTTACTTTCCTATTTCATGAGTGGCTCTGGTGATGCAAGTATTTCCTTAGGGGTCTGACCCCCGGGTTTGCTCCCCATCCTGGTCACCGCAACACATCCATCACATGCAGGGCAGCATGGCCAGCTGGAAGATGCTCCTAAAAATGATCCTGTATTAAACCCATGTGTGGTCTGTCCTGACAGGAGGCACACACAGTCCAGAGCCTGGCTGGCAGAGCCAATGTCCCCAGCCATGGAGCTGCCACAGGGTCCCGAGGGTCTGCAGCTCCTGCTCTCCCTCCACTGCTGCCTTCCAACATGGGCACCCAAAACAGCTTTGCAAAGTCAAAGGGTGGAAAGACAAGGGAACATCCCAGGAGTGAGATTTCTCCTGCAATGCTTGGGCAGTGTGGCACAGACATGTTTTCAGTCTGATCCTTGTTCTCATTGTTCTGATGCTGTTTATTAATGGTGATTTGTTTCATCTATGAAGTCCGGGATGTGCAGCATTTCAATGTTGCAGGAAAAGCCTGAATTTGGGAGTTTTGGTGCTTCTTACTTCCAGTCTTAGCAGTGTGTGAGCTCCATTCCTGAGTTCTGCTTTGGGCTGTTGCAAAGTCAGCTCTGCCTGTGGAGGTCCAGATCACTCCCACACATGAGGGATTTTTCTTTACGCCTTTTATGATTTCTGGGGTTTCCACACTTTTTTTTCCTTTACTACCATTTGTCAAAGGCTCTGTCAGAGGGAAGGGTCAGTCTGGGATGGGCTCTGCAGCGTTCTGGGGAGCAAAAGGGCTTTTTTTGGTGACACAGCCCTTTGGTGGCGGGTGCAGGATGTAGCTGCCAACCTTCCCAGTGTCTGTGTGGGTGCGATGTCCACAGGGAGGGAGGTGGTGGAGGAAGCTGGGCAGTTTGTGCAGTGCTCAGGGGGTGAATCACTCTTCTCCTTGACCTCCCAGAGATGCTTACACAGTCTGGGAACAGCTCGGGCTGCTGCACTTTGGGGACAGCAACAGGCACATGTGTGATGTCCCCTTCCTCTGGGCTCCCTGGCAGGACAGTCAGTGCCCTGGAACTGCAGGCTGGGGACTTGGGCTCAGTCCAGGAAGGGCTGGCAGCTGCTGGGCACAGCAGGAGCCCGTGGCCAGGGTGGCTTTGCAGGCTGGCAGAGGTTTTGGCTGCTCTGATGGGGCTGGGGTTGCTCAGGGTGAGAGGAGAAGCCTCCAGATCACTCCCTGCTCGGGGTCATCCTCCCAATCCGGCCAGTGCAGAGAGGCTCTTGTGGTACCATTTCCAGTGGGAAGAAGTCTCCTCCCAGCCAGCAGGCAGCCAGCAGGGATGTGGTGGGATATTTTGGGTAAGATTGTGCAGGGAATTGTTGAAATGCTTTGTTTTGATGATGATTATTATTATTTTTTTCCCCACTGAGACATTTTTGGAATAGCTTGTTTTGCTGAATTCCCAGCTTGTAGCCTTGCAGTCCATGCTGGAATAAAGCCACAAGTCAAAAGCTGGGCATTTTTCAAGCAGATGTTTACTCTGGTCCTGTGGGAAAGGAGCCCAACCAACCTCCTGTCCCCTTCAGAACCACCTCAGTAAAGGTGACTGGGGCCACAGCCCTGGCTGAGGAACACAAACTGCCTGCCATGAGATCTGCTGAGGCTGGAAGAAGCTAAAATGTCATCCAGGGCTGCTGTGAGGCTGGTCCAGGGGCAGAGCCCAGCTCTATGGGTGGGAGGAGATGCCTGGAAGGTCCCCACTATCCCCACCCCAGTGACACCATTGTGGGGAGCTGGGGACCATGTTTGGGTTGTCCTGGTGCTTTGCAGCATCACTGGTTTAGCTGGGAAAAGCACAGGTCACAGGGAGCTGATGAGTCTGGAGCAAGGATGGAGGTTACACGTCTGCAGGGCCAGGGGTGGGTCTGGATGTGGTCTGCTGAGCCTTGTAGTGGTGGCTGAGGTTATTGGTGTTTTTCTGTAACATGTTTGCGGACGTTGTCCTGCCAAGTTCTTGTATCCGTACGGTGCTGTTCCCACGAATCTGCAGTTTCCCCGTAGCCTCGTCTCCCTTGTGGTCAGGATGAATTCAGTGGCTGTCTTTGATGGGCAAGAAGATGCAGGTGGTGGGAGGAAAAGCCCTGCTGTCTGCAGGAAGGGGAAGCTGCCTCCTGCCGTCCTCTTGTTCCTCTCTGTTTGTTGTCCTTTCCAGCCCCGTCCGGAGCAGGAGCCGGTGGGAAGGAGGGCAGAGCACCCTCCGGCTCCTGGGGACGTGCTGTGCCCGGGGCAGGAGGGATGGATGGTGGCTCAGCCTCAGGTTTTTAGCGACAAGGAGCCTCAGTCGTGGCTGTGCAGGCACAGCCCTCACTGGGGCAGCAGGAGGCTCATGGTCAGAGCCTTGCAGGGTGCCCGTCCCGGGGCTGTGAATGGAACACCCGGGCCGGACAGATCCCACAGCATCCAGGCTGGACACCACAGCTGGGCAGGGCTCAGCCGCTGCCCAGACCTCAGCCCTGTCCTGCTGCTTTTCTGCAGCCTGCGTTTAACTAACTCCCTTGGGTTTTCCTGGTGCCTTTGTTAATTGCTGCCATCATTCTGTCGCTTCTCCCCATCTCCTGTCCCTGCCCTCGCCCGCTGCTCCCTGCTGTCAGGACCCCCAGTGCCTCGCAGCCTCCAGCCAGACCCCCTTCCCATTCAGGTGGCTCCAAAGGTATTTGGGCTTGCTGGCTGCCCTGCCTGATTCGGGTTTAAAGCATTCTTTATGTGGATGGGTGACCCCAGTAACAAAAGCTCACCCAAATGGAGCCACAGGCAGGCTGGCAGCAGGAGCGCTCCTGGCTGGGGTCTGGCTGTGGGGCTGGGGGCTGTGGGGCTGCACCTCTTCCCAGTGGAGCTCTGTGCTGGCTCATCCTGCCCCGGTGCCTGTGGGCGGGCGAGGGGCTGGCCGGGGGGCTCCTGGCTCCACACTGAGTGTGTTTTGGTTCTCTTGCAGGGAAGGTGACTGGTGGCTGGCTCATTCCCTCACTACAGGACAGACGGGCTACATCCCCAGTAACTATGTCGCGCCCTCAGACTCCATCCAGGCTGAAGAGTAATTGCCATTTTTTAGACAGTTTATAGATGAGTGATAGCAAATGCCCCCCTCCACTCCTGCCTGCTCCTGGGTGAAGCCTCCAAGCCCTCTGGGTTTTTCCTTTTTGTTGTTTTTCCCCTTAGAATGTGCAAACCAGCCTTCCTCTAAGGCCATGAATGCAGAACTGCAGCGTGCTTGCGTGGTGGAAGGGTGAGCGGTGGCATAGCAGGGCTGTGGATGCTTTTGGTCTGGTTTTTATGGAGAGCCTGGAGAAGGCTCCAGGGAGATCTCACTGCAGCCTTTAAAAGGGGTTCCTAAAAAGGAGAGAGGGAGACTTTTGACACAGGCAGAGGGGCCTATGAGAGGACAAGGGGGAATGTTTTAAACTAAAAGAGGAGAGATTTAGATTAGATGTTAGGAAAATTTTTTTACTCAGCGGGTGGTGAGCCCCTGGCACAGGTTTCCCAGAGAAGCTGTGGCTGCCCCATCCCTGGAAGTGTTCAAGGCCAGTTTGGATGAGGCTTGGAGCAACCTGGGATAGTGGAAGGTGTGGCAGGAAGGTTCCAACCCCCATGGCAGGGGAGCAGTGCCCAGCGCAGGCTATACAGGGACATGGCACACCCCGAGGTGCCAGCGCCTGGAGCCGCAGCCCCTGCTCTCCCAAACCTGCAGTGGCTGGGCCAGGGCTGAGCCCCCTGCTTGGGCAGGCAGTGGAGGGGGCAGTGCCAGGTGCTGAGCCACTGCCTTTCTCCTGCAGGTGGTACTTTGGGAAGATCACTCGCCGGGAGTCCGAGCGGCTGCTGCTCAACCCCGAAAACCCCCGAGGGACCTTCCTGGTCCGGGAGAGCGAGACCACGAAAGGTGAGCAGGGCTGGGGGTGGGGGGGGCTGGCCTGGGGGAGACCCTCTCGGCGGGGTGTGGAGGTACACTGAGTCCCCTCAGTCTGTTCTGCTGGTGCTGGTCTCCAGGGAGCGGATGCTGATGTGGCCATCACATGGCCAGTGACGTGTCTGTGCCAAACGCAGTTACAGCACTGAGCCCCCGGGCTGGAGGGATGTGGCCACTTCTCTCCCACCGCTGCCTGTGCAGTGAGTGCCCTTCAAGGAGATGGTTCAGCTCCTGGCAGGGTGGAAGCCAGGAGTGTCACCAACTCTGGCAAGACCACCAGGGCAGGATGGTCTCTTTTCCTGGTATTTTTTTGTTATCAGTTTGTTTGGTTGGGTTTTTGTACACCCCTAACTAGATGGTATTTTTGGTTTTCTCCTGGTCCCTGTATAGTGACAAAATCTTGAACATGTGCTTCCTGGGCAGCCAGGCCAAAGGAGTGATGAACTTTAGTGTTTCTTTCAAGTCTGACAAATCTCTATACTTGTTTTGTGTCTCCTGAAAGTGTGAATTGTGATCTTTGAGGTTTGACTGTCTGAGGATGATGTTTCTTACCTGGCTTTAGTTTGGCTCCAAATGCACCTTTGGGAAGAGCCCCTTGATGTTCCTTTCTGGTTTTATGCCTTGAACTTATCACTATTTTATTCTGGTGGAAGCATCTCCTTCAAGCAGCACCATAAATCTTCCCCTCTGCTATCTGTGGTCCCAGCAACATTACGTTGTTCTCATGTGGGCAGAGCAGAGCCAAGCTCCTGAAGCGATGCCCGTGGTGGGATTTGTGGAGGAGGGAGTTGGGCCCACCAGCCCCTTGGCTCCTCTCTGAGATGCTGAGGAGTTGTTGGTCAGCAGCTCCCCCCTGCCTGCTCCTCTCCCCTTGTTAGCACATCCCATAGGATGGCTGGTGGCAAGGCTTGGCAGAGCTGCTGTGCAAGCAGGGGGCAGCTGGAGGCTGTGATGGGGTGGCATGGCTGAGCTGTTCCTCCCTGGCAACTGGTGCTGCCAGGAGCTGCTCCCCATCCTCTGCTTTTGGGTGAAGGCAGCACCTCCATGCCCAGTCCTGCCTCCCCCATGCCCACCCGCAGTGGGACCCCGTGGGGAGCACCCATCCATGGCACATCTCCCCCAGCCCCTGTGTCCTGCCCACAGGTGCCTATTGCCTCTCCGTGTCCGACTTCGACAACGCCAAGGGGCTCAACATCAAGCACTACAAGATCCGCAAGCTGGACAGTGGCGGCTTCTACATCACCTCCCGCACCCAGTTCAACAGCCTGCAGCAGCTGGTGGCCTACTACTCCAGTGGGTAGCCATGTGGGTCCCCCTGGGGTCTGGGGGAACACCCTGGGTGCTGTCCCTGCCCTTGCTGCAGGGCTGGGAAGTCACCGCCAGGCTGGGGGACCCCAAACCACTGTGTGGGACCGTTGAGAAAAGCTGGGTTTTAGGGCAGAGGGTGAGGGTTTGGGTACAGGTCCCCAAGGTGTTTGCTGGGAAGATGTGGGCTGAAGACATCACATGCCTGAATGGCCACGTGTCACCCTGCTGTTGTCCCTTCCCGTGCCAGAACACGCTGATGGCTTGTGCCACCGCCTCACCAACGTCTGCCCCACGTCCAAGCCCCAGACCCAAGGCCTCGCCAAGGACGCCTGGGAAATCCCTCGGGAATCGCTGCGGCTGGAGGTCAAGCTGGGACAGGGCTGCTTCGGAGAGGTGTGGATGGGTAAGGACCATTCCCACCCCACTGTCCCCTCTGTGTCACCACCTGCATCCTGTCCCCAGCCACCTGCAGATGCCTGGAGCCTGTGGTGGGGAACAGGGGAGGGACACAGCCCCTGCCCCGTACGTGTGTCCTGAGCATGTGCTGTGCCACAGGGACCTGGAACGGCACCACCCGGGTGGCCATCAAGACTCTGAAGCCTGGCACCATGTCCCCAGAGGCCTTCCTGCAGGAAGCCCAGGTCATGAAGAAGTTGCGGCACGAGAAGCTGGTTCAGCTCTACGCCGTGGTGTCAGAGGAGCCCATTTACATCGTCACCGAGTACATGAGCAAGGGTGAGCACAGGAGGGACTCCGAGGGGGCAGCTGAGGGGCTCTGCTCCTCCGGATTGCTCTGACCATGCTCTTCCTCACAGGGAGCCTCCTGGACTTCCTGAAGGGTGAGATGGGCAAGTACCTGCGGCTGCCCCAGCTCGTGGATATGGCTGCTCAGGTGGGTTTGCACATCCCTGGGCCGCCCACATTCCTTGTGAGGGCACTGGCTGCCTGAGCCCCTCACTGGGCTGTGGTGGCTGTCACTGGTCAGGCAGTGGGGTGCTCTGCAGCCTCACTGGGGTGGGTGCCACTGTTGTGTCTCAGCCCCGAGCTGGGTTGCACTCTGAGACCATCATTTTGCCTGCTCCCATTGCTGCCAGCTCTCCCTGGCCAGCAAACCCAAGTCTGCACGGTGTTTCTTGAGCAACTGGTTTTTCCCACACCCCGCCTGGGTCCCACTGCAGAGCTGTTCCCCTCGGTGGTGCCGGGCTCTCCCCGGGGACCCTCGTGTCACCCTGTCAGCCACAGTGCCCCCCGTGCGGGTCCCCACAGATCGCATCCGGCATGGCCTACGTGGAGAGGATGAACTACGTCCACCGGGACCTGCGGGCAGCCAACATCCTGGTGGGGGAGAACCTGGTGTGCAAAGTGGCTGATTTTGGCTTGGCACGACTCATCGAGGACAACGAGTACACGGCTCGGCAAGGTGAGCGCCCAGGGCAGGTGGCACCGGAGCAGTGGCCACTGGTCCTCAGGGTGTGTGTTGTGCCCAGAGCCAGCATGTTGGGTTCTGGAGGCACCCCCTCACCCTGCCTCTCCATCCAGGTGCCAAGTTCCCCATCAAGTGGACGGCCCCCGAAGCGGCTCTGTACGGCAGGTTTACCATCAAGTCAGACGTCTGGTCCTTTGGCATCCTCCTGACCGAGCTGACCACCAAGGGCAGAGTGCCATACCCAGGTGAGGGCTGGCACTTGCTGGCAGAGGCCCTGTCCCCATTGTGGTGCCCAACACGAGCTGTCCATGCCCAATACTTGTCCCTGAGCTGCCTCTTCCCAGGTTGGATCCTGCCCCACTGGGGTGAGCAGATACTGGCCGGGGTTGGATCCTGCCCCACTGGGGTGAGCAGATACTGGCCAGGATGCAGCATCCCAGCCACCCTGTCCTGCTCTAGCAGGGACAAGTGCTGCCAGGCTGGGGGCCCTCTCTCCCTGGGTCACTGGGGTTGCCCCTGAGGCGTGTCCTGGCAGGGACAGTGACAGTGCAGGACTGGCCTGGCTCTGATCAAAGCCGTGTCTCTCTGGCCGCCCGCAGGGATGGTGAACCGGGAGGTGCTGGACCAGGTGGAGCGGGGGTACCGCATGCCCTGCCCGCCCGAGTGCCCCGAGTCCCTGCACGACCTCATGTGCCAGTGCTGGCGGAAGGACCCGGAGGAGAGACCCACCTTCGAGTACCTGCAGGCTTTCCTGGAGGACTACTTCACCTCGACAGAGCCCCAGTACCAGCCTGGAGAGAACCTATAGACGCGGGGCTCCTCCTGGCACCAGGGACACCGCTGTCCTCCCCGCAGGGCGCCGAGGGCCGGCCTCCCCACCGAGGGGCTGTGTTTGTGGAGCAGCCCTGGAGCAGGACAGGGCTTTATCTCCAGATGCAGCCAGGGGAGCCGCTGGGATCCCCCATCGCTCATTAAGACTTCTGGCCCGTGTTTAACGAAGCGGCGCTGTCCCGCTGGCAAGAGGAGCCTGTGGGCACCAACTGAGCCAGCTCAGGAGGGCAAGCGGAGCATCTCCTGCCAAGAGACTTGGATTTTGGGAGACTTTTTTTCCCCCACAGCTCTGGGGTGAGCTGGGAGGAATTGGGGGACAGCATCACCCCACCTCAGACACACAGTCCCAGTCTTCTGCACCCCCTTTCTAAATCAGCACAAATTTCCCCTGCCCCTTCACCCTCCCCACCATCTCCCTCTTGGCTCCGGCTCTCCTGAGGGTGCTCGCAGAGATGTTTTGCCACAGGGATGTCACAGTCCCAGGCTGGCTTGAATGGGGTGATGTGCCAGGGTGGTGATGGCGGCGTGGGATGACAGCGGAATTCTGGTGGTGCCTCTGGCCTCACCATGACCCCAAGAGCTGGTGGGTTCTGGGACCCTGAAATGTGACTGCTCCAGGCTCTGGTGACCAACACTGTCCCATAGGAGCACCCAGGCACATGATCACATCTTCCAGCTATGTCTGTTCCCCCAAGGGATACATCTTGGCTCTCCGGGGAGCAGGACTGGGGATGCCAGCAGAGCCCTCACCCTGCGGCACTTTCTCCCACCACACGCTCCAGGTCTTCCAGCCAGACCCTTGGGAAATACCCCCCAGCTGCCCTCCCCAGCTCTGCCACCAGCAGAGCCCCCTGGGCTGGCCCTGCCACCAAACCCAGTGCCACTCTGGGGCTTGGGTGCATGGCCCATGTAGCTGTTCCGGGTGTGGGAATGTTTTGGAAGAAGTACTCGACTTTCACAGATGATTTTGTCCACCTGGTATGTTTTTAGCTGCCTTCCCTGTACCTGCTGTGTCTCAGCTTCCAGGCAGCAGTCCCCGTGCAGCGTCCCCAGCCACATTTCACCATCTGGAAGTGCTGTGCCACGTCTGCATCCTCATCTCCCCAAAGGCCTCAGCCATGTCTCAGCTGTGGGTGGCTATTCCTGCCCAGCTTTGTCCCACACACATCCCGTGGGGCTGATCCCTGATGTCAGCAAGGCAACACTCATTCCCTGCCCTCTCCCACCCAGCACCTGCTTGTACATAACCCTCGAGTGGTCCCTGCACCGTCCCAGACCTTGACTTCATTGCATGTGTTGGTTTTCCCTCTCCTGTGGCTGTACCCAGCTGGAAACCTTTCACCACGGTGGTTCACAGAGCTTCACTCCTTCACCTCCTGGGTCCCAGAGACCCTTGCTCAGAGAGGCCTCGGGGTTTTGGGATGCTCTCCTCGAGCGCAGTGGGCTGGGGACTGGGGGATGCTGTGGGGCAGGGGTGCTGGAGGGAAGGACCTGGAGAGGGAAGCCAGTGGCTGTGCCCTCCTCTCAGCCCTCAGGCAGTGTTTCTGTGCCTCCCCATCACCTGTGGGATGGTGTTTGCCTCTGGCACAGCCTCCTTGCAGACAGCAGACCCAACCCGCCCCTCACCAGCCCCTGCCGTGGTGCCAGTGTCCTACAAAGTGGGTGGGAGCCAAGCACGGGCAGGAGGTGGCCAAAACCCCCATCCCAGATCTCCACCAGAGCAGGACCCAGGCAAGCCACTGCCTCTCTCACTCACTCCCACAGCTCCCTGGTGTAGTGGTTTGGCCCAGCCACTTATTTATGAACCAAGTACATGGTTGGTTGGTGGCTCCTTTTTTAATAAGTAAAATATTTTAAATAGGTTTGAATGGGCTCTTTAGCAGTATGGAGAGATCCTGCTGGCTTGAAGAGCAACAGCTGGTTTAATGAATTTTTTTTTAAATCATTTTGGGAGTTGGAGTCATTTCCCCTGCCCCCGCCCCCCCTTCTTAGCAGGCTTGCTGTGTTGGCATTTCTGCATTTGGGCAGGGACTCCCCAAACCTCAGTGTTCTGGGTCTTCCCATGTTTGCAGCCTTTTGGGATGGGCAGCTGCCACAGATCCCTGTCCCTTGGTGGCTGTTCTGAGGGGTGGCTTGTGCCATAGCTCTGCCTGAATTATACAAAATCCCTGTCCCTGGGAGAAGCCTTTTGCAGCTGTAACCTGCAGAAGCCAGATTTGGTCTGGAAGCTGGGGAGAGAGAAGGCAAGCACACGTATTGAGGTTTGGCCTCTGGTTGTCTGTGGCACGTGCAGCAGCACAGGAAGTGCGAGTGCAGCCTCTGGCTCTGTCTGGAAAGCAGCAGGTGCAAGGAGCACCCCGGGATGGCTGAATTCCCCAAGGCTTTCAGCAAGATCTGGTGAAGGAGATGTGCTGGGGATGCTTCAGGGCAGAAGGCAGTCAGGCAATCCCAGAGAAGCCCTCCGGCACTGGCTGTGTGTCCACATGTCCGTGTGTCCATCCGTGTTTCTGTGCAGCGCTTGTGGTGGGACTCAGAGTCTCTGGACTCGACCTGGAGGCCCTGGGAATTCAGAGCCTCCCCCCCATCCTCATTCTGTCTGCCAATTTACTTTTTAAGCCAACAAACTCCAGAGGGGAGCTCCTGCCTGAGGATGCTCTTGGGCTTCCTGGGGTCCATAAAACCCTACAAGTCATTCTCCTCTGCTGTTATAATTTTTTTACACAGTCTTTTGTAAGAGCTCCAACTGACTATGCAGAGAACATGTGGATCTGTGTCTCTCTCTCCCCAGCTCCCTTCACTTGCCTTTTTCGGTGTCTAAGTAAAATATTTAGCTTTTTTTTTTT
>VZTJ01003652.1:1610545-1622418 GCA_013397795.1 Orthonyx spaldingii
TGGATAATAAAACTTTGGGAAAAAACCTGAAAAGGTCCAGCTATGTGGGTGGTGGGAGGGGTTGGAGATGCTTTGAAACTCTAACGTTGATGTAAATACTTTGCTATTTGATAATTAAATACAAACAGACCTCACAAAACAAAAGTGTAGCTTGTGTATGAGAGGACTCATGAACTCCTTAACATCCCCGTTAGAGGAGCTGATGGTACCTGGAGCGTGTGCAGTACCCATAGGAAGCTCCTGGTCCTTCAGATGCTTTTTTTGAAAGATACTTCTGGGATTTGGTGCTGCTTCTGTGCCGCTGGAGCCAGTCCCCACACAGGCTTGTGGTTCAGCACAGGATCAGGGCCATGTCCAGCATCTCCAGCAGCCCTGGAAGAAAAGGAAGCGACAGGGTCATTGCAGTCAGGCCCTGAGGGGTGTTCCGTGTGTCCCCAGCCTGGGACACGCTGGCAGATCAGGTCCCTGCCATGGAGTGGCCCAAAGCAAGCGCGGGGCAGGGCAGGGTAGTGCTTGTGCTGCCCAAATCCAGGGCACAGGGCATGGTGTCCCTGAGTGAGGCCACCCAGGCTGGGCTGGGGGGACAGGACAGGGGCAGCCTCCCTTCAGCAGAATCTGCTTCATCAGCGACTCTGAGAAACAGGCCTGCTCTGTGAAGGTAATTAGTGGGTGCTGATTGGGATCCCTCACTCGGTGATTAAGTAATTGATATATAGCACAGCGCTGGGGATAGGAGGCTTTCTAAATGCAGGGTGGATGCTGCTGCTGCTGCTCCTTCACCACTGCCATCATCACCACGGTCTGGGGTGGCTTTAGTGCCCCAAGCCCCCCGTCTGGCTGCTCCCTCTTCCTCAGACTGGTAAGTGACTCAGTCTTATCACCTGAAATGTTTAATGCTTTATGTTTTGTTTGTCCTTAAAACAATTAAGCGATTGAGGGATTATCTCTTGTGTGCAGGTCCCTTGGTCTGCGTGCAGTGCGTGGGCTGGGGGTGGGCTGGCGAGGTCACTCCAGGAGGGAAGCTGAGGCTGTGGCTCCTCCAGGCCTTGGATCTGCACCTTTGGCATTGCTGTTTGAGAGTGGGATGGCCATGGGGAGGGCAAATGGAGGAGGAGAAGGGTGCTGGGAGAGGCCAGGGTGCTGCTGGCCAGCCTGAGCTCTGGGGCAGCAAGGGGCAACTGGGGTGGTTTGTGTACAGGGGGTGAGGGGGCTGGGTTCAGGACTTCCAGGCCTTGCCTATGGCACCGATTGCTTCTCCCTCTCCTTGTCTTGTCCTCTGCCGCAGTGGCAGCTGAGGCATCTTAAGAGGGTGTTAGGGTGGGGTTGTGGCTGCCCCCAGAGAAGCTCTTGTGAGGAGGCAGGGCTCCTGTGCTGGGCAGTTTGTGCTGGCAGTGGTCTCTAAAAGGCTGAGGATGAGTTGTTGTTTGACTTGAGCATCCCGTTTCTCTTACCCAAAGCTCAGTGGTAGCACTCTTAAGAACATGGAGTCCTGGCTCCCACAGGATCAGTGCTGTTGAGTACACAGGGTCAGCCCTGAACTGCAAATCCTGAGTTGTGCTGGGGGTCTGGGATCTCTCCCACAGCCCAAACGCAGCAGAAGGTCTCCTGGGGCAGGAGCAGGGTGGTGTTTGTTAGCGGGTTGGCTCACAGCAGGACTGTGCCCCTGTGTCAGGCTCTCAGGTTTTGCTGGCAGTGTCACCACAGCTCCCACAGTGCCTGTAACTCACTGGTAATGTGGGGTGGACAGGAGGCTGCCAGCATGCATTGACTCAGAGGACACAGCCTGTTGTCACTTGGATCCCATCCCCTCCAGCAGCAGGTCTGGGTGGCACCTGAGCCACCTGTCCTCCTTTGCCCTGCTACCAGAGGATTTGCCTTTGCAGAAAGAGTAGCAAAACCCTCTTGCCAAGGGTTAATCTCCAGGCTCTGGAGGGGAGGGCTAAGGTCCTTACCTGACTGTAGCTTACATCCCACAGCTGGGAAACCACCTGGTGCCAGAGAAAAGCTGCAGGGCAGGGCTACCTGTGACCCTGAGCGATGTCTGTGGTTTCCCTGGCTCAGGAGATTTGGCTGGGCCAGCCTGGGCGACAGCATGAGGGGACAGGGCTGGTGCTGCTGTCAGTGGGACTGTGCCTCTGGACCTGGCTGCCTCTCTGAGCCCACCAGTGGGTGCTTCCAGCTCCTCCATGGGATCAACCTCTTTCCTCTGGCAGCTGCTGTTTGTGAGGCCACGTTGTGGGTTTGTCTCAGGGTGAGCAGGAAGAGAATCCAGGCAGGAGGCACTAACCACCCAGCAAGATCCCTGGATGAGAGGCAGATCCTGGGAGAGCAGACTGATTCCTGCCTGCACCCCAAGCGGTGCTGGGGAGCTCAACGGCCGGGTAACAGATCCTGAGATGATGCACTCTCATGCATGTCAGGCAGAGCTAAGCTTCAAAAAGCCTTGTGGCATTCCAGCTGCTCTCCTGGGGATGCTCCCTCTCCCTGAGAAGGGTTGAGGAGGAGTATAAAAAGCTCCTGGACCCTAAGGCTGCACTGAGGAGTCCAAGGACTGCCTAAGCCAAGCTGCATCTCTGTTTCTAAGGATTGGAGTCTGGGTTGGTTTTTGTTTTGGTTTTTTTTTCTTTATTGACCCTGCTGTGTCACTGATCTGTTATGTGACCTAGAAAAGAAAATGATCTCTCCTTCATACGGAAAGACAAAGGAACAGCTTAAGGCTCCAGCTCCCTGTATCTAGGGAGCATCAGGCAGATGGACACTGTAATTCAGCAAGGTGATGTGACTCGCTCAGTGCCAAAGTGTCAAGTGACACTTGCGGGCAGTGTCCAGGCTCAGTGGGGCCTGGCACAGCACAGTGGTTGTGTTCTAAATCCCTCTGCTCTGAGTCACTGGTGTAGCTGCTCACCGGTGATGACCCCAGGATCCCCAGGGACAGAGCCACCCCCACTGTTCTGGCAGAGAAGGGAAAACATCTCCTGTGAGCATTTTTCCATGTAGCTGGCAAATGCCTGGCTGAGCACTCTGGCTGTGCCTGCCCAGGCTCAGCCCCATCTGTGGTGCACAGGCAGGGAAGCGGTGATGCTGCTTTTCAGAAGCCATCGGGTTCGACCTGTTCTGCAGTCACAGGCTGGCTTTTCACAGTCTCTTTACGGGGAAGGATGAACCAGGCATTAGCATGGGATGTGAGACTTGGTTGGGTTCCTCATTCTGCCCAAGGCTTTCTGTCTGACCATGACGAAGTTGCTTTAATTTTCTATCTTTAAAATGAAGATGGTATCTCAGGGCCCTAAAGAGGGTAAGAGAGTGTGCTGGGGAGGGCTGTGTGCATATCAAAGAGTGCTGCTTCTCTGCATTAGGGCTGGGAGGTTTCTTACCCCACTGAAAGCTGTCCTGCAGCCTCCCTCTTTTGAAGTGCTTTTTTCGAGCTGGGTCTCACACAAGGGAAGAGCAGTGCCTTGCCTTGAACCCCACGCACAAAACCAGGGCTTGCTCTCATCCAAAGGGTTGTCTGGCTTCGTGGCTAGCATTTATTTAAATTGATGTAAAGCAATAAAAGTATACTCTTGACAGGACAGAGTGCATTAGCTTAAACACATTGAAACTGAAAAGTTGCTCAGAGCACAGCTGTGCCATGGCTTGCAATGAGTGCTTTCCCCTCTCCTTTCCATTTGTTATTTATGCCTGAGTTGATGTGACAGCTACTGGGATTTCCCTCAGCCTGACAGGTGACAGAGCTGTCACATCTATTTTTGATGTGGCACATGCTTTTTTTTTTTCTAAATCATGTAAACACTAATATGCCCTGAACTCTTTCCAACTTGGACCTGGCCTTCAGAGCAAGAGACAAAGCAAGCCTGTTTCAGCTCCAGCAGCACAGTTCCCACACCCTTTAACACTCTCGGGTGCTCCAGGATCCGACAGTCTGTCTCTCCAAGGCTGGGCAAGTCTCACAGCACCACATGTGCCCCCGGGTGGCTCCTGGCAGCTGGGCTGCCCTGAGCAGAGGGACAGGGCAGGGTGACGTGGTGACAGAGCTGTCGTGGGACGGGCTTACACCACGTGGGCACTCAGCAGACACTTTTACTGTCGGTGCTGGGGATTAGCGGCTTCCAGGACACAGCCCGGGGGTTTAATTTCGTAAGCAGCAAGGAAAAGGGGAATCTGTCACGTAAGTGCAGAGATACACACGACACAGGAGGTGCTGCTGCAAGATGAGGCTGTTTAGGAATTGCCAGTCTGGCTCGCAGTCTGCCCACAGTCAGGTTAAACAGTCAAGAAGAGTCAGTGCTGGGAGCTACAGGGCAAACAGGCTCTGCCTCTGACTGGAGACTGTTTGGGGTTGCTGTGCCGGGAACAGAACAATGCACAGACACGTGATTGCTGGGCTGAGGCATCCACAATGAGCAGCCCATGCATCATGCTGGGCAGGAGGCCATAGACCAAAGTTTATAAAGCTTTATTAAACATTTTGAACAGCTGTGCAATGAACAAACAATACTCTGGAAGTTTCACAACCTCGTAGCTTGAACTGCCTCAGGACAGCAACAGCCACTTCTGCTGCTCTCCACCAGAAGACTGAAGGAAAGACAAACAGATGGCAAAGGGGAGGGAAACCTTCAAAGTTTGGAGATGTTTTGTGTCAACCTCTAAGGCTTCTCACAAACCAACCTCTGCCCCAGGCTGCAGGCCTGATCCTCCACCACCACCACCTTGGATTCTTGACATCCTTCTGCCAGGAAAGCTGGAGACACCAGGCATTTTTCCAGCCTCTGCCCTTCTCTAGTCAGTAGCACCAGCACCTTCTGTCACCTCTGGCCCAAAACCACTATCTCTGAAAATGGCTGAAGCATTTACTGCTTCAAGCCATGCCTCCACCTCAGGATCCTCTCCTGCCCTGCCCACACCCAGCCTTTCGGGCTAGCACGAGTTTTGTAGGGTGAAGTTCACAGTGGCCTCCAAAGCCCTGTGTCTTGCAGCATGCCAGTTCTTTATCCCAACAGTCAACACCTTGGTAAACCTGGGACATGTAGGAGGAGGGGAGAGACAGTCTCTACTGCCTGTGAGGCTTTATAAAAGCAGCAGCATAACTGAGGCTTTCAGGCTGGGATCTCGGAGCATACGGAGTTCAGAAAGCACTTCAGCAGTGCACACATCTCTTTGGCAGGCTGAGCAGGAGGAGATGACTCAACTGCCTCTGGCTCCAGCAGCTTTTGGCCAAGTCTATTTGTGAGCTGTTGCACTCGCCCTTGATCAGCAAGGTGGGAAGGCTGGCTCCCCACAGAGAGACTGAGAGAATCTTGTTGCTATTCAAGCAGGATCAGTGGGCCAAGAGCCCTGAGTTAGACCACCATGGCCTAATGCAGGCAAGTGACACCACTCCAGCACTCCCAGCTGGGCAGGGCCAGCGGCTCAGGCTTCCAGCAGTTCTCAGTTGAGAGGGCTGGTGTCTGCTCCCGGTGATACGGGAAAAAGAAAAAAAAAAAAAAGACTTCTGCTTCTAAAAAAGCAGGTGGTGCTGCCAGAGTTCACACAGTAAACGAGTTGAATTTCACAGAAAGAGTGGGAAGAATTTGCCACTCTAGTCCACGCACAGTTACAGGAAACAGGCTGTCCTTACTCCAGTCCCATACCCAACACCCCCCTCCTCCCCAGCCCCACCCCCTTTTTTAAAAGCAAAACAAGAGCCCTCAGGAAACTGGAAGATTGTGATTTTCTAGGTGCCCACTATGTTGGGATCATGAGCTGATTCCGGCAGTTGGGATCCTGTGCAGTGGTACAAGAAGCAGTTCCCCCAGCAGCTGTAGCAGATGAGGAACAGAGCTGCCAGGAAGACCAAGGCACAAATTGTGCAAGGTTTCCGTTCCAGGAGAAAACTGAGCAGGTAGAATCCCATGAACATTGAGTGACTGAACCACAACGCTGGGTTGAGGGGCTTGGGTATGAGCAGGACAGGTAGCAACCACTGCAGGCAGTACATGGTGGCTGGCTGGCTGGGGCCTCGTGGCAGCAGCAGTCAGATGTGCTCCAGAACAGGCTCCAGCAACTCCTCCAGAAGGCAGGCTGCTCTGTAGGGAGGGGAATATGTCAGACTGTCAGAGAAATGCAGGGAAAAAAATCAACTGACATTCTTGTAAAGCTTTGTTTACTCTCAAGCATTGTGTGCTGATGGTTGAACCCCCAGTACTAAATCCTGGTGTGTCTTGGAGCTGGTGGAAAGCTTCCTGCTTTCTGAACCACTCAGGTGGGGACAGGATCAGCTACTGCTGGTGTAGAAGTGTATCCTATGATCTCTGTTCCACAGGCCTTTATCCAGTGAGACCCTTTTAGCACAGTGCAGGAACAGAAAGGGAGAAGGGGAAACAGAAAGGAAAACAAGCTGCCACAATCTTCCCTACACACATTGATCCAAGACAGTCCAAAGGCTTGAGTGATGATATAAAGAAATGCAGTTGAAGGGTGATAATTATTTGGTGTTACAGAGAGGTGTCAAGGAAGCTTCAGTGTAAGGAATTGTTCTGCACACAAACAGTAAAGTCTTCCAGCAGGACAGCACCACACCAGCTACACATCAAGCTACCCAGGAAAGCCCTGGCAGTGTCCAGGCTGCAAAACAAAGGGGAGGACAGTCCCTGCTTAAGGATTTATGGTCCTTGCCAAACAGTTAAAGTCAGATAAGACAAAGTATGTGAATAGATCAAAGAGGGGGACAGGCTCAAAATGGCAATTTCCATAAGTGCTGTAAATACAGGATTTCCTCACTTGGATTATTATAAAACCCTCTGGAAACTGAGCTGTAAAGGGCTTTCCTAAGCAGGGATGGCAGCACACTACAAGTCCAGAAAACCTGCTTCTACCTTTAGCAGCCACCTCAATGATACTGTGTGCTTTTGTTTTTTCCTTTGAAGCACTACAAACACCTTCAAGAATTTCAAATGGCTTTAAAAACAATAAATGCCTCACCCCCACTACAAAGAGTCTGGTGGGGACAGCTCCTTGCAGCAATCCTTGTATCTGCAATTACTCAATGGAGCAGTGCTCCCTCAGAAGGATGAAGGGCTCAGCCGAGGCTGTCAGGATTACAGCTGGGGGGTGGGAAGGTTAGTAGGATGAAGGAGTGAGAATGTAAACAAACTGTGCATTCCACTGGCTCCTGTTGGCAGGAGAAGGGATTTCCTGGCAAAGGGAGGGAGAATGAGGGATTGCAGAGAAAAAACCACACGAGGTTCTCTTCCAAAAGAACACTGAGGTCAGACTTGTCTCACAGGTACCAACGGGCTCTGCTGTCAGCAGCAGGAAACGCTGCCAACCTGAGCAGCACGGTCTGTTTTACTTTAATGTTAGTAAGAAAATGCAGGCCAACATCTCCACCAGCACAAGCATTATTTGGGGAAAGTACATGGTGCTGGTGTTCCTGCAAGGGAGTGTTCTCCAGCAGAGAGGGCAGCTGGAGTTCAATTAATAAAACTGAGCTGCAGCTCAGTAGCCAAAGAGTAAGGAAAAAGTGATTTTATGCTGCAATACAGATACAGCCAAGTCACAGGAATAAAGCTCCCAATGTTAGTCCTGTTTTAGGCAGGTCACTCACTTGCATCTTTAAGGGCAAGTCTAGTCTCAAGCCTTTCCCCCATCGATAAACTGGAATGAGCCATTACTCATTTCATAACAAAGTATGCTGTCTGCTTGCCTTTGTGAATTGCTCAGATGTTTCTGGAGTAAACAATAGTACAGAAGTACTGGAGAACTTTTTTTCCAAGGGGAAGAATGGAGAGAAAAAGATCTAACAACAAATATTTGAACAGGAAGGTAATTAAACCCCATCACCCAACCTTTTAGTTCAGATTGCATTGAAAGCAACAAAGTTGTGCTAAATCAATGATCTGCAGCTGCCTTAATCCTCCTGAAATGCTCCTTTCTTGAACTTTTCTGCAGTTTTTTTCTCACAAGTGCTCCAAACACTGAGCATTAAAAATGACTGCCATCATGACATGTTTTTGCTAGATCCAGCCCTAAGTTGCATCAGCTTGACTTCTGTGGCAATTTGTGTCATCTGTTCTTGAAACTTTAGTTTAAAATACCGACTTTGCTTTGGGTTTTCTGTCTCTAGAGCAAAGAGATGGGTAAAGAATGTGTCTGTTAAGTAGCACAAGGCTCAAACAGAGCAGTAGAATGTTTCAGAAGTAATATCACAAATCTCTCAGCTTTAAGAGGGTCATGGATCACTATTGAGCCTTTACCCCCAAACTTTACAACTGACTACAGTTAGAAAATAATTATAATTTGTGTTGTAGCAACACTTCCTATGTCATGGTCCGGCCTCCTCACTCCTACAGTGCTCTTAACAATAACACTCTAAACACTGAGTTAATGTTAAGCACCTAAGCTTTCCTTGAGCACCTTCTACAAACAGCCATCTCAGAACAAGTTACTAATTTTTAAATATTAGTATTTCCTGCAAGAGCCAGTTGCTTGTAGCAATCAATGCAACCACTCTGCAGAATAAAGAACTATTTAATAGTTATTTTTACTACGAAGTTTCAATGCCAACACCCTTCAACCTGTAAACCTCTCGGATTTCTCACAAATGCAGGCATTCATACAAAGGTGCTCTTTGTATCTGTGGGCAGTTTGCTTGTATTTTCATGTGTCCCTTTGCTATCCACCAGTTAAAGGCTGAGGAGCCTTTGCTGTATCCCACAGCTGATCCTAAATAAAGTAAGTTCCTACTGCTGGAGGCTTCTACAGCTCTATCTTCCTCAAGGGACTTTCCACTAGTAAGATATGTGCTCTTCACTAGAGATTCTTTGTACAGCTGGCAATGAGACTGAGTTTTCTTTCCACTCTAGTGATCAAAGAGAAACAGCACCTCCTGCTATCAACTCTTTACTGAGGAGGGAACGTTCTCCTTCATGCCCAGGACAGCCAGATCCTTCTGGAAGCCACAACAATATTTAGTTTTGCCTGGATTCTCAAGCAAGATGAATCTTGCAAATTAAAGATTCCTACCTTGTTGTCTTTGTCCCGTCCTCCCAATTCAAGCCCAAGATTACCATGTTCCAGAGCAAATAACAACCTGTCACCCAACAGGACTGGTTTCACAACTGCATCCTGCTTTCCCTCAACCAGTTGCTCTTGTTTTCCCCTGCCTGACTCACCTCAGCCAGCCCAGTGTCCTGCTATCCTCAAACCTGTTCCTGTGCTGCTCCTTGTGTCATCTGATTTGGTGGCTGCTCGTGTTTACCTGAGGGCTCCTTTCCACTGCCTCCTTTCGCCCCTCCACAGCTCTTGGAGCCACCTGAACTCCCTTCAGACCCCTCAGCAGCAGAGCTGGTACTGCTCCCACTGTGGCTCAGTCTGAACTCCACGTGCTGCCAGAGCCTCCCCCTGCCAATTCCTGCAGGCAGAGGAGCAGCCAGGGGAGGTTCCCTGCACACCTCCTTAGCAAGCAAGCACCAATACTTTTCCACATGCTTATTAGTTGGCTTCCATCGCATTCCCAGCCCTTCCTGCTGTCATCTTCCCTCGCAAAAACAATCAGGTCCTACTGGTGTGTGTTTGTGGGGAGGATTTTGGAATTCCAGTGCGAAGACAGCAGCACACCTTTCTCAGGCAGAAACAAAACTTCAATTACGACAGGTCTGGAGTGAGTAGCACACTGCATTGGTTTGCAATGGATCAGTCACGTTTTGGAATAAATCCATCTGAGGAGCTAGCAAGCTGTTCCTTCATATCCTACAAACTAATTCAGCAATTAGCACACCAAGAGGTGTTCCTACACCACTGGTTTGACACATCAGTATGCCAATACCAAGTCTGCATCTTTCTCGAGAATGTTTTAATTCTTTAACAGTCCATTTACCTTGGAAAGGGGAGAATAATCAGCCAGTCTTCCCTAAGCACTTCAAGGGTAAGCTTGTTCAGACCTTATTAAGGCAGCCTTTAAGCTTCAGTGCTGTCCATGTGGAACTTCCCCAGCAGATGCTACAGAAAGGCTGAGCGCTGAAAGCTCTGCAATAAAACACTGAGTAACCTTTTTATTGGGGCATGCTCGTGCCATTCTCTCCCTTTCCCAAAAGCTGAAGTCTGCTTGTGATGAAAAGCCACACTGGTCAGATAAAAGTCTCAAGTCATCCAGTGCACATAAATGAAGAGTAAGTCTCGGGGATGTGCTTCTTACCTGCAATGCTCACCTGGTTGCTTACAATTGTTTTAATCAAAAGCCCTGTCACAACTATTCACTGATGTGTGCGGGCAGTGCTTCACACTGCCAGCGTGTGTTCAAAACCAACTCAAGTATCACACAGCACCCAAAACAGCTGCTGAAAAACACACAACATCCAAAGCACTGGGACAAAAAGAGAGGTGAAGAACTATCAAGTGACAAGTTTGAAGAGTTCAGCTAAGAAAAGCAACAGCAGACCAGCTTCCCAGATGCCAACCCTCTGTCGTAAACCCAAGAACCATAACTGCTCAAACTGTTTGGAGCAGGGATTAACTTCTCCAGGGCTTTTTTTTTTTTTTTGCCTTGCCACTATTATTTCAATTTTTTTATAAGCTTTATCTGCTGGTATGACTCAGCTGGAAAGAGTGAGTCTACAATTTCTGGCAAAGGCCTTACCCTAGTCTTGGATCGTGCCTTGGACACTTGATGTACACTCAGAAATGGTGCAATGTAATCACAACAGTTTCCAAAAAGAGCAACAAATCCTTGACTAACTAAGCCTCAATGTTCTGATTTCTCAAGCCAGACACAAGTCAAAGCAACCCACTTGGTTGTTGCTTGGTTGAGAAGTGGAGGCTCTCTCTGTTGAGCCACTCTTTTCACCACTTCCAAAGCTGCCCTCTGAGCTTCATTATTGATGGGGGATGGATTAGCTTTTGTCCAGAGGCAGTGCCCACTCCATCTGGACTGCAATGCTCTCACAGCACCAGGATGAGTCCTCCTCCACCTGTGAGCAGGAAGAGAGGAGAGATCCAAACTAATTGTTTTTTTTCAGAGAACCTGGAATGGGTCTGGAAATCATCAGGAATCACAGAAGCAGAAGCTTAAGTCAGCCAGGTGTCTGGTGGGAAGAGATGTCAGTAGTCAGAGTTGCCATCTGAAGTATTATTACTTTCATTTATACTAATTCATTAAATTTCAGTGGTCCTCATTCCCACCTTCTGCCTTTGTTTAACTGCCAAAGATCACAACTTCCAGCACACAGACCCATTCCAAGTCCCCTGAGAAAAGCTGTTTTAATTTGGACCTCTTCTCTACCTTTTGTGCATTCAGCAGGTTTCAGAGGTCCAAATACAGCCTGATAAGGGTGAGTTTTCTGCATCCCAGCTTAAGAGAGGCAAAAAATGCTGTTTGGGCAGCTATGAGGAGTTATGACCTATAGTTTGGAAAGACAAAGGTTAGTGCACGATGACAGTACTTGCAAGATCCATTGAAATGTTTCGGTACCAGGGAAGTACGGGAGAGTTCAGCATGCTGTGGGCTGCATTTAAGCGCTTGTTTCTCCTCTTCTCTTGCACTTGCACGTTTGGGATGTCTTGAGCACTGTCCCTATGACAGAACAGCCTGTAAACTCACTTTGTAGCTGGCTCAAAGCACGTACGGAGACTCGGGGAGGGCGCCTGGCCGGGCACAACAGCGCTGCAGAGCGCTGTATTCACAGACTATCACAGAATATCGCGGCTTGGAAGGGACCCACAAGGCCCATCCCAGCCCAGCTGCCTGACTAAAGCTTGTCAGAGAAACGGGGCAGGGTTTCCTTTCAGAAGGAGCTGAAGAGAGCAGGAGGAAGGGAAAGGAAAGGAGGGGAGGCACACACGGCGCTGTTATTTCCATGCCGGCACCGACCCCGCCGAGCCCAGGGGCGGTTGAAGCC
>VZTJ01003652.1:1654550-1682285 GCA_013397795.1 Orthonyx spaldingii
CCCGCTCTGATCCGGACCCCGCTCTGATCCCGACCCCGCTCTGATCCCGACCCCGCTCTGATCCCGACCCCGCTCGGTCCTGATCCCACTCGATCCCGATCCCGACCCCGGCTCACTGCCCGCGACTCCCAGCTCCGACCCCAGATCCCCGCCCGCCGGCTCTCTGTGCTCAGTGTCCAGCACCAGCTCTCTCACATCTGCCTGCCCAGGGTGTCCCCACCCCTGTTCCCTGCCCTGGGTCAGTGCCTAAAAGTTGCTAAAAAGACACAGAGTCCCTCATGGTGCCCCCGTAGCCCTTCCATGATCAGCTCTTGGCTGCGGGGGCTTGCTTTGGTGGCCTCAAGAGCCGCGGTGTTTGTTTGGCTTCAGGTATGAGAATTGTCGCTGTGTGAATAGTGACATTCCCAAGGCTGTGTGGGACAACAGAGGATTTTGGAGATAAGGCTTCCCCAGGGCCTGTCCCTGCCCCTCTGCACTGGTGTCAGTGTGTTCAGTACCTTGGCTGAGCAGCCCTTGCTACAGACACAAATACCAACCATACAAGAAATTATTGTTCCCAGATATTTCCTTTCATTTCTAGGCCAATTCCCGTAGGCACCGAGGCTCTTGGCTGCTGCTGCCCAGCTGTGCTCCCTTTAGCTCTAGGCCATCGGGCACCAGGATGTTGTTCTGAGTCCTGGAATGCCCTGGCAGCACTTTTCTGCTACAGGGCTGGGTCGGCTTCTTTTGGGATGTTTCTTCTGGTGCTGATTTCTTCTCTTTAGCCTCATGAAATGGCCAGGTGCCAGAGCCCCTCGTGCTCCACTGCACCCCTTCTGTGATCAGCTCTTGGCTGCTGGGGCTCATTGTGAGCCCTGCTTGCTTGGCTTCAGGTGTAAGAATTGTCGCTGACTTAACATCAAAATCCCCAAGGCTGTGTGGGACAACGGAGCGTTTTGGAGATAAGATCTTTGCTGGAAAAAGGAGAGGAGGCACCCCCAGGCTGTTTCGGTGGACGGGGGAGTTGCCACACGAGCCGTTTTCACCTGGAAAAGAGAGGAGGAGGAGGAGGAGGAATAAAAGGGGGAATCCAGCTTCTCTGGGAGGTGGTAGGCTCACATCAGCCGTGGGTGTGGAATATGCTGGCTATGGGAACTCAGATTGTGATCTCTGACAGGCTCTGGTGACGTTTTTTCCATGCCTCTTATGGGAAGTTCTCTATGCAGCTTTGCTGTTTTCCTTTCCTCATTCTGTGAATTTCACTGTGCTGAGCCAGGTTTAACACATTTTGTTCCCTGTTCCCGGGCCGTCTCCTAGGAAGGATTGTGCAAGGCAGGGCATGTGCATGGTGGATGTGGGCCACTATTGCTGAGTTCTCAGTTACGCCTTTGGAGAATTTATTTTTGCAGAAGCTCCAGCCTTAGCCAGTGCAGAAATGAACAGGGGAAAATCCCAGCCTTGTCAGGGCTGTCAGCTGCCAACACATTGCTGAGCATAAATTGTGACACTTCACTTGACACTTCCTCTGTTAATTCTTAGTAGAAGTTGGTTTCCTTTCCTGAAATCTGCAGTGTTTGGCTCTCAGAGACATGCGAGCCATGGCTTAGATACTAATTCTCACTTACATCTTTCTTTTACAGTCCCTGATAGGACTAACTTTCCTTTGCCGGCAAAAATGTTGTCAGTTTAGACAAAGCCGACTAAAACTCCAAGCTAGTGTAAGGTAGGACTATTGGTATTGTTGCTGGGTGTCTTTCCACAGCCAAATATCTGATTTATCCAGAAGTCCATGGTATCACAAGACGCGAGTGGGTGCTTTGGGTAGTGTTGACTCGAAGGAATTCGAGGCTCCTCCCTGCTTGGCTGCTGCCCTGTGACTGAAGGCATCGAATGGGCAGGGCAGCAGTCGAGCCTGAGGTGTGATTTGAGGCTCCCTCCTGCCCTGGGTGGGCAGAGTACCCACATGGACATGGAGAAGTGCTGTGGCACAAAGACATTTGTGCTGTGACTCAACTGCAGCCCAGTTTGTGAACTTGTTTCCTGGCTGATTTTGTGATGGCATCTTTCATGGCCATGTTTGTTTGTCCATGCTCCTGATTTGGCTGTCTCTCCAGGCTGCTCCAGCATAGAGGACTTTGTCCTTTTCCTGGAAAAGTGGGTGTTCTCCCTATGGGGTGCCTTGCCCCATAACCCTGCTCTGTGCAATAAGGTGCAAAGTGGACCTGGAAAGCAAACAGTATTGGGGAATTAAATGGCTTTCTTAATTTGCCTTTTCTTTAGTTTAAACAAAAAGTTGGAGACAGCTGTGAAGGGAACACGTGTTAAACGGGAAAAGGATGTCGAAACACAGAGACCATTCTGGTCTGAATGTCCTTTTTAACCAGTGACTGTTCTGTGTGTGCACCTGCATGTTGTGGAGAGCAGCAGGTGGAAGGAGAAGTGGCGATATGCCCAGGACAGAGCAGATGACTCGAGGGAGTTACCCAGATCACGTGAAACTGTTGTGGTCATTTCTTTATCAGGAGTGTAGAAAAGAATACCCTGTTTAGCCACAGATTCTTTCCATAAGAAATAGCTGTCTAGGAGGGTATTGTTTTCCTCCCCAGGAATCGTTGCCTAGAACAGGAAGCTGTTTATTTAGGTGATCTGTATTTTACCAGCTGGTGTACAAAGGGTGGTGCTGCCTGAATGATCTTTGCTGGAGTTCATTTTCCTCTTGACAGGAAGGTGGGATCTGTGCTAAGGTCACCTTTGCTAGAGGGACAGTAAGGCTAGGAGCACACATTTCCAGAATAACTCAGCATTAAGTGGCTCAAACCATGGGATGAGAGTTTTCAGTCACTCCTCTTCCTCCACCCACGTGGTGTGCAGGTGTGTTTTTCCAGAGTTCAATGTACTGAGTGGACTTTGGGAATTGGGATTTTTTTAAACTCTACTTACGGTTTCTTTGTGCTTGAGAATCCTGCTCTAAGCTCTCTTTAAAAGTTGCCTGTAGGAACTGTGCTGAGCTTGGCTGGAGAATCTCTTCTCCTGATTACTGCAATAGAATTTATGATCAAAATTATGATCAAGAGTTGTCTAAAGGACCCTGTGTGTGGCCTTCTCAAGATTATCTAGCCATGCCTTGATGTGCCATGTAAAAGTGTGATTCCCCTCATCCTCCAAATGTGTTGTATTTGGACACTCCATTCCACTTCCAGTGTGTTTGTGTTGTGTTGGTAACTGACAACTGTTTATTTTTATTTCCAACATGAGGGTTAGGTAACCATTCACTGTTGAGCATGAGATTAGGAACAGTGGTGACCAGCCTGTGTTATTTCTCTGCCAGCTGCAATTTTTATATGGAGAAGGCAACTGACACACCTTGAATGTGAGAATTCATTGCCCAGAACAAATGTGTTTCTCAACATGCATTTTATTTTTCTTCTGCTTCTCTCCCTTGTAGTGAGGTTTCAGAAAAGGATATTTCAATGATGCATTTTTGCTCTCTGGGCCCATCTGTCCTGTTGCTCTCTGTGAGTGTCATTCACCCACGGATTTTCTGCATTATTCCAGAGAGGAGAATGCCAGCATTTTGAAAAGGAGCACTAGAAGGGCAAAATTAAGGCAGCTGTTTTATGGCCATGAGTTTACAGAACCATATTATGAATTTTATGACTGCATTTCCTCTCATTCTCTTGAGATACAGTCACAGAACATTTCCGTGTGTG
The DNA here is from genome assembly GCA_013397795.1 of Orthonyx spaldingii. Classification (NCBI taxonomy): domain Eukaryota; kingdom Metazoa; phylum Chordata; class Aves; order Passeriformes; family Orthonychidae; genus Orthonyx; species Orthonyx spaldingii. Next base: position 1,658,240 of record VZTJ01003652.1, read on the forward strand.
AGAGGAAGGGAGGTGGATCTACACAATGCACTTAGAAAATGCCATCAGTAAAGCTACATACATTTGTTCTCAAGGTTGGAAAGTACATTAGGGTTGAGTTTAATTTTCTCTTCCATTTCCAGAAGCCCAAGATCAGTTTGCCTGAAGGATTGTGCATGCAGGTGTGATTTGGATGGACGATGTGTGTGGTCCCTGGGCCAGGCAGACTGACTTATCTCCATCCTATCACAGCAGAACTTCCCTGGGAGGGAAAACACTGTTCTGTGCCATGCAAGGGGATTTTTTGGTGGAGGGGGTATGTGTTGAGGGGTATGATAACCAGGAGCTTGGTGTATTGTGCTTATTTGGAGAGGAAGTTAACAGGTGAGTGAGCAATGTTTGTAGCCACAATAGAGGAAGCTGGTTTTGAAAGCCTCTTTGTGGTGGCTGCTTTACCTGGAAGGAGGTGTAGTGAGGTCGTGGCCACATGCACACAAATAGAGGTGACATTTAGAGGGTTAGGGGGCATAGAGTACTTCTGGCCACCTTGTGCTGCTGAGGCTGTGTCCTGTCTGGCAGATGTCATGGTATGGACCACTCTTTGCACATTTGACCCAATCTATGTGCTCTTGTTCCTCACCATCTACTGCTCCCCACCTCTGCTGAGTGTCCAGAGCTGGAGATTTATGGGAGCTGAGCTCCCTGGCTGCAATAGGATGATTTTTATCAGCTCCTCTGTGTGATGAAGTGAGGGTAATATGGAAGGGTTGTAACCCAGCCCACAGCACAGATCCCTCCCTCATGGCCTTGGATGCTGAGGTGAACTAAAGGGTTAGTGACACACAGCTGTCCTGGGCACAGGGGGTCATGTGCTGCAGCAAACTCCCCCATAGCCTACTCCAGCCTGGTTCCAACATTGCCTGCACAGGTGCTGTCTTCAGATCTGAACTATTTTTTTAAGCCCAGAGCAGTGCTTGTTGTCACTTCGTATTACGCCAACAGGCTCCGCAGCCAGGTCAGCATGGTGCTGCCGGGACATCCTCCTGCCACTGGTCATGTGTGCAGGCACAGTCCCAGCAAACACTGAGGACATGTCTGGATCTCAGCTCACACCCTCTGGAGCTGTTTATTCCCAAAGGAACAGGCAGTCGGAAAAAGCTGCTTCACCTTAGGGATCTTTTTGGTTTAAGGTGGGACGGGGGAAGGCTACAAGTTGTCTGGGGATAACTTTGTAGTGCTGGAGCAGGCTGAGCACCAGATCAAGTGGAGCTGGCATCTGTACCTGGCAGGTGGGATCATGGCACACATGCTTTGCTAGGCATTGCTTCCCTGTTAAGAAAATAATTTATTCTCTACAGGCTACAACCCAAGTGCAAATTAATGTGGCTGCAGCGTGAGCACAGGGCTGTACTGTTATGGTATTTCAGGTGCCCCTCGGGTTAAGGGGTTGAAGTAGATAATCTCAAGCAAGTTCTTATGGTCAGGCAAAGTTATTAAGAAGAGAAACGGAAATAGGTAAACTGTGCTGTTGGGGTTTTTTGCCCTCTTTATCAGTGTGGGGTTTTTGCGCTTGCCGCTTACATAGCAGACGGAGGGAGAGGTTTCGTGTTCCATCCCCGGGTGATGTAACACCCCGGATAACCGCAGTGGCTGCCAGCGACAGAGACTCGCTCTCGGTTTTCTGTAAATGCGAGGTTGTCACTTGTGGAATGCTGCAAAAGCGGATGCTGCGTGCCCGCTCCCCCCACTTTCCCTTTCCCCCCTTCTTATCCCCTCTTCCTCTTCCCTCTCTTCCTTTCCCTCCTCTTTTCACTTCTCCCCGCCTTTCACTTTCCCTTTCCCCCCTTCTTATCCCCTCTTCCTCTTCCCTCTCTTCCTTTCCCTCCTCTTTTCACTTCTCCCCGCCTTTCACTTTCCCTTTCCCCCCCTTCACTTCTCCCTCCCCTTTCCCATCCTTTTCCTCCTTTTCTCCTGACCCCTTTCTCCCTGCCTTTTGCCCCCTTTTCCTCCCCTCTTCCTCTTTCTCCCTCTCTTTTCCTTTCCCCTTTTCCTTTTCCCCCCTTTTCACTTCTCCCCGCCTTTCACTTTCCCTTTTCCCCCTCTTCATTTCTCCCTCCCTTTTAACCCCATTTTCCTCTCCCTCCCCCTTTCTCTCCCTCCCTCTCTTTTCCTTTTCCCCCTCTTTTCACTTCTCCCCACCTTTCACTTTCCCTTCCCCCCCTTTTCACTTCTCCCTCTTGTTTCCCTTTTTCTTTTTCTTTTTTCTTTTTCCTTTCTCCCTGCCTTGTGACCCCTTTTCCTGCCGTCTCCCCCTTTCCCCTCCTTCCTCTCTTTCCCTTTCTCCTTTCTCCCACTCCCTATAACGCAGTGAACGCCGGCAGCGCGGGGGTCCCAGCCGTGCACAGCGGGTTCCGGAGCCGCAGCCGGGTCCCTCCGTGTCTCCTCGCGGTGGCTCAGCCCCTCGATGTCCCCCCGGATCCCCGGTGTCGTACGGGCCGGACCGCAGGTCCCGGCGGTGCGGGGCGGGCCCGGGGCATTCCCGGCGGGCGGGGGCAGCGCCGCTCCGCCCCCGCGGGGCTGGGCCGGCTCTATAAGGGCGGTGTCGGCGGCGGGACACGGTCACAACCCGCTGCGCTCGTGTCTGCTGCGGGGTCGCTCCGTGTGCCCAGCCCAGCCCAGCCCGGCCATGCCGCTGCCCCGCGTCTCGCTGCGCGCCGCGCTGCTGCTCGGCCTCCTCCTGCGAGCCGCCGCCGCCGAGTCGGTGAGTGCCGCCGGGAGAAGGGGAGAGGGAGAAAGGGGAGGGTCTGTCCCGGCAGCGAAGGGCTCCCGGTGCCCGGGACGGGGTGGGTGACCCGCGGGGTTCGGGCCCCGCTCGCCAGCAGCCTGCGAGCCGGGGCCAGCGCTGCCCCCGCTGTGTGCCCTTCTCCGGGGGAAGGGTAGGCGATGCAGGGACACGGCGAGAGAGCCGTTCCCGTCCTTCCTCCGGTTCCCTTGGCTCGGACGCCGCTTCCTCCGGCAGATGCCACAGCAGCGCCGGCCCGACCCGGCCGTCCCGGGGCAGGACTCCTGCCCGGTGCCCCTGCCCGGTGCCCCTGCCCGGTGTCCCTGCCCGGTGCCCCTGCCCGGTGTCCCTGCCCGGTGCCGGGCTGTCCCCGCGGCTGTGCCGCTCCTCACGTACCCCGGTCTGCCCCGTGCTCCGGGGTTACAGCACTGCAGGGGACACGGCTACCTGGTGGAAATGAGCCGCTCTCCATCACGGCTTTGGTCTCAGACTCCTGGTCATGAAAGTCCTTTATTTCTTCTTTCCTTGTGCGTGTGTGGTGGGTTGGGTGCGTTACAGCACATGGATAGGTTTTCCAGCCTTTCCTGGAGTTTGGTCGTGCCGGTACCTGGTGTCTTTCTGTGTGCATCAAACCTTCCTCGCTTCCGCATGGGAGTGAAAAATGATGCATTACCGTGGAGGGTTTAATAATCTCTTAAATATATAACGAGGTGGAACGTTTTGGATGCTTCAAGACATGTGGGGTCTTCGTGGTGAAGCAGAGATCTGGGGATTCTGGCCTCCCCGCTGTTTGTTTGTTTTTGTGTGTGACCATCTTGCTGATAGTGCCATCAGGGCGGATTCCTCTGTTAGTGTGAAAGAGCTGCTGAGATTAAGGTAACTGCTGGAGATCAGGGGTTCCCAAAGTAGGTTTAATCATGCACATCGGTTTGTTTTGGACTGAAGGCTGGGTGGGCAGATCAGAACTGATAAGGCTCTGCTGCTTTCTTATAGGGGCACAGGGCTGGGGGGTTGCTGATTGTAGAGCAGGAATCTCCCACAGAGAGCATCTGATTGTCAGCTACTCTCTGCTAAAACCAACCAGCCCAAATCCACTTTACTCTAATCTGGTGTCTTTATCCCTGCCATTAAGCACGTGAATCGGTCGTTTGGGAACTGGCCCAAACTGGTAGGGCAAACCTTTGGGGCAGACAGCATCTGGAAGTTGCACTGACCATGTTTGGTATGAAATGCAACTTGGTGTCCCCGGGGACTGGACTGGTCTGCAAGCATCGGATTTCTGCAAAGACAACAAATTTTGCACAGATGTGGTCTTTAAGTCCTTACATAGAACTTATATGGAATATTTATCCGTGTCTTTTAAGCTACCTAAGATTGAGTGTATGCTTGAGGAGTAACACTGGCCTACTATAAAGCCTAATCCAAACAAATTGTTTGGGCGACAGGCTGCCGGGGAGGAGACGAGGATGACACACGGTTTGGGAGAGTTCTGCTGGCACTCCTCCCGTATTATTTTTTTTAAATAGCGCTGCCGAAACGTGCAGGGCTGCACAGCATGTGGCTCTTGGTTTTTCTGTGCGGGCAGGGTGAAGACAGGTAGCTGTTTCTTAACAAGATGGGGATTGTATTTCTTGTGCTTATGTAAGAGTGTGGATGTTGAGAGTGATTCGGTGCTTGAATATTTCCCCAAGCCTGTACAAACAAAAATGCCTTGGCTCTTTTCCCCTTGAGCAGCTTTCTGGTGTAAATGGGATTTCTCCGTGTGAAGCAATCCTGGATGTGTAAGAGGGTGGGGAGTGTTACTGAAGTGCCCGAGTGTGACGTTGGTGCTCAGGCTGTGGGTGGGTGAGTGGGTTGTGTTACAACAGCCCCGCAGCTTTGTGTGAGAACATTGCCTGCTTCTGTGGGGCCGAGGCAGGCTGGAGCTGATGTCCGATGTCACCAGGTGGTCCCCAGCCCTCTCTGCCTGAGTGCCTTGGAAAGCAAAGGATGTGTGGGCAGGATGCTCCCCTCTGTGCTGTGCAAGGATGGGCTTCCTGCACAAGATGCTTGAGGGGGGATGGACAGAAAGTTACCAATGCATCCAAGATGTGGGATCAGTGGAGTTAACAGATGATGTGAGGTCTGCCTTGCTTGGGCAGAGTGGCATAGCTGAGCTTTCCCTGTATATTTAGCATCCAGAAGTGCCCCTGGCAGCACAGGAGGGAAGCAAGGTGTATTCCCCCCCCCGGCGGAGGGCATTCCCTCTGCTGCAGGCTTGGGCTCTGCTCTGTTTGTCTGGGCTGCAAAAGGGCCGAGTGCCCAGAGCTCTGCAGGGCCGTAGCAGTGCTAGTGGGCTGCAGGCTTGTTGCAGTTGTCCTACTTTTGTGCCTTGCAGTATGCAGAAAAAGTCTTCATGCAGCACCGCATCGTGTTTGTGTGTCCTCAGCAGTTCAGAGCAGCACAAATCCAACCCAGAAGCTGCTGGCAGAGGATTGCTCAGGGAGAGGGGGGAGGCTTCGTGCTGTTTGTGGGCTCTGTTTGCTGGTTTGAAGCAATCATGCTCAGAGGCCTCCTGATTGGCAAAGCTGGTGTCTTGTTGATGATAGCTGTGTTTGGAAAGTAGTGCAGCATTATTAATGTTAAAACCGGTTTGGCTTGTCCCGCTGCCATTGATCCCCGAGGCCTGTTCTTTCTGCTCTTTGCCCAGTTTCTCATCTGTCCCTCCCAATCAAATCAAGACATTGCTATCTGCATGTTTTACTTTATTTTACCTTGACTTGCCATCCTCACATTTAGAGCAAATCTCTGCCTTGCTTCAGTCTCCCTAAAACACAGAGCAGCAAAATGACAGTGTCTAAAGCGATGTCCCTTAGCCCTGAAGGGCAATGAGCTCCTGACTTCTGGTAGTCAAACCTATAGCTGTTTGTTGGGCTGTAATGCTTGTAATGTGTAGGAAAAAAATAACCTCTTTAGCACCTTGTAGTTTGTTGAACTGCATGCACAACTTGTGGGGTGGGAGTTCAGGGCTGCATGGTCCCTCCACCCCTGAGCACCTTGTCCCCACTGGCTGTGGAGGTTCCCAGGGGTAGGAACAGTCACCCTGCAGCACTTGGGGCACGGTCAGGGGAACAGGGCTGCTGCCCAGCTCTCATGTCCCAAGTGCTGCCAGCTCCCATGCTGGAGAGTGCTTTCCTGTGGTTCAGAGCTTTCCCGAACATCTTACGCAAGAGGCAGATTGGGGCTGAACTTGGTACTTTTCAGATTTGTGATACCAGAGGCTCATTCACCCTGGGAAGTAAAGGCTGTTAGCCAACCTGATTGCTTCCTTCCCTGCCCCTCCTGTTGCTCTCTCCCAAGGTCTTGGCACTTTGAGATCCTGCAAAGGTCTGCCTCCAATCCAGCAACAGGGAAGATGTTTTTCCTATGTGTCTTTCCTTCTTCCTTCGCCTCCAAGCCTCTGTTAATGGCTGTACTATTGCCTTGAGCTGTTTGAATGGCATGGGGAGGCCATTTGCTCTCAAATGCCTGGACTAGAGCCTAGTGTGACCTTGCCATGATTTTCCTGTAGTGCCATACTGCCTTTTCTAAATGCTTGTGTCCCACTTGCACCACCACAAGCTAGAAGCCTCTAACCTGACTTTCCGAGTGATGATGGAGTGGGGGCACACTGGCTTGCTGCTTACGTGCAGGCTTCAGCACAACTCCTACAGCTACTTTTCCTTCCCTTTTGACTCCTGGTGTGCTGGTAAATGCTCTGTTGGAAACGTCCTGGCTGCTTGAATCCCCTTGGCTATAAGTTACCACTAGGCTGTGTTGTATTTTGTGTGTAAGTTGTTCTTCCTCAAAGGAATGGATTGATGGACTTAAGTTGAAAGACTTTTTTTGATTAGTGATCGTATCTGTACCTGTAAGGGTGGCGTGGTGACTGTGGTTCCACGGTCTGCAATGTAAATTACTTGGGTTGACTTGTAAGAGTACTTGATTAAGTTATTGTGGCCCTGTGAGCCCGCAGAACGCCCCAGCTATCCCTTCGGCCAGACTCAACGCAGCATCCCTCCTTCAAAACACTTCCTAGCTCTTGAGTTAACATTTATCCTCTTGAGCCCGCTCTTAGGTCTTGCAGCTGCATTCTCCCCCTCTACTCAGTACATCCTGTTCCTTTATGCCCTGTAACAACAGCCGGGCTGTGCTGCTTTTGCAGCCTCAAAGGAGAAGCTGATGCAGTTGAAGCACTACAAAACCGAGGGGACAAACGCTGCACACGCCTGACCTCCGGGCTGCTGTTGGGGAGCATGTGTGGCTGTTTGTTTGAGACTCGCTGGAATGCAAATGCTTGAGATTAAGGATTCAAATGATTTGCACTAGAATGAGACTCTTGTGATGAGACTTGGCTTGGTGGCTCTGAATAGACAGGGCAGCCTACTTAGAGTTTCACTTGTAATAAGCCACTGCTCGGAGGGGCTGTAAAAGATCCTACACTAATGAGCAGTTAGGGCTGTGCTTCTGGGTTAGTTCAGACTTATTTTTTTTGTCTTTAAGCGTGTGTCTGAATGTTTGTCCTGTAAATGCTGCTGGTCAGAGAACCAGCTCTGCTTGTGTCGCCCTGACTTGCAGCAGTCATGCTCTGACTCAGGTTTCTGGCACTTGGCTTGGCATGCCAGCTCCCGGGGACACTGCTGTCACCCTCTGAGTAACGGCCCTGGCCCCTTACCCAAAGCAGTGACTCAGACTTCCGAGGTACTGCAGCAGAGAGGTGGATCTCTTCTTCTGGGGCTAGAAAAGGGGTGACAGGCAAAACTGGCGCTGCTGCTTGGCACCCGGGCTGTGCTGCCCTTGGCACTGAGCGCCTTTGCTGCTGCCTCCTGTTTCATCTGGTTGTGGCTTTGGTGGGCAGAAAAGCTGTCGGGCTCTGACATGTGACTGCTGCAAGCAGCCGAGTTGGTGTTGGCAAAGGCAGATCAGAAAATGGCCCTGTCTTGAGCAGCTGTAACTTGCTCTGGTAACCCCGTGGTTCCTTCATTTTCAGGCAGATACTGTTGGAAACAAGAGTGGCATGGAAGAGGGGAAAGCAGCAGTATTATCTGAAATGACTGAAAGCATTCAAAGCAAGCTAAAGCAGCATAAAGTCTCAAAAGAGGGGGTTAAATACTTAATCCTGAATCTGGAGAAAATGTCAGCGTAGGAGGGGAAAGCACACAAGATGTAGCTGTGTCCTTCTCAATTTCTGAAGGCTGGCTGACTTAAAGCGTGCTTCTTGTAAGAGTTTTTATTTTTGCTGGAAATAGGCACTCTTGTCAGTTTTATCCTTAAATCCTTTGAGGCCGAGACTCTGCTTATGAAATGCCAAGAGGCTGTTGTTAGACAAATTACTGGGATAACTTAAAACTCAAAGCAGTTAATTAAAATCTCAGGGAGACACTCCTTGGGGCAGGAAGGAGACTGGGAGATCCATAGCACTGTTACCCAAGCAGCTGGTGTTATGTCAACCAAAACCACGGCTGCTTCTTGCTTAAACAAATCGTGCTCTGTCAGGGAAAGCAAAGCCTTCCGTGGGAAGGATTTCTCTCGATGTTGCTCTGCCTTAGCGGCTGAAGGGGAAAAGGTGTCTTCACCGTGGTTCCTCTAAAACTGTGCTGCTGTCAAACTTGAATACAAAGAGATGTGGCCTTGCCTCGCTTACCTTGCTGCGAGGCTCACCCTGCCTCCTGCCCTTTAGCTGCTGTAGCAGTCAAACCAGAGCAATAAAAAGCAATGCTAATGTGCATTAATGACTGTGAAAGTGCTTGGAGTTGCACTGAAGTGGCCTGCACGGCACAGTAGCCTGAAATCTCTGTGCAGAAGGCAGAGTGACTGAGAGGATATGGCTGGAAGGAGGGCATCTGGTGTGATGCTCTGCTGGCCTGGAGAGGAGTGAGACCCATAGGTGGAGGGACAGATCCTGACTGGTGTGGTGCTTGGAGGGTGGCAGAAGCTGCTTTAGTGGGCTTCTGTCCCCCTTTAAAAACAGAGAAGCTCCCACTCTCCTCCAAATAGAAATACAGCCCTTACTGATGTCAGGAGCTCTTGCTTGGAAGATTCTGTTCCCCAGCGAGGTAAATATTTATTGCAAATCCACAGTGTGCAGTGGAGCAGAGTCTGGAGCCAGGATCTTGCAGGAGACTGTTTATGCGCGGGCTGTTCTTGGCGCTAATTCCAAATTTCCTGAGGCTGAGTGCGAGGAGCAGGTCCTGCGTGTTGGTTACTCACAGACTTGCTCGTCCAGCCCAGCGTGGGCTCTGCAGCTCTCTCCAGGGAAGGAGTGACCAAAACAATAGCTGGGTCCCTCTGCTCTGGCTGTGACATGGTCAGGGAGGGCTGGAAAACTGCTGCTGGCTGCTCATCCTCTGCTCAGAGAGGGGAAGAAGCCTGACTGGGAGCTCAGAGCCCTCAGAGAGAAGAAAATGCTTCTGGAAGTGACAGGTTTCCTGAAGTACAGCTGCATTATCCCGAACAGCACGCGCTGTGTCTGCTGCTTTCTGGGCCCGAGCCAAGGCATAAGTAGGGAATGTCTTTGTGAAAAAAACGAACCAAAAAACCCCCCCCAAACCCCACGCACTGAGAACCCAGCCTCTGCGGCTGCAGCTAGCCAGGAAAATCCCTGCTGTTGAAATGTTTGTTTGTATGAATGCTCACACGGGTATGGCTGATAGTGTAGCAGCAGCACTCCGCTGTCTTGAGTGCTTTTGTGCCGATAACTTCCTCTGCTGCTGCTCTTTGCTGGCACCTTTGCCAGCAAAGCGAGGCTTGAAATAGCATAACTGTGCTGGCAGAGCTCAACTGCCTGGGCTAAGGCTAAATCTTTGGGCTGCTACTTCTGATTAGATTAAAATGGATCGTGGGAGGGGAGGCATTTGTAGGGCGCAGCATTGGGAATCTTGACTGTACAAACAAGCCGAGATTAGCTGCATGGTGAGCCAGATAGCAAAGGCACTCTTTGAAGTTGGGTATCTGCCTGGCTTAATTTTGCTAACGCTCTGGCATGAGGGAGCAGAAAGATCCCAAAAATGCACGTCACGCATTTCTTGCCAAGTGGAAATTCTGCTGGTGTGCGTGTGCAGGGAAGCGCTGGGGTGTAGCTGTATTCTAGGAAAGGGCAGTGAGGGCAGGCCTCTTCCCGGTGTCAGGGGGAAGTGTGACATGTGAAATATCCCAAGTCTGAAGTGTCAGCATGAAAAATCAGCCTTGATGGAAAAGCTGTGTTGCTGGGACATTTATATCCTTTTTTTTTTCTTCCACAGACAAGGATGCAATAGAAGCCTTTAATACAGAGTAGGGCAGCTCAGAGTGAGTTGTGAGCCAGAAAAACTGTGAATTCGTTTTCCAACCTTGTATAGAATTTTTCCAGCTTCTGAGCTGGGCTCTGGACAGTGAAGCATATAAACTACTTATGATTAGGTTTGTAAATACCATAAAAAAATGTAATCTCTTTGTGAACTAGGTGTGTATCATGGCCTGTGACCGGGAGAACCCTTCAGGAGTGTGCAATGTTTGTCACAGTTGCTTTCCTCTTGAGTCACCTGAGAGCTCATGCTTTTTCTTCCTTGTAGTTTTCCTCTGAACTGACTTTATTTGCTTCAGGGCAAATGATGGACACACATCTTTAACTGCTTACTGAGCTGTATCTCCATGAGCTGGAGTCGGGAGTGGTCATCTCCTTCCCACTCTGGCTCTGGCGCTGGGAATTGAGTGTTTAGAGCAGCTATTTTGCCACCACTGCAGTAAACATATCCCAGCATCTGCCTGTCTGGCAAAGGACTCGATCTTTATGGCTTTGTTCTTGGCTGATAATCAGGCAAAAGCAGTTAAACAGGAGTTCATTCCTTTGTAATCTCTCCGTCCTGCAGCGTGGCCAGTGTGTGATGTGGGCTGGAGGGAGCAGGCTGTGTGTAAGAGCACAGCAGCTCAAAGGTAACCGAGGTTTGACTTTGTTAAGTGCAAGGAAGCCTATTTTGAGCAAGCAGAGCCTGGGAGGATTCATCCCTGCTGCAGGGGAGGCACCCGTGACAGCGAGTGGCTCTCCAGAGCCCGGGATTACAGTGTCATTGTCACGGGGATTACGGCTGCGCTGCCGCATGAGCCCCCAGGAGAGCTGCTTGTGGTGACACGGCTTAAAGAATCACACAGGGGAGGGGGGAGACGGCCAGGCTGGGGCTGGGATAGTGCTGGATGTGCCTTCTGCACGTGGGCTGTGGGGTGTGAGCACACCAGGCTGCCGGGAGATGGACACCTGCCTGGACAGGGACTGTCCCTGAAGTCACCTTGAACAGGTGATGCTTTTAGCAGCTGAGCAGTTCCCCAGCCTGCATGCTGCTCCTGCCATCTTATTAGCAAAACCCTGTTTGTGCTACTGAGCACAATTAAAAAGAGAATTTCTTTTCCCCCCTCTTTGGTAAGAGGCACAAAGACTGGGCAGTAAGTGCTGTGGGTACTGGAGCTGCCTGCAAGCCCTGGTCTGTACTGCACTCTGACTGATTTCCCCCTTAGTCCTCAGAGTGTCATGGGTTTACCTTTATGGCTCACTGTGGTGGGTTTGCTGGACAGTGGCTGTCAGAGGAGACGGGCAAGGCCGGCTGTGGCCCTGCTCTGGGACTGCTTGGAAAGTGTTGAGCAAAGGTAGTATTTAACTATGTCTGGAAGCCTCAGGTGATCCTGTCATGCAACTAAATGCAAACATGTGCTTGGATGCGAGCTGTTTAACTTTTGTCCCTTGGCACAAAGGCCAGTGCAGGCTCTGTGTGCTGCAGGTTATGTGGGACAGACTGACCAGGAATGGGTGGTAAAATGGTACCTCCAGGCATGGTCACAAGGAGCTGGCACAAGTGGATTTTTTTATTATTTTGCTGTGGCTGATGTGTTAAGGAAGTTAGGTGTGACTTAGATTGAAATGTTGATGTTTGCTTTGCTCTCAGGACTGAAATGACTTTTGTGCATTTATTGTCTGCTCCCCTACACAGAGCTGGAGCATGGAGTGAGGGAAGGGAGTGAAGGGTATTTTGGGGGAAAATACAGACCTTTCCCTTCCTAGTCTGGCAGGAGCTGCCTCTTCTGGAAGCTCATGTCACTTCTAATAAAGTTTTTAAATTCTTATTTGGATGGGAAGATAGAGCGGGCTCTGCTTGTTGACACTGCACACCTCCCTCCTGTGGAGATCAGCTCTCTTTGGCTGTTTCACACTGATTTGAGCTGCCCTGTTTCCAGTGCTGTGTGGCTTCTCTGCATTTGGGGGGCTGTTGGGCTTTGAGGGGGTGAGCTCACTCCTAGTCCCTGCTCCTTTGCATGCTTAGCGTGAGCTTTCGAGTCTTCCTCATTTGTGGGCTCCTGCAAGGGCTTGGTGGAAGTGAACTGTATGGAAATCCCCTGTCCTGGGCTCGTGGTTTACAGAGCTTTGCATCCTTGCAGCTGCTCACGTTGTTCAGGAGCCCTTCCTGGTTAAGCTGATGTAGTTGTGCGTGGCGGTGGTGTGAGGTGACATCTGTGTGTGACAGCACAGGGCTGGGGAGGATATTCTGTGTAACTCTGTTTGCTGCAGTGAAACAAGGTGATCTGTACAGCTGACCCTGAGTGCAGAGCACCTGAGAAGCCCTGGGAGCAGCTTACACCGACCTGTCCCTGCAGGACACACGGAGTTAACAGGTCTGTGCCTCTGCCCCCTTCTGCCACCTCCCAGGCTGGCCCAGCTCCATGTGCTTTTGTCTAGGAAAGGTTGACTTTCACCTTGCTCCTGTTTACTCCTAGGTTTATGTACACAGAGCTGGGGAGGGAGAGCAGGAGCAAACGCTGGGTCTCCGTGCCAAAATTATAAACTTGATAAAGGGCTCTGTACACTGTGAATGCCCCAATCCCTGCAGGTCTGACTCCCTTTGCAGCTTGCTGGCTGTGACCCTTCTCAAAGGAGCTTTTAATGAACCCTGTGTTTGATCGGAGACAAGGGACAGCTGTAAAAGCCAGTTCCATCTCTGGAAAACTTTGTCTCTGCCCCAAAACATCCTTTGGGTTTTTCTGAAAGGGTTTGCAAAGGTTGTGGTGAGGACATGTGGGCTGGGGCAGGTGAGCTGTCTGGGTTTGCTATTTCCCAGAACTTGGGCTGGGGAAATTCACACATTGCACAGAAACTTTGCTTGCTGCCTCATTGAACAGCTGATCTTGCTTTGAGAAGAGACGAGCGAGTGGTGTTCTGGGGCTGTAAGGGGAGACCCCAGGAGCACGAAATGGAGTAGGATGGGCTAGGGATGGAGCACAGCAGGGTTGCCTGGGGTCCCAGGGGTGCTGTTGCTGTGTCTCCACTGAGCAAAGAGTGTCTGGCTTCTTCCAGTAGTGCAGCCTGTCTCAAAACATGAGGCCTCTGCGCCCAGCTTTTCCAGGATTGACGCTCGTAGTTCACGTGCCTGACGTGCTGGTTGTCTGGCAGGGAATAAACTCATTTATTTATTTATTTATTTGCCACTGGTAGGCAGGAAAAGCTTCTGCTCCCCAACACACTGTTTAATCTCCCTTGGTGCTTACTGGGGATAAAGCTGCTTACCGTGAGGAAGAAATCCTGGAACAAGACTCCTGCAGGAAAGGTTGATTCCTGTACAGACCCCTCCTAGAGAGGAGCATATTAATAGTAGGACTCTGCTTCAGCTGCCAGGGTGAGGTGGGGCTCTGCAGCCACCCAGTCCGACTCTCCCAGCAAGTCCCTGGCCTGGCTCCAGCACAGGGATAACAGGTGGTGGAAAGCAGACTCGGAGCAGCGCTGGTGCCCTTCCCCAGCTGGCAGTTGCTGAAGGTGTTAAGCTGAATGTGGCCAGGGATGACTTGGCAAGGGCTGCCCATCCTTCTGTGGTGGTCTCTGAGCTTCCTCCTCTTGGCTGCAGCCTGCAAGCCCAGAGGCAGTATGGGCACCTTCCGTGGTGCCTCTTGACCAAGCAGCAGAGCTGCAGGGAGGACTGTGTGCTCTTGGAAAGGGATGTACTTCTTTTAAACAATACTCCAGGGAGCTCTTTATGTGGCACTTGGGAAGCCCCAAGCTCTTGCTTTTAAGTCCTGTGTGCCCTCTCACAGGTGTGTATGCGAGGAATGTGCCTGCTACAGAGCTGCCCTGGGAGCACTGAACTGCCGTGTTAACTCTTCCCAGCCTGCCCATGCCCCAGCTGCCAGGCAGGGCCTGCTTCCTAGAAGTGCATGCCTTGACACCTGGAGAGTAATTATGGAGGTGCCCAGCAGCCCTCTGACTTCCCTGTCAGATGAACCTGTAATATGAGGCCACTGCCCACAGGAAAAGTTTCCTGTATGGTTTGAGAAGTTCTTGCGGCTTCCAGGAACTTCCCCGTCCTTGCTCAAGAGGATGATGAAGAATGAGTTCAGAGAATGCTCCCATCTAATTTTATTTATGCTTGTGAGTCAGTAATTTCCTTGTTATGTGCTCTGCTGGTAAACACTGTCTGTCCTGATTTAAATAGGGTTTTTTGATAGCCAGACCTGGTGCGTTCCACAGCGTGCACTAATCACTGTGGCTGTGTGCCACCGCTCAGCTCGTGGCTGGGCTGATCTGATAAGGCCAGGGGGCTGTCTGGCCACCCCGGGGCTTCAGCCTGGGTTTTCTTGAGCTACCCTTGCTTGGACATTGCTGTCTGTGACTCATGGTGAAGTATAGGGTGAGCTGGCACGGGGTGTGGCTCGGCACAGCACTTGCCAACATCAGTCTGCCTGGTGCAGGGTTATTCAGATCTGCAGGAAACATGCTCCCCAGCCCCTGCAACTGGCTTCTTCCTGCCCCTGGATGAAATGGCCAGAAGCTGCCCTGGGAACAGCTACTGCATGCTGGCAGCAGTTTCCATTGCAGGGCTGGCTTTGGCTGGGTTTCGCATGTCTTGGAATGAATTTGCCTTGGAGCAAGTGATCCGTAATGTTAGGAATGCCTGATTCCAGGCTGGGAGAGGATTTCTTCCAAGCTGACTTTCCTCCCAGCCCCCTTCCCAGCATCTAGTGCCAGGCTTGGCATAGTGGAGAGAGAGAGGGTCTGGGAGGAGAGCTGGCCTCAACACTCCATGCCCTCTGGGCTGTTCATCTGGTTATCCTGTAGCGGGGTTGCTGGGGAAACCAAAACTGCCTCAATAAGCAAGGAAAAGCACATCCAGTGCCGCTGCTCCTGGTGCAAAATGACAAACATCTTGTGCTTGTTTGTGGCAGGCCCAGCGTGCTGGTGGGCAGGGGAACGGGGCTGGAAGCAGGGCTGGGGCTGTGGGCAGAGGAAGCTGACACACGGCTTGTGGCTGATTGCTGGCCTCGGTTAGAGATCGATAGAGGATGTAATTCATCACCTCTGGGCTGTGGGATGGGCCACACCTGGCCAGGTGAGCAGGAGGGCTGATCCCAGCTGCTCAAGAGCTCCGTGGTGCTGCCACCCAGCTCTCAGTGTCCCCACGAGTCTCTGAACTCGCACACTGAGACTGTGGGATGCTCTTCTGGGTAGTCAAAGCCTTTGTCAAGACTGCCCAGTCCTTCTGTGAGGACAGCATGAAAGAATGTCGCCAGCTTAGCCCCCAGCTAGGGGACCCATCCATCTGCATTGTGCCTCTTGCCTTGGGGGAAGGGGTTGAGTCCCCCTGCATGGTGATGATTTCATGGCTGTGGAAGCATCTGGGATCTGTGGGGTGGTGTTGAGCAACCTCAGAGCTCATACCTGTGGTGCCCTCACCAGGGCTGGCCCCAGGGCTGTGGGGTGAGGAGAAATAGTTCTGGGAAGTTGCATAACTTTGGTGAGGGCAGGAGATTTGGGCTTGTGGCTCCTTGAAGGTCCAAGTGCAAATGAGCTTTGGTGTGCAAATTGCCATTGTGGCCAGACAGCTGATATCTGGGAGGCTCTCCAGCTTTTGTGCTGTAACTGCACTCCTTGGGCCTTGGGATCCTGGAGATATTTTAGAGGTTTGTTTGTTTACATGCTTTTTAAAAAGGTGAGGCTAGGAAGCTTTTCCTTCAGGCAAGTCATTATTGATAGTGAGTGCTATTGAACGTCAGCCTGTATGGCACTGCAGTTCAGCTTTTAACCCTTGGGTGATAAAATAGGCTTGTTCTCAGTAGAAGGAATTGCTTTGGCATGAAGCTTTGGTGCTGTGCAAAAAACTGACCTATACATGTCAGGCTTTTTTCCTGGGAATAGCAAGTCCTTCCAAACTCTCCCTTATGACAAACTGAAGGTATTGCTTTTCCAAATGCTCTTGCTACAAGCTCCTGACCAAGATCCTGTTGTGGTATTTTCACCCTGTGTGTTCAGGTGAACCTCTTGAACCTGTAGCCGTCAGGAAATTCCCCTCCCAGACTGGCTCTCACTTCTGTTCTGAGAAATTCAAGGGGAATTCAGCTGATAGAGATAATGTTTTTGGCAGAGAGGAAGTTCAGCATTTAATGTTTTTCTGGTGGAAGTGATGTGTTCAGGCCCTGAACCTTCTGTGAAATGCTTCTGAAGAGTTGTCTCATATTTAACAGGTTTCCACCCCCATTTACAGGTGAGAGAAACTGAAACCATGGATGCTGGATGGCTCGACTTCCCTGCCTCTGGGGACTTGCCAGACGATGAAGACATTGGTGAATTCAGGCCTCACTTAACCTCTGATGGGTTCGATATAGATGAGACATCTGGGTCAGGAGGTGAGTGGGGAAATGGATCTCCCTCAGCTGTCGCTGTGAAATTTCTTTCAGCACCAGCCCTTGAGTGATGAGCTAAGTCACAGCCAGAGCTCCAGAGGAACCACAGTGTCAGGTGGAGATGAAAACTGTGACTTGTAGTCACTCAGATGAGAACAGTGGAAGTGGTGGTGCTGTGATGTTGAATCACTCAGGGAGGACAGATGGAGTTGAGCCAAGCTTGTCTTGCTGCAAATGAAAAGGCCTTGTGCTGGCTGGATCTCTTTCCTGTTGAACTCCAAACAACTGCTGAGAAACTTAAAAAAAATATAATCTATTGTTGAGGCAGTGTTAAAAGGCTTAAAGTTAATGTCTCAGCTGAGGCCAAACAAGGTAAAGGACTAACTGGTGTTCAAGTGAACTCTGTGACATGCAAAGCTCCCTGCCCAAACCAGTTTCTGTAGCTCTGTGTCCCTTTATGTGAACATTTGTTCTCTAAAAGTAAAAGAACAGGTGCTGAAATCGGTGCCTGACATGTTTGGGCAGATCTGGAGGGTTGGTGAATGATCCTTTAGGGATGGGCGGTGGGAGCAGTGCCCTCCATTGGCATTGCCTTGTAAGTTATGGCAGACCTGCTCTGCAGGGGCCAATGGATCCAGGTGAAGATCCCTCCCAGCAGAGAGATGTTGGTCTCAAGATTACATCTCATAGTCTTGTGCAATCCAAGTCATTAAATGATAAATAGTACTAGTAGATAAGAGGGAATTGTAGAGGACAAGAGTCCTAGTTTGTGTGCAGTTGCTGGTGTTACAGGAAGTGTCTGAATTCTGTAAAAACAGCATGTAATGGGACAAAAACTTAAGAGCCCTTTCTATTTTTTTGCCCCCTCTGCAGACTACCCAGACTCTGAAGATGGCATATATCTGACCACCATGGATACCCCTGTGGTAGGTATTGCCCCTGTGTGTTTTTAAGCAGCGTGTAGCTCCTCTGGTCTGTCTGTGAAACTTTCTGAATGCCCTCCCCCCTGCAAGATGTGGCATTGACATGAATCCACCTGCATGAGCAGGCACAGTGTACTCGTAACGCACTGAGCAAACTTTTATTCCCTGCACACCCTCCTGGTTTCAGCTGAGGGAAGGCTGGGTGCTGCTTGCTGACGGGTGTGGTTTGTCTGTGTTCTGTAGATATCTGACAACTATATCCCTGGAGATACTGGGAGAAAGATAGAAGGTGAGAAGAAAAACACAATGGTGGACAATGAAATCATTCCAGACAAAGCCGTACCTGTCGAAGAGAACCTGTCCAACAAGATCTCCATGGCAAGCACAGCCAACAGCAGCATCTTTGAAAGAACAGAAGTCCTTACAGGTAATACTCCACCTTGTCCTGGTAAATCATTAATACTGAAAATCAAAATGGCTTCTGTTGTTCCTGGTTTCTCTGGGGAGCAGCTCCTTGCTGACAGGGGAATGAGTTGCTTTACCTCTGTGGCTACCTGTAGCAGGGTGGCTTCTGCCTCCCAGTCCTTAAACAACAGCAGAGCCTGCTGCTGGCTTTGCTGGGATAAACAGCTTGTTTCTGAGCCTGCCAGCTGACTGTTGGCTTAAGTCATGTGGCAGCTGCTCTGCACCCAGGTACTGCCTCAACAAGAGGCATCTCTGGCCATAAAGCACTGACATCGTAGACTTTCATACCAAATACAGGCATTTTATTCCAACCTCAGCCCAAGTCCTGCTTTTTCTGAGCTTTGCCAGGAGCCAAGCAACCCCTGTAAGAGATTCCAACACGTGGTCAGCTGTAGGAATCTGAGTGCCAATGTCTAGAGCAAAATGAGGTGACTGCCTTCCCCTCAGCATGTGGGACAGGTCTGTCTCCAGCAATTGCTGCTTCAAGCACTTGGCCTGATGGTCCAAGTATAAACCCAAGCCCTTTGTGCTGATCTGCAGCCATCCTCCCAGTCAGAGAAGAGATTGGAAGAGTGGATTGCAAAACCATCTAGCAAAGAAGCTGATTTAGTGCAAGGAATAGGTGTCACAACAAGGAATAAACTTCAGTGAAATCTTGTGGCCACCCTTGGTGTGAGGAGAGAGGAAATCTTAGTGGTTTTTTGTGGGTTTTTGTTGTTGGGGTGTGGGGATTTTTTTTTGAGGGAAGTGTTTGGTAATGGATGTTGATGAATTGAAATAGTCCCCAGGAAGTGCTCACACAGGTAGCTAACAAAGCTTTCAGGTTGGAGCTGTACCATTTTCCTGTGGGTTGTGCTGGGGCTTTTTTTGTTTTGTCTCTGTACAGGTAGAACATCTTCTTGTCAACATTTCTTTCTTGGACTAAACTGGAAGATTAGCTCAAACTGGTTAATGTGGAACATGTGATTACTCTGTGGTTGGATTGGAAGCAATCCTGGCCTTTCCCAGTAACGTCTGTTGCTGGAAGTGCCAGCACACATGGTGACAGGCACACGGACACTGGCTCTGGGGGCTGGCACTGTTGAAACAGATTTTGAGATGTTGCTGGTGGTTTGGAGTTGTCCAAGACTTATTCCATTCACTCTTTCCTCCCCAGCTCTCATCGCAGGAGGAGCAGTGGGCCTCCTGTTTGCCATCTTCCTGATCCTGCTCTTGGTCTATCGCATGAAGAAAAAGGACGAGGGCAGTTACGACCTGGGGAAGAAACCCATCTACAAGAAAGCCCCCACAAACGAGTTCTATGCCTAAAGCTCAGCACCACCTTGAGCCCATCAAGGGACAAACAGACTATATGGAAACACTGTGCCCTCAGATGAGATGTGCTGAACAAATGCTTTTTTTTTTTTTGGATTGACTTTCAAAGTGACTTTGAGAAAAAACAAACTTCCTTCGTGACCCTTCCCATCCCACTCAGCTAACAAGGGCCCAATGAAATACAAAGAGTCTGAAAAAAAAACCTCAGTGTATTTTTTTTTTTTTGAAGTTAGTGTAAAAAGAATAAAGATGCCAAATTTTCTGCTTGGTTTTATAGAGGGTATATAAACACAAACCAGACTGTATGGAAGCAAACACCATGTGTTTGCATCCAGCGTGCTGTGCTGGGATTGGCTGCTTCTATAGAAGATGGCTTTTTTTATAAATCTTGCTACTAGATGTCTTGCAGCAGGCTCTTGATGTGAAGCATTTTTGTGGAGAACTATTTATGAATCTCTTACACTACAGATAATGTTGCCTTATCAGGGAGTAAAAGGCCCACAAGGGCTCAATATCCCTGAATGCCATAAAGGGCCTATGGGAATGTCTTCCCCAGGAGACTTCTGTCTCTTCCTGTTGGCCCCAGGCAAGGGTCATTAGTCCTTGAAATCAGGACAGCCAGTTGTGTTTGGCTACGGCGACACCCTTTCCTTGCCTTCAGTCTCTGACCTTTTTTTAAGGATTGCTTGTAGGATTTTTTTAAAACAAAATTTTAAAGAAAATAGCCTAATGTTTATATAAAGTTTGTAGAAATTGTTTTGAAATAATAAAAAAAAAATCTACTTTTTTAATTTCCTCAGATTTATTTTTTCAATCCCTTTGTGTTTCCTTTGGCCGGGCGTTTCTCTAGAGATGCTGTTTTACATGATTCATATTCTGAACTGAAGCAGAGTTAGCTACAGAGTGTTACAGGTTTCTTCTAGTTCTATAGCAGCTACTATAGAGGGTAAAGATATTTATGGTTTTCTCATAACTTTTCTAGGATTTTTTTAAAAAATAGAATTATTTATAGTTTCTGAAATGGCTGCTTTCTCATTTGGTAACTTTTATCCTTTTTATGTAAAACACTAATATAATGAGTCTCTGTGAAAACTATTTAAGCTTTATTCTGTGAATTTCAATTATAAATTCAAGGCAATAACTTCTGTATGCAAAGTTGGATGCATAAATATGATTGAAGTAGGGAAAAGACAAGAGTAATTCTAGGCTGTAATATATTACAATCAGTCCTATAGAGCTATATATTATATATTTTACTGAGATATATATGGATGAGAATGAAAAGGCTGGAGTTAATTCTTCAGCAGCCTTATGGTGTGTGTAAGAGGCTTTTGATCTTGTTTGTGCTGCTGTTTGTCCGGAGTCTTGTGTAGAGTACCAGGGGCTTGTGCAGGGGAAGGCCCCCGGGGTGCAGCTGGAGCCCGGGGGCTCCTGGAAGCAGCTGCGGCCAGGCTGTGCCGGGTTTGATCCGCAGTCGGAGCAGAGATCCCCACCTCGAGCTGCCCTTGGAAGCAAGCGTCGGAAGCTTGCGGTGTGCATGGAGGTGATAACTTTGTTTGGGGCAGCAGAGCCCCTGTGGTGCTGTGCCCCATCCTGCCTCTGCTGTGCCCAGTCCTGCCTCTTGGGGAAGGCTGGATCTGAGGTGGCTTCTCCCAACAGGGGCAAGCTCTGAATCCCCCACTTGTGGATCTTCCTTAACACCCCCTGTACGTGGCTCCTACCTCCACTGAGAGGGGGACCAACCCCATCTCCCAGAGCAAAGGCTGACGTGTGTCCCGTGCCTCCGTGTCAGGAGGGCGTTACAGAACCATGAGCAGCTTGGGTCCTCCTGCGGCTCCGAGTCTGGCGTGGTGTGAGACAAAAATCTCAGTGTGGCTCCCCAAACTGAGCACCTGAGCAGGCAGTTGCAAAGGCTGGTTGGAAATCTCATGGCTCCTGAAGCCTCCTTGCTAAGGCTTTGCTGTAGGCCTGAGGCCAAATCCAGAGAGGCGATAGAAAAAAAATTTGTCCCCTTCTCGGGGTGAGGCAGGAACATGTGTTGAGACAGCAGTGGCAGAGGAGAGGTCCTCCTCTGGGTGACTCACTTGGTCCTAGTACAAGTGTGTTTGGGGAAGCTGTGGGCTCTGGGAGGCTCTCAAAGCTGCACAGAGTTCACTGGAGGCTGGGAAGCAGAGGGAGGACGGTGCTGCCTGTGGACAGCACTACCAGGAAGGCAGGAGCTGCGACTGCTTCTCGGGATATTTGGATTCTCTTGTGTAATTGCTCTTGGGGATTTTCCACTGTTACTGGTTTGTTTTTTTTTTCCCTCAAATAAATGGTACTTTCTAAAACTGGCTATTTGGACTGTTTCTGATCTGAAATTACTTTTGGGAGCTGGATAACTGGGAGCTCGTGTTTGTGTAACTGCTTGGTTTACTGAAGGGGGAGGCACGCTGGACCTGGTGTGGTGGCCTGCAGCTCAAAGGGGCTTTGTCAGCAGCTCCTGAGCTGCCTCCAGTGCCTGACCCATGAGTGATTCCTGTAGGACCAGCATCTCTGGGTCTCTGGAGCTACTTAGCTCCTCCAGATAAGTAAAGCAGAGACAACACAGGGCCATGGGGTGTCTGTCCTGTCTCGTGATCAGTTTTGTGATGGCACTTTGAAAGTGCTGTGTTCTCGTAATCTGGAGGGACAGAGGGAGGTAGAAAGAGGCCTGTGCCTGTCCCCTGATGGCAGCAGCACATACCTGTCCCCTCAAATGAGAGCAGTGTGCTGGGTGTCTTGACCAAGTTTCAAGCCAACCCTCTTTAACCAATGTAAGCCTTCCACTGGGTGCAGAGCTGATCAGCTGTTCTGGGAGCAGATCCACAGGTGCTTTCATGCTGTTTGGGACTAACCCAGCTGCTCTTTTAGGCAATTTCTGGAAGAAGCTGCTGTTTGTCCAAGCCCCTCTGCTCTGCCAGCTTGGTGCTTGCAATGGACAGGACCCACCTCTCTCCCCAGGCAGGTGGCAGAGAGGGGGAGCAGGGCTGCTCGCTGGGAACAGTGCTGAGGCTCCTCAGAAGTGCTGTATTTAACTGGATTATCATCCTGGAGAAAATCTAATTCCCTTCTCCCTGGTGGGAATTCCTGCTCCAGGTGGTTTGGATTAGCACGGACAGAGGAAACAAACTGGGACCAGTACATAGGCTCCCTCGGGGTGAGGGAGTAGCACATGCTCTTCTGCTCCTTGTTGCCTGCTCTGTGCCAGGTGTGCTCTCACAGGTCCCCTGAGAATCTCATCCTAAGAAAAGCAGAGCCATGTGCTCCGTGGGAGCTGCTGTTTGTCAGTGCCTCGGTGACATTACTCCTGCGGTCTCCGTGTTCTTGTGGCTGTGGCAGGTTCTTGGACGTGCTGCTTGGAACAACCTGTGTTTGTCATTTTTATTTTTTTTTTTTTTCTTTTTCCTTTCTTTCTCTCCTGGGCCTCGTCTCTTGGTTGCAAGAATCCTGTGTACTTTCCAAAACTGCCCTCAGCGTACAAGTGCCTTGTTTTTGCAAAGCAATCTGGATGGGTAGTCTGCAAATCCCCAGAGCACAAGCCTGGCTGCTTGCCTGTCCTTGCAGAGCCCCAGTTCCTGGGATGGGTTTGTCACCATTCCCTCCATCTGCCTTTCTGCCCTTCTAGCTAGCCTGCCTGTACCTGGAGTGTGCTGAGAGGCACTAATATCTTGAGCATTCCTGGTCTTCATCTCTGACCTCACAGATGGCACTTGTTTTTCTTCTTAGTGCTGCTCTGGCTTTAAAACCAAAATGCTTAGGAGCTGCTTTATCTGGCTTGAAAATAGCTGGAACCCTCCCAGGTACTGATGTGATCAAGTGGCTGGGGAAGGTCTGCCCTTCCCAAATGCTCCCTGAATGAAGGACATGGAGAAGCTGGAAAATTGAGTCTAACCTTGCTGACCCCCTTTGCTTTATGGCTTCCAGGGGGTTTTGAGGTGATGTTCGTGGGTGTTTGGGTGCCTTGTTTTGCAGTCTGGGCTGAGGCACTGGGGTGTGTGGTGTGCCACGTGCCAAAGGTGCCAAAACAGGTCACAGCAGTGACCCCAACACCTCAAACCTGCAGGGTCTGGGATGGCACAATTCCTGCACCCTGGAGATGTGGTGTATCCAATGAGCCTCCCCCAGCCCGTGGGTGCTGTCAGGTGCACAGCTGGACTCCCTGTGGCTGCAGGCAGGGTCAGGGTGAGCCCAGGGGATGGGGGTCCTGGGTACAGCCCGCTGCAGCTGGAGTGGGGCATCACTGAGCTCCCAGTCAGCTGGATAAGCTGGGACTGTGTGGAAGGTAACAGCAGGTTTTCCTTGGGGCTGGGATCTGCCAGGTGAAAACTTTCCTTCCCCCGGTATTACTGAGTGCAGGTGACCCTTCACTGCAGGGATGTTTTGATACTTGGAGCTAAAACCTTTCAGCTCCTCCTTCCCCGTCCTCTGTCCCATCTTACTTGGTGCCAGTCACAGTGCAGGTGGTGATGCCCAAAGCTCTGGTCTCTTTGGGGGGGGGCCCAACCTGTCACCCATACCCAAGTGGCTCTTGAAGGGTTGTGTTTCATAGAATCAGAGCATGACTTGCTTTAAGAGGGACCCCAAAGGGTGACCCTCCACCGCCCTGCCGGGGCAGGGACAACTTCCACTAGACCAGGGTCCTCAGGGCCCCATCCAACATGGTCTGGAACACCTCCAGGAATGGGACAAGCACAATTTCCTCGCCGAACACGCGACATCCCCCGGGTCCCCTTCCCGGCTCCCTCCCCGTCTGTCCCCGCTGGCCGCGCGTCTGCTGCCCCCTCCTGGGCGCAGCCGGCACCGCGCCCGCGACCCCCGCGACCCCCGCGACGCCCGGCTCTGCTCTCGCTTCCCGTTGGCTCCCACCCGGCTCTTCCCCCCCGGCTCTGCCCCCGCGACGCCCGGCTCTGCTCTC
>VZTJ01003652.1:1682310-1700258 GCA_013397795.1 Orthonyx spaldingii
TGCCCCCGTGACTCCCGCGACTCCCGGCTCTGCCCCCGTTTCCCGCTGGCTCCCACCCGGCTCTGCCTCCTCTCCCCCTGCCGCCCACCCGGCTCTGCCCCCGCTTCCCGCCGGCTCACCCCGCGAAGGGGATTTTTCAGGGGGTGTCCCCTGCTGGTTACAGGCCGCCCGACCGGCCCCCGCTGCGGGTGGGAATTTCCTCGTCGGCACCGGGTTCTGTCATAGGACCGCGGTCAGCGAGCTCAGTAATGGTGGTGAATCCTGCTGGATGCGGAGTTTGTCTTTTTTTCCTTTTCTTTTTTCCCCTTTCTCCTTCTCCCCCCCCTTTTTTTTTTCTTCTCTCCCTGCCTTCTCTCCTGCCCCTTTCCCCCGTGGGGT
Organism: Orthonyx spaldingii; assembly: GCA_013397795.1. Lineage (NCBI taxonomy): Eukaryota > Metazoa > Chordata > Aves > Passeriformes > Orthonychidae > Orthonyx > Orthonyx spaldingii. The sequence continues at coordinate 1,682,689 of VZTJ01003652.1, forward strand.
CTGGCGTGGGCAGGGATGGATACGAGTCCCCCTGGATGTCCCCATGGCTCTGTGAAGGTCCGGGGTGTTGGGGGTGTTCCCAGTGCCAAAGGCACCGGCTCACCTGCGGGCCCTGCCCTTGCTGCCACAGCGTCGCCCTGCCAGCCCCGGGTAGGGGGAGACTTGGGGCATTTTGCCCAGTATTGGAGGGAAAAGACCTGTTTTTTAATCACAGGCTGGTTATTTTGGGGAAGCGGGGGGTGCGGGAGGTGGTCTGGCTGCTCCAGGCGCATGGAAGGGAACAATGGAGCCACTGTGCAGCCAAACGCCCCGGCTCCTGTCAGAAAGGTCCAGCGAGGGGTTTTCAGCACGTTTCTATTCCGCTGCTCAGGTATAATTACACGGGGGAACAAAGAGCCCTTCAAACCCACCCGCTCCCCCAGCACAGCCCGGGGCTGTGGGCACACACGTGTCGGCTCTCGGCGGGGTGCGAGGGGACGGTCACCATGCACAGGCACAAAAGCAGCCCAGCGGGGTGGGGGACAATGGGCAGGGCTTGGGAACAAACCCTGGATGCATCCCCAGCTTCCCTGGGGGCCACAGCTGGAGCGGGAAGGGTCCTCTCCCAGAGCCACGCTCCTGGTGAGCACCCCAAGGCAGAAAGCAAAGAGCAAATCTCACCCTGCCCCTTGGCACCCATCCTGCTCCTGCTGCCCATGTAGACGTTTGCTGCAGTGGGTTTGATGAAGTGCCCTTTCTTCTGCCTCTGGCCAAGTCTGCTGCAGAGGTGAGGGGCACCAGTGGGAGAGCTGGGGCTTCACCCCTGAGCTGTCCCAGCCCAAACCAGGCAGGGCAGGAGGCTGGGTTTGGCAGGAAATGGGGCACGGGGGTCCTTACAGCCAGCACCACCACTCAGCCGGGGTACCAGTGGGCTCCATGCTCGGTCCTGCCTGCTCCTCACAGTGCTCCGGGCAAAGCCACGCCAGGGTCCTGCCCAGCCCCACAGCCCTGGGGCTGTGGATGAGCACCCAGGGGTGCTGCTCAGCTCCTCCGTTGGCAGCTCCACCGATGCTGAGTCCTTCCTGGCCTCATGGGGAGAGAGCTGCGTCCAGTTCTTTCCTTCTCAGTGCTGATCTGTTGCTGCCTGCCTGGTCTGCACCCTCATTACTGCAGCCGTGCATGGAAATCAGGGCTGTGTTTTTCAAGCCTGGTTGTTTATTTAAGCTGTTTAAAGAGCTACTTTCCTTCCCTAGCGAGTGCTGAGAAAACTACCCGTGTGTTTCTTTTGAGAACAGGATGAAAGGAGGTTGCCAGTGCCCTCCACGCGGCCCCTGCTCCCTGAATCCGCAACCCCACCAGCAGTGCTGTGGCGTGGGGGCTGCCCACAGGGAGCCGTGTCCAGCACTGACCCCACACCCCAAATCAGGCCCTCAAACCCCAGCTTCAGCCCTGGGGCAGTGACCCAGCTGGGATACTGCTGGCCCCCGGGCTTGGTCCTTCCCTGAGCTGCAGGGAGTCCAGAGCCTGACAGGAATGAACTTGTTTTCAACTTGTTTTTAGGGGAAAAAACCAAAACAACCACTGACAAAAAGGAAGCCTAATTTTCCACAGGCGTTTTGGCTGCATGGGCAGGGCTGAGTGCCCAGGGCTGTGGGCACAGAAGCGTGGCAGTTTCCACCCCTGAACCACCCATCTCAGGCCTGGGGCTGGTAACTCCCGCTCCTGGCATTGCTGGTGACACGGGCACCCACGGGTGCCCCGGGCTCACTCTGCCCTTAGTGCTACTTGGGTTTATTTCAGAGTCTGGCCAGCAGGGCCCCACGCCTGAGCAGTTCCCGATGTGCTTGAAGCCTCTCGAGCAGGTAATTGTAATTCCTCAGCAACCCAGCTTGGCTTATTTTGGCCCCAGCATAGTTTCGCATCCTGAGGCCCAGCTGGGTAATTTACAGCTCTGTCAGAAAAAAGGATAAAATCAGCACAGGGTTTGTGGGCACTGCACAAATCTATGGCCCTATGTGGCTGGGGCCGGGAGTGTCCTTGGTGGGATGCTCAGGGTAATGGGACCCCAGTGGGGTCTGTGAGTAGTGCTGGGACCAGGCGTGGTAGGGAGGGGGATTTTAGGGCTCATGATGCAGTAACTGCCCCCTTGGTTCAGTCTTGTTGTTTGAGTTCGTTTTGTGCACTGCATCAGCCCTGGCATCAACACCTGGGGGCAGTTTTCAAGAAAAGGTTTTTCTCTGCCCCTTTCCCCTCCCTGATGGGCAGAGCAGCATCCCCACAATCCCTGTTCCTGAAGGCCAGGGATACAGACACACTGAACAGTGTGTGCCATGGGTCTCCTGGCCTGACCAGGGGCTCTGCCTGGGGTGTGGGACAGGGACAGCCCCAGGCAAAGGGCTTAGAGCAGAGGAGACAGGCTGCTCCCAGTGGGAGTCTCCAGCACTGGCTGCAGCAGCTCATCCTGATACAGATTCCGTGGTGACACTGGCCTACAGCTCCCTGCTTCTCCACAGGGGATGGACAGGGACCTGGGAGGATTGCCAGCACCCTGACCACACTCCTGGCAGGGAGGTGACCAAGTCACAGCACAGCAGAGGGACCTGTCCTGGGCCTGTCCTTGCCGAGGGAAACTGGCACAGAACAGCTCCATTCCTTACAGCCCCCTGGCCAGCTCCCCCCTTGCCCACCCCTTGCACTCAGGGGTTGCAAAAACCCTGCTTAACCAGGGTTTTTCTGGTCTTCCTGCAGTGTTGTTACAAATCTCTCTGCAAGCCAGCCAGCCCACCAGCACCGCAGTGCCAGGAGTGGTGTCACCAGCTGGATGTGGGCTGAGTGAGCGGGGAAGGGACACTGCCCGCCCTCCACGTGTCCCACGGCTGCCCTCCCCTCTCTGAAAAACACTCAACCAACCCATCAGGAAACCTGCTGTGTGATTTGGGCCAAAATGCAGTGCAGTGGCTATTTGAAAAGCAGCCAAACTCTTTGATTTGGACAGAAAATGTCTCCCCGGAGATGGCCAGAGGTACCCAGCGTGTCTCCCGGGCTGGTCTGAGCCCCTGGCACAATGGGCAGTGAGTGATAACTGGGCTTGGGGCTGGGGTTGGCCTGGGCTGGGCTGGGTTCACTAGATGGCAGCAGCTTCTTTCAAACGGGCAGCGCAGTGACACAGCCCGGCAGGGAGGGAGAGAGACTCAAAACGGGCTCAGTGTTCCTCTGGGATATTGTGTCATGGCGGGACAGCCAGGATTTTATTGTCTTCTTGATATTTTTTAAGGTAATGCTCTCCTCTGGGACCTAAAGTGGCTGCTTGATGTGCCCTGGACAGTGGGAGCAGGGGATCCCCGCTGCCTTGAAGCCTCACCATCACCTGGAGATGCTCATGCGACACCACCTCCTGCACATGAATTATCCCGCGCATCCGGAAAGCATTTGATGCTTTTCCTAAATCCCCAGCCCTCGGAGCGATGTAAAGGTTTTTTCATGCTCGATTTTATACCCACCCGTGCTTCTGGCTGCCTGGGGGACAGGGAGAAGCTCCACAAACAGCTCAGGAGCACAGAACAGAGCTGCCAGCCGGGCTCTGCGGGCAGCCCCGCTCGCCAGAGCCGGCGGGCCGGGCCGTGTTTCCCGCTGGATTTTTTCAGGATCCGGCAGAGACAGGCGCTGCTGCCTCCCGAGCGAGAACATGCAACTGGCTGCCTGGCGCCTGTCCGAGACATTTGTGTTAATCAGCGATTATGCAAATAAACAGCTCTGCCACGCTCCCAGCTCCACGGCGCGACATGGAGCATATGCTCCTCGTGGCAGGCAAGTGTCTCCTCCAGGAGCTCAAAGCTCCTCGTTCCCAGCGTGGCACCTGCTGTGAAAAGCAGATTAAAGGCAGCCTGTGGCCGGTGGGGGAAGGCAGGAGCCCCTCGAGGCCCCCCCAGCCCACGGCCGCCACCTCTCCCCTTTCCCCATGTGGCTTGAATTACTGCGGCTGTTTGCTTAATCCATCAGCCTTCAAGAATGAGCCACTCGGTGCTTTCTTGGCCTCTCCATCCAGCAAAGAGCTGTAAACATAACAAGGCAGGCTTGTTCCAAGGCCCTGAAGTCAACAGGCAGCTCTCCTCCTGCCCTTTGGGTCTGGGTTGGTGCTAAATATAACCCAGGGTGCTTTCCATTCATAAAATGTGAATTATGTCCCGGCCTCCGAGGGAAGGGAGTGTTGAGGAGCCTGTGGGCTCCAGGCACTCTTGATGCAGACAGCAACCAAAAGGCTTGGCCCCATCCTTTCACAGCCCTCCAGCTCTTCCCCAAGTAGATGGGGCAGGAAATGCTTTTGGGGAAAATATGGGGGATCCTCTGTTTGGGTTGATTAAAGCATTTTCTTGCATCTCACCCTCAGCTGCATTAGGAGTGGGGTGGATTTGCTGGCGAGGTGAGTGCAGGGCATGGGAAGCGTGGGCTGGTGGGGTGACCCAGGAGCAGCAGCAGCAGCGCAGAGGAAGCCCCCGCTGCCCCCAGGCCTGTGTAAGGTACTGGAGCATTTCCCAGCAATGGGAACAGGGTAGCCTTGTACCACTGCTCCCAACACCTCACGAGCACATTGGGACTTTGCCACCTGCTCGAGGGACTTGCTTCCTTTTGAATCCTTTGTGGATCTCCATGTGGTTACCCTTCCTCTGTCCTCCAGCCTTTTCCATCACCAGCCCTTGGCTGTTGACATGTGCTGTAATATTCTCCCCGTTTTTCCACAGCAGCTCCAGATGCAGAGATGAGTCTGCCAACAGCTTTTCACCCTCAGTAAGGTTCCTGTTTTGGGGGTTAAGTGATCCCATCTCCTGATGAAGTTTAGGGAGGTGCTGTCCCCTGAGAAGCTCTGGGTTAGGATCCTGGGGACTCAAGCTCTTGTGTTCCCATGGGAGCCAGGGCCACGCTGCAGAGAGAGGAGGCCAGGACTCCAGGCGTGCCTGAGCCTCTCCCTGTTGGGTGGTGTGAGGCTGCCAGGCCCCTGCAGCCCCAAACTCAGCACCTGGAGCCACAGTGTGGTACGGGGTGCACACGATGAGGATGGGGATGGACTGTGTGCAGGGCAGTCCTGGCATCTGAAATGTGCCAGAGCACAGAAAACATGGAGGTGATCTGGGTGCTGGTCCAGGGATGCCCTTGTGTGCATCCTGGGGTGCTGCAGGTCCTGGAGGGCTGTGCTTCCCCTGCTCTCCTGCCCCGAGGTCAGGGTGGGGTGACTACCACTGTAGTCTGGCTGTTGGGTTGTTTCAAACCCCAGCTCAGGATTGCCAAACCAGAAGGTTTCCAGGTACACCATGGGCCTTTGGATGCCACGGAGAGCTAAATAAAGCCTTTAAGACTAGCTCTGCAAAATGCTCGTGCCCAGCTCCAGGAAACCCGGCTGCTTTTTATGGCATCTAAATCAGCACTTTGCTGCTGATGCCAGCACTGCATTTCTGCGTGTGTCTAATTGTGTAAAACAACAGAGCTTGGCAGAGCCACACCAGCTAGGGAGGAGCTGGGTTTCACACTGAAGATTTTTTTCTCTTTTTTTCCCCTTTTCCTTCTTAAATAACCCCATTTGGGCCTCCAATAAAAAACCAAAACATCTGGTGCTGGGTATTTGGCTGCTGGGAAGCAGCTCCTCATTATGAAAAGCACAGCAGTGATGCAGGGACTCCTGGTATGGATCAGTGACACTTAAGGTCACATTCGTGCATTATCCCTGTCCCTCCTGGCCTTTGAATATATGGACTGAGGGCACTGAGGGAGCTGTGGTGCTCTGTGCCAGGAAGCAGGTAAATCATGCAAGTTAGTAAAAAGGCAATTGAATGAGTAAAGAGTCCTTCAAGCCTGATTTATTGATGCTGTCATGCGAGATCTCGGTAGTGTAAGATGCTGCCGTGAGAAAGAGATAAATCAGTAAATCACAGGAGCACAGTGGGTGTTCCATGAGTGGGGAGGACCCTTTGGCAGGGCCACCCCAAGCCTGGGCCCCCCCAGCAGGGCTCGGGGCTGTTCCCCTTCCCTGTGCCAGAGGCGAGGCCAAGCCTCTGCCTGCCCAGACTGCTAGGTCTGCATGAAGAGGTGGAAGTTGGTCCTGGTAAACTCCTGATGGATGCTGTCGAGTAATTTGTCTGAGTCCTGGGGGACATCTGAGAGGACCTGCTGCCCTGGGATGCAGCTCTGCTCCGGGGTGTAGGTAAAGGTGAACGAGCTGGAGTAGATGAGGCCGTCGTCCCGGACCAGCAGGAGCGGCACCGTGATGGGATATCGCAGCCACCTCCAGTCACTGCCGAAGGCAGAGACATCGGGGACAACACACACAAGGGACTTGGGGCTCCTGGAACAGTGCAGGAGAGGAAAATGTGCATTAATCGAGGAGGGTCCTATGCAGGAGCAGCCAGCAGTGAGTGACAGCACTTCTCCTCCATCCTGGAGCTCAGTGTGAAGCCTCCAGCCAGTTTCCTCTCTTCTCCCACATCTTTCATTCCTCTCTGCCAGGGTTGCTTGTTTGTTTGCAGCTCCCTGGAGTCCCTGGTGTTCCCCACCCATGGTTATCCCCACACTGCAGCCATGGTAGAGAGCAAGCACCAGACTTATCCCTGCCTCTGCTTGCAATGCCTGTGCTTGCTCCTGCAGGATGGGCAGTGCAAGCGTCCTTGTCCCCAAGGCCTTGTTCCACATCCTTCCCAGATGAGCCCAGCACAGCTCACACCTGGCTGCTGTTCCCTGCCTTCTGCCCAGCCCCCTTAGCCACCCGTGTTACCTGTACATCGTCTCTGCTTCCACGTCTCCGAACCAGACCTTGAGGTGTGCATGGAAATACTCCCCCTGCACCTCCAGCATGGCCACGTCCCCGCCACCTGTGAGCTGTGAGGGGCAGAGCGTGTGGCAGTGTCACGAGTGGAACGAGCCAGGCTCCTTCTCCCACAGGGTGCTCTGCCCGTGCATCCCATTCCCACAGCACCCCCAAACTGGGAGATGCCCCATGGGTGCAGGGGCTCAGGAACAGGAGGCACAGGGCAGGCAGGTGGCAGAGGGGGCAGCCCGTGGCTGTGCCCACCTGCAGGGCAGCGATGAGGGGCACGGGGCTGACGGGCTCGCGGACACAGGCCAGGCTCTCGCTGAAGGTGTATTCCACCGTCTCCGTGCTGATGATGGTCCAGCACGAGCCGTCGTTCAGCAGCTCCCGGTTGGCTTCCTTGGGGCAGGGAGATGCCTGTGGAGAGTGTCACAGCTCCAAACTCACCGCAGTGAATACAGTGGGAAACTGGGCTGGGCCGCCTGACTTCTGCCCTAAGCATCTTGGTTCCAGCAGGCGACTGCTTTGCTCACTGGAAGATGGGGATCATGATTCCTTTTCAAAGACCTCAATGTCCCCACCAAAGCTTTGCCATGATTCTGGCCTTAATTTGGATGCAAGACCCCTCCTGGTGACGCACTCCCCACAGGAGCTTGGAGAGATGACAGCGAGCACCCTGGGGTCCTCCCCTGCTCCTGCCCTGCCTTACCTGGAACTGGATCACTTTCTCCGTGGACAGGCACAGGTACATGCGGTCACTGCCTTGGAACTGGAAGGCACACTTGTGGAGCTGGGAGATGGGCTCGTCCACGTCCAGCATGGCGTACTGCTTCATCACCTTCCGGATGATCTGCGGGCGGCGGCATCCCCGGGATGGCACCGTGGCTCAGAGCCGTGGGGCGGCCAGGTCCGTGTGCCTGACCCGCAGGGAAGGAGCTTACCAGGGGCGGCAGGGTGACGCCGGTGGCCGTGCAGACCAGCTGGACCACGGAGCCGTAGCGGATGTACCCTTCCCGCAGGGGGAACTCGCTGCGGCTGCAGCGCTCGTCGGCTGGCCGGGAAGGAGAGAGCGGAGTGAGCGCCCCGAGCAGCCGGGGAGCAGGGTCACTCTGCTGGGCACGGGTCTGGCCGTGCTCTCTTACTGCTTTCTCTGCTCTGTACGTGCTCACTGCTTCGAGAGACCACCATTCCCTGGGAGCCCAGCACGACAGAGCAGGATGGGGATGCAGTACCTTGCAGGGACACCGCTGTTGGGCTCTGGGCTCTTCCAGGCAAGTTACTTCCTTGGATTTGTGAATTCCCCAGACCAGTACAGCTCTTACTGCCCTGGTCACAGCTGCTGTGCCCTCAAAGCCAGTGTCCAGAGACACACCAGGAATGCCAGGCAGAGCTGAGACCGAGCCAAATTCCTGCATCCCCAAGCTAATTCCCATCCCTTTTGCCCCCAAAACTGGCTTTGCAGGAGGGGAGAGTCAGGGCTGAAGGCAGGCAGCCCCGGGCGTGGTGGCATCAGTGTCCCCGAGGGTCTTTACCCAGGTGGAGGGTGAAGGCTGCCCACTGCCTGGCGCTGGCGATGAAGGCTCCCCCCTCCACGGACAGGTAGCGGGTGCTGACGGTCTGGGAGCGCAGGCGGTTGAAGAGGGACACTTTGGAACCTGAGGAGATGCAGACTGCAGGGAGAGGTGGCTGGGTTAGTGCTTGCCAGAACAGAATGATGGATCTGTCAAGCCCAGGGAGGACAAGCCCTGGTTCCTGGGGTGCCCAGCCTGGCAGCAGCCAGCACCCTCCCCGTGTGAGTGCAGGTGAGGCCCATGGTGTGGGGAGCACACTGGCATCAGGGCATTACACCCCGTGGTGAGGGAGCCATTTGGAAATGAGACATCAGTGTCCACATACATCCTCGTTTGGGAGTTCCCGTGGGCTTTGGGTCCAGCCTGGACCACTCCAGAGCCAAGCTGTGAGCAGAGACCATCCCACCCCGGGCTGGCACCCACTGTCCTCCCCACAGAGCCATTCCTGTACGCACGGTCCGTGTTCTTCAGCGACTGCTTCTTCTGCGAGGGCTTGGAGATGACCTTGATGAGTTTGCTGTGGAAGGTGCCGATCTCCTGCCCGTTGCTGAAGAAGAGCTTCAGGACCAGGCGGAAATGCTTGCGCTTGTCGGTGTCCGAGATGTACAGGGCCTTGGCACAGCTGAACCCCTGCCAAGGGCACAGAGGGGCTGCCAGCAGCTCCAGCCCAGCCCCACCAGCCGTCCTCACCCTCCTCACCGCCCCACCAGGACATAATAGTGCCCTTTCAACGAGCCCCGGGTTCATTTAAAGGGAGAAACGACCAGAGATGTTATTACAGGTGGAATGAAGAGCCGGGGATCAGCAGAGGCTTTATTTACACTGGGGGCAGAGTATTCCTTATGGAAATGAATGTTCATGTGTGATTTATCCCACAGAACATGAGAAATCGCCCTGGGTTTATGGTTTTCCCCATCCTGGCCGATATGCTGTGCCTCAGCAGCAAGGCAAGCACTGCGGACAAAGGCTCTTTCTGTGAGGTTCCTGGCCTGGCTCAGGCCCCGTGCTCTTCGGGGACCCCAGATAATGCTTTTTCTCCTTTTTTTTCCCCCTCCAATCAAAAGATGCCAGAGCTCTGTTGAAGCTTTTGAACTTTGGGATCAGCTGGGGCTTTTTTTTAAAGCTGTTTATCTGCAAATGAAGGACTAGGCTTTCACTCTGTGACAAGCAGCAGTGGTGCTCATCGGGAGAAGGAACCAGAGCTGAGGGGGCTGTGCAGATTTTGGCAGAAAGATGGTGCCAGAGAAAGACAGGGATCTTTGGGCTGCCTGGACTGCTGCACGTGCCACAACGGGCTGGCAGAATGGGAGAGGGGAGTTATGGCTAGGAAGACAGAACTGTGACATCTCGAGGGTTGTGAGGGTGTGACATCCCAGGGTGTGGGGTGATGCTGGTGACAGCCCAGCCCCTGCATGAGGGGGATCCCCGCAGCCCCAGAGAGCCACAGGCTTTACCTTCGCGTCCGGCTGCTCCTCAAAGCTGAGCTTCTGGGTCTCCATCAGGCTGCTGCCCATGCTGTCCAGCCCCATGTACCCACACACCCGAAATCCAGCCTCTCCCAGGTCCCTGGCTGCAAGAGACAAGGAGAAGCACCTTCCAGCCCCTGCACAGGCTCAGCTTCTCCAGGCACAGAGCACGGCCAAGCTCCAGCCCTCCCTGGGTCTGGACTGCAGAGGGCTCAGGCTTGAGCAGGAAAGGAGTTTGGGGGGCCAAAACCAACACAAACTGAGTCACGCTCCCCTTTGCAGAGGCAGAGGGCAGCTCTCCATGGTGCAGGAAGGGCGGGAGGAGAGGTCCAGGGCTGCTGCCCAGCACTTACCTTTTATCTGCTCCTGCTTTAGCTTCCATCCTGGCCCGCTCAGGTAAACACAAGGTGGGGGGCAGAAAAACCTGCAGGGACAGGAGGGCATTTTCTCACTGCCCTTCAGCACCCTGAAAAGGTGCTCAGGAGTGGCAGGAGGGCTGTGCTGAGAGCAGAGACCTTCACTGGGGATCACCAGCACCCCAGGAGGCACGTGGGGCTCAGCAAGGGGCTGGGGACCCTCTGCCCTGCACCACCTCCAGTGCCTGGTTCCAGCCTCAACAGCTGCCACATCTGGTGGTGCCACAGGTGGCCATGATCCCACCAGTGACAGGATGGCCCTGGGATGGGAGGACAGGGACCCTGGCACCTGTACCTTCATCCCCTCCCAAAGACAGGGAGGGATCAGACCCCTGCCTCTGCCTGAGCACCATGTGGGAATTTCAGCAGGTTGGGAACACAGTTTGCATTCACAATCAGTTTTGGAGCCCAGTGCAAATAAATCTATAGCCAGGAGTTTGGAAGCCCATTTTCCTGTGTTTTATTTGGGTTTCCACTGTCTTTGCACTTGTGTGAATGGTGTAAATTCATCCTCTATTGATACTGAGTAAAGCATTAGCAGAGAAAACACCGGTGCAGAGGCTTGGATGTTTTGGAGCCCTGAAGTCCTGGATACAGGTTTATTTAGACAACTCATCCACAGCACGGGCCCCTGACTCCCACTGTGAAGGAAAATGGCACCAACACCTTCAGATCTTAACCTGAGAGTTCTGTGCAGGTTTTCCCTCCCTGGCATCTGATTTTCATGCTCATCCCTTGCACAGGGTTAGGAGCAGAGGAAAGAGGCTGTGATGGGAGGGGTCCCTCCTGGCTGGAAGATTCAGTCCTGAAATAACATTTTTACCTGGGGACCAGCAGCCCCTGGCAGGAGACTGGATGTGGTGAGGACTTTGTAGGCACAGTCAGCCCATCCCAAAGCTGTCTCCTGGGGTCGCTGGGGTCTGGGTGGTTATGCCTTGGAGGCTGAGCTCGTCGCCTCATAGCTATTCCATACTCAGTAATAACGGAGGAGTATTTATATCACAAGGATTAATGGAGGATTAATTATATTGCAGTGCTGCAGTCTGACGTCACTGCCCAGGAGTGGCAATTTTGAAGATTCAAGCCAGAACCTCAAGGTGTTTTTGCAGTGTGGGAAGGATTTTCAAAAATAGCAGCTTTTTGGAGACCACTGGCATTGATGGAAATGTCCCAGTCCCTGCTGTGGCCATGCAGATTTTAAAACAAGACTTACAGGGCAGTTAAAACACTGGCCTTTCCTTCTTGGGGGGTGAGATCGGAATAGAATCTTTACTTCTTTTACTTTGTCTTTCTTTACCGCTTCATGGAAAGAACCTCGCCACTGGGAATGTCTGACTGGGGTGGATTGGAGCAGATTGGAGCCAATACCTTTCTTGTGTTATTCAGTTCATGGAGACTAAATGATGGCTTTGGATGCAAAGGTGTGAGTGCGTGCAGAGGGGATATGTCAAAAGATTTGCTTCACCAGCTTAGATCAGCAAAATCCAGCAAGGCTGAAATCGAGCTTTAGGTAGCTGGGTTTAGAAGCAGCTATCGGAGAGGCTGGAACAATCTCCCACCTCTTCTCGTTGCCGTAGGACTTCTGTGCGACTTTGGCGTGTAGGATGAGCACTGTCTGGTCTGCTGGCAGCTGCAGGTACCTCCTCACGCTGTCCTGGAGCAGGCTGGCTTCGTACGGGGTGGATCTACAAGACACAAGTTCCCTGGCACTGTGGCACCAGAGCCAGCTCCTGCCCAGCCCTGCAGGGAGCAAGGAGCTCCCTCCATCCCTCTGATGGGGTGGGGAAGGTGGAAAGGGTTTTCCATCAGAAAGCACTGGAGTTCAGCTGCTCTAAGAATGGAGCTGCCTTTGAAAAAGACAAAGCTTGGATAATGGAATAGCTGCTTCCTCAGTTTGCCAGTGAACACGCACAGGCAATTTCTAAGACTTCCAGCCCCATGCAATGGTGGCAGTGCTCTAATTGATTATTAATTTGTTTTCCCACCTGATGTGCTTGTTGCTGAGATGGCTTTTGGGTGAGTTGGGAAGTGATGCTGCTGAGCTGTGAGTGCAGCTGGGGAGCTCTTGTGAGGTGGAGCCACTCGTTGGCTTCTGCAAGGGACTTTGGGTGAAAATATCTGCATTTTCCTCTGAGACCTAAGAAGTAGGTGGTTCTGCTGATTGTTTCTGCTCTATTAACTAGAAGTAATTGCCAAGCACCTGGCATTTAACTCTGCTAACTCAGTAGGCTGGGTGTTAACCAGCTGGAGAGAGATGAGGTGGGTCTGAGATGCCCTGCTCTGCCACCTGAGACACGTGAGCAAGGACTGGGGGGTGCAAGGGGGGGAGCTCTGGGATGTCAGCTGTGGAGGCCTTCTGTGGTGCCAGCTTGCCTTCAGAGGAGGTGAGACCACTCACTGAACAACACCAGCTCCTGCCCCGCTGAAAGCCCCTAAAGCCCCTGAGTTTGGGCCAGGAGCATTTCCAGAGTTTGGGATGTTTGACTGGATAAGATGAAACCAGAGGAGAAGGAAGGGGAGGATGCCTGTGCAGACATTGCCACATCTGTCAATGTTTGGGATGTGGCCACTGGGCACACTCAAGGAATTGCTCCTACCCAGGGGACCCAGCCTGGGTGGTTATGAGAGGGTTTTAACTTTCATATCAGAGATAAGGCAGCAGCCAGAGAAGGCTGAGAAGGCTCAGGCCCAGTGGAAAACACATTGCAGAGTAACTGGGAGAGAGCATCTGGGGGCTGTGGCCGGCACTAGGGGCTGACTCAGAGGAGAAGGGGAGAGGAGAGGGGGCATCAGCCACAGCCAGGCAAGGAGAAATTTGAAGGTGTGCAGTGGAGCTTCCTATGCAACACAGTCTCTCTTCCTTTTAATGGGCTAGAAATGGAGAGAAGTTGAGGGCATAAATGATCAGATGTGTGAAGAGAGGTAAGTCTGGTCCTGCCATCACCCCAATGCAGGCTCCTTGTGGTGAGCTCCTCTGGGCTCAGAGGCCAGAGCAAGCTCCCAGGGAGAGAAGCTGCCAGCAGTCACCCCAAGCAGCCCTCTAGAAGGGTTTTCCTGCCAGCTCTGTTCTTCCCAGTGCAACATCTATTTTAAAAAGGCTGTGCCCCTTACAGCTTTAACACGTGTTGCAATTCACTTTAAACACATATCACTTCAATTTCAGCTTTCCCACCTTGGGATGGAGCAGATGTTCTCCTGTTGTATGTGGGACAAAAACACATCCCATGCAAGCAAATATTTACCCAATGTCTCCTCTGAGCAGTGCCATGGGGACCTGACATTTTGCACTGCACAGATGTGCTCTCTTTGGTTACTAGAGGGGCAACACCATCTCCTGCCCTCCTTGTTCCCAGTTTGCTATCCTAGATCTGTTAGCTGGATCACCAGTAAACATAAATCAACAGAGCACTGCCAGAATCAGATTTACAGCCAGGGCCGGTGTCAGTGTCACCCACAGCATTAACTGCTACTCTGTGCCTGGAAAATGAATGTTTTATGGCCATTCCTGACTGCAGAGCACAGGCTGCCACCAAGCTCTGCTCTTGTGGCAGTCCCGGAGCTGCTCCCAGCACAGCGCTCTGGACTCACCCCACAGCACTCAGAGAGGAGCTCTTTTGCCAGGGCTGTACCTGTTCCCTCCAAGCCTCCACCATGGTGCTGGGGGACTCCTGCCCCAGCACACTGAAGCAGAGCTTTATCAACCAGGATCCCACCAGTGTCCACTCCAGGGGAGGTTACTTAGCCTTGCTGAAAACCTTCACTCCAGCCTTTCTAGCCAATAAATAGTTTATATCTTTGCACAGCCAAAGAGATCCCATAAGAAAGTTATTTAATCTTTTTCCATAATGGCAATCTGCAGCTGTTTCACTCCTCTGCTGCCAAGCAATGGTGTGATTTCAGCTTTGATCCGCCTTTGCTATTTTTCCCTTCATATAAAAGCACTACTTGGGAATCTCTCAGCAAAACTTCGTGTTGGTTTTGGGTTTTTCTTTTTTTGTTTGTTTGTTTGGTTTTGTTGGTTTTTTTTTTCCAGAACAACTGATTATGACTGGGATAAATGTGGAAATGTATCAAGGAAATTGGCCTGACCCTGGATATTCTTTCACAGTAATGCAACAGAGTGTTAAATGAGTGCTGAACCTTGCTGGCTCCGTTCAGCAGCATTTCACCCTCAGTTTGTCAGAGAAAACGGGCACACAGCAGGGAAGAACCAGGCTGGGTGTGTGAATTTTTTCCTGGTGAGTCTCATCAACCAATGTGCTGTGTAAAATTAGGAGTGTAGCTTTGGGTCCTTGGGTCTCAGCTGCAGAGTCACACGCTCCCTCCCTGTCAGTGTCACCAACACAGTCACCAGTGCCCATCCACAGAGCTTGCAGTCTCCCTGAGGGACTCCTCTTCCAATAACCCCTTGGCAAAGTACAGAGCAGCCTGGTACCGAGGTCAGGCAGTGGCAGGGAGTGTTCAGGGGCAAATTGCCAAAAGCTGTGGATTCAGACGTGTGCTGACAGCGTGGCCAGCAGCAACGCCTGCTCTGCAGAGCCTCCTGCAGCACTGGCTCAGGGCAGGGCCAGGCTTGTGCAGGTATCACTGCTCCCTGCCATCTGTACGTAATTCCAGAGGCACGAGGGTTACTGCCTGGAGCTTGTTAAAGAGCCTTCTGGAACAATTCCCCACATGCTACTTACGGCTCGAAGTGGGAATGTGCATGCCAAGGGCAGGTAAACAGACTGCAGCTCTTCAGATTTGATATCCAGCTGGAGGAACAACTACCTAGAAACTTGGCTTTCTTTTCTTTGTCCTTTCTCTGCAGCCCTTGCCTTCCAGATTTTGGGGCTAAATTGTGTCAGTGACGCACTTCTGAACAGTGCTTGCCATTCTGCCCACAGAGGCGACCACCCAGCATCCATCATCTGGTGTAAATTTATCTTCAGAGAGTCAAAGGGCTATTGCTAAAGCAGCTCAATATATCCACTTGGCTCCTTCTGGCACCTAGAGCCTCCTCAGGGTTACAGAGAATTATTCACTCCTTCTGACATTTATTATATTAAATTATTAAAATGCTTTGGTTGTAGTGCAGTGTTAGTTCAGTGTCGTGTTAGCAGCACCACACGGGCTGGGCTCTTACAGCTCTCACTAAAAGCTGCCTTTTCAGAGCCTGAGGTCTTGGCCGGGGCTCGGCTGCTCTCCACACAGTTGGGCATTATGCAGAAGAAGGGGGGAGGGAGCTCGGGGGGATCCACCACCTTTCTCCTACACTGATTTCTGTCAGCCTTTCCCCTTCCCTGCTTAGCCTGGCATCCCTTACCAACACTTTTCCTTTGCTTTGGGTCAGGGTGTGCCTCAGGAGAGGGCGTGAATGCATTTGTGGTGCATCTCCAGGGTGGCTCTGCCCTGGTGCTTGAGGTGGGAGACACCCAGGGTACCCCGGGGGATTTGCAATCCCTGGCCGTGTTGCTGTGCCCTCTCCCATGGGAAATGAAGCAGAAGAGGAGGAGTGCTCTGTGTACTTTCCACAGGAGACACACAGCTGGAGCACCTTGCAAAGGGCTGTTTCATGTGGGCACACAGGGAACCCAGGCAGGCGCCGAGAGGCTTTGGTAGGGCTGGACCCCACAGTCCCAATGCTGATTTTAGGAGAGCTGGTGTTTAACACCGCAGCTGAAAATTGCCCCTCTCCTTCCCAGCAGCAAGTGTTTAGGGGCATCACTCAGTGCTTTGTCCTGCCTCCAGCTGGGAAATGCTGCTCCCTGTGTGGGACATGTCCTGATCCTCGCGCCACCTCCTGTGAGCCCACCCTTGGGCAGCCGCAGGAGCAGAAAAAGCACTTTACAAGCACTGGGAGAAGCAAACCGCCCTCTGCCCTGCTCCTTTTCAGTTCAACGAGCTTCACCAGCTCAGTCCGCTGAGGAAGGGATCTGATCTGTTTGGTCCCCTGGGAATGAACGTACCCGACTCTGGAGACCAAAATACAATCCCGGCAGCTATTGTTTAGAAACTGGGTCTTCAAATCACCTCTTTATACAAGAACTGTAACTCACAGTAACAGTGTCCCCAAGTGCAGGTAGCACTGAATTGAAGTGCAGAGATTTAATTTGCTGCTTTTCTCCCCCCAAAAAAAGGAGCTGCGGTTTGCCTCGCTCAGGACACAGCTGCCCTGAAGCTTGCTGGGGACTTGCTGCTACAGAGGGCAATTGTTCTTCCCTCAGCTTGGGGAAACCAAACATCCTAATAAAAAATATCCATTTTAGAGGTCTGGGTTATATTTTGTGCAGATCAGGGGAGAAAACGCCTGCAGTGCTCTTGAGTATGGAGTCAATGCAATGTTTATGCAAAAGGAAAAGCCATTAGAAATCACAGAAATGAGAAGCCTGCAGTTTCTGGCTTCCCTCCTTTTTCAATACCTCCTTTAATCCAGACCAACCCAACCCACAGCCCTTGTATATGCATGGGTATTTATAAATCCTGCATTTTCCTCACTGCACACACAAGTGAAATTCAGCCTTCCCTGGGCCTGGGGGATTTATCGACCACACCAAGGGCAAACAGCAGCTGAGAGCGGGAAGCAGGAGAAGCCTGTGGCAGCGAGCTCTGCAGGGAGCGGGGACCAGCTGGGGAGAGCACCCCAGCAGCACCAACACCCCCAAAATGCCCAAGTTTGATAAAGCAGTATTGGCAAGTCAGCTAGAAAATTCAGACAGTGATTTACTCGAGTCTCCCTTCTCTGTTCCTCCTGTGCAAAGAGGAAGGGAAGTGCTGTGAAAGCACCACAACACAGTCCTATAATGCACTAAAGGTGGTTCCTGCCACCACGAGATTGATCTAAGGACTGGGAAGAGGTGGAGGGCTGGGAATGTCTATTCCAGGGTTTCTAAGAAGCCTCTGCTGATGCTCTCTAATGCACATGAGTTGATCTTCTTGATGGAAGCCTAACTTGAGGCTCTACAGCCCTCCAAGCTTTGGTCTGCAGTTTCCTGGTTCAAACTCACCTCCCCACACTGCAGCCGCTACCTGCTGACGTTCCTAAACTTTCAGGACACTGTAGGTCAAATGGATATTAAGCTTAGACTCTCCTTTTTCCATGAACTTTTAAGTTTATGGGGCTCCAAGGTGCACTCCCCCAGCAGGGGAAGAGACAATAAAAGAAAAAGAAAGAAGAAAAAGACAAAAAAAAAAGGAAGAAAAGAAAATAAGAAAATTAAGAAAAAGAGGTAAAAAAGAAAGAAGAAAATAGTAAAAATACAAAACACAAGAAAAAGCAAAAGACAAAAGATAGAGAAAAGAAAGAAAAATATAAAAAGGTAAAAAAGAAAAATAAAGAAAATAAAGAAAAAATAAAGAGAAG
>VZTJ01003652.1:1700618-1719434 GCA_013397795.1 Orthonyx spaldingii
GAGCGGCTCCGCGGCCGGCACGGGTGAGTGAGGGGCTCCGCGGGCACCGCCGCCCCTGCGGGAGCGAGAGCAGAGGAGGAGGGTGAGGAGGGTGCGGGTGAGTCCGGTCCCGATCCCGATCCCGATCCCGATCCCGATCCCGATCCCGATCCCGGTCCCGATCCCGATCCCGGTCCCGGTCCCGATCCCGATCCCGGCCCTGCCGAGCGCTGCCGCGGAGATTGGCAGCCGCCGAGGGGGCTTCTCCTTGCAGCGGGGCGGGCAGGAAGGGGAGCGGCGCTCCTGGGCGTCAGGAGCAGAAAGCAAAGCCGGGCGGAGAGGAAGAGCAGAGTGTTTGCCCCAAGGATTTTTTTCCCCCATCTGCGGGCTGGAGCCTCCCCGGCCCCCGGCCGCACGGGCTTGGCCCCCGCGGCGGTGCCGGGCTGTGTTCCTGGGGCAGTCGGGGCACGGTACCCGCTCTGTTCCTCGGTGCTGTGCGAGGGATGTGAACTCTTGTCCGGATGGCTCAGCCTGCCTGCCCTGCTCACCTTTTGCCTACCTGTCGGGCAGGTCCTTGCTTATACAGCCGAGGATCTCTTAGCAGAGAGTAATAAGGTCTGGTACACCTGGGCAAGGCGTACTGAGCAACAGGAGATCGAGATCCTGCAGGAAGATAAGCTCGGAGGTGTACCCTAAGTTTGCTATGCACCGTTTCTGCACGACTGGAAAATTGGGTCTGTGCATACTCGTTTGCACAAGCAATCACCCACCTTCGGCTTATCATTCCAACCGTTTCACAGGATAAAATTAGCTCTGGGCACTTCTGTTCCAAGCAATTACATGGGAAAACTTGTTTGGAAAATCAGATTATTCTGCGCTTGTCGTGTTTGTGTGGACACGCACTCGTGAGCTAAGCGGAGCTGAGCAGGTACGCGCTGTGCTGGTGTGTGCTCTGCTGGGGTTTTGCCCCCTGTTCTGCAGGGCCAGCCTTTGCTGTGGTGCAGAGAGCTGCTGAATCCACTCAGGAGGCAGGCTGCGGAGTGGGAACTGGTGTGGTGGAGGAGGCTGGCAGGGAAACGGGACTGTCCTGCATCAATGGAAGCCACCACATGTGTGCAGTGGGACGGAGGGGAAGAGGGGTCCATGAGAGGGGCCTGTTCTGAGCCCCAGCTCTGAGAGGGGGCACAGGGCTTTGCCTTTTTTGCTTAAACACACCGGATTTTTGCTTCTCTTAAACCCAGATTATTTATAAAGTTATTACTAAGTTCTCCCTTTGGGACCCCTCCCTGTGGGACCCTCTGTAGCATCTCTTGATAGTAAAGATTTTTTTTTCCCTTTTTCAAAGACAGGAGCAATTAATCCCAGGCAGTGAGCGTGCAGGTTCTCAATAACAAGTAGAAACCGCATTTCACAAGCAGATTCTTGCGATCTCTGCAGGAATTCATTAGATTGCTGTTGATATCAGCAAAAAGCTGTGTGTGGGGAAATCTCTCCGATCTCAGCCCTGGTAGTTTCCACCAGGATACGGATAAATTCGGCCTCATCCGAAATGCAAATTCCCATTTGGAAACCACGCGACAGATCTCGGTGTTTGCTGTAAAACAGCACTTTTCATCGAAGCAGGCAGGGTATTGCCGCATCCAACTGGAAAAAGCTGTTGTTGATTTTTGTGGAAGTTGTAAGTTTCGTTTGTTGTTGAAGAATTAAAGAAACCATATGTGCTCGGTACAAGATGGGCTCAGGAGCTGCCCCGGTTGGCGGCCGTAGCAAACAGAGGAGCTGTGGCCAACAAGGCAGCCCGTTGTAGGCAATCTGTGGTCACAGAAGATGTTTGTGCTCCCTTTGCTCATAACATAGCGTTTCCCTTGAGGTTGGCAGTAGGGGTTAAAGGTTTTCAAGAGAAGTCTTTGTTTAAACATCTTTAAAGTTTCCAATAGGGGCCCCTTTGTTCGCTCTGGAGCAGCGTGCCTGCCTTGTTAAAAACTCAGCACTCATAAAATGCCATTTACAAATGCCTGGTGAATAGGGCTGAAACATGGAGGAGAGATAAGCAGTGTTTGTATCTGCACACACGGGACCTACAGACAAGCCCTACCGTGAGTGAATAAATGAGACCTAGAAAAAATGCAGCAAAAAGAAAAAATAGACCAAGTGGTGCTTATAAAGAAACTTATAAAAGTCAGCTACGCCCCCAGCACCCGTTGGGCCCTCTCATGCCAGATGTCTCCTCCAGCCGAGCCAGGAGGCTCAGTGGCTCCTGACACTTGTCATTACCTCTCAGTAATCGTGTTTTCTCCACTTTGGGCCCAAAGAGTAGCAAATTGAGCACTTGGGCTTCATTGGGAGCTCATGCAGCTGCCACGAGGGCTCCACTGACCTGCTGGGCATGGGGACCCCCAGCTTAGTCCTCTCCATTACCTGCTGTGGGCTGGTGAGCGTCCCCCCTCTGTAGGTACTCACAGCACAGATGTACCTTGAGGTGCCAAGTAATGCTTTTAGCTCTTAGAAGGCTTTGGTTCTCTCCTGTCTTGGCTAAATAGAAAGGGTTTTAAGCCAGTTCTGTTAAAGCAGGGGAGGGTACAGGTGTGTGCTCAGGAGACTCCACAGACTGGTTCACAGCAATGGCAATGTGTCCATGTGGGATGCTCCAGACTGCTGTGTCTTATTCTGTGTCTGAAGCTTTTGTGGTTCTCACACAGCTTGTCCTTCCTGGTGTTTTTCACTGGAGTCTGAATCCATCTTCCCCACCAACATTCTGTCTTTGCCTGCCTATCTGCAAACTCCTGATCCTCTTGCCTTGTAAAGCCCTGGTTGACACGTGAGTCCATCCCTGTCCTGGTCCCTCCAGTGCCCATCAGGGAAATCCACAGGGCTCAGCTGTTGTCCCTTGCAGAGGGGTGGCAGTACCTTGGCTTCTCTCCAGACTTCACCTTTTCTGTCTCTGAGCTGTGTTGTGCTTTGCCAATGTGTAAGTTCAGGAGTTTTTGAGTGTAGTCTGTGGACCCATAGGAGCCCAGGGTCTGTGGCAGGAACCAGTGGGAGCAGATCTGTTGACAGCAGAGATAACCCCCTGTACAAGAGTCTCTGTCTGGGCCGGAAAATTAGGCAGGGTCCACAAATGGAAAAACACTGCCTTTGGGAATTCACACTCGTACACTTGCGGCTGAACTTGGATGGCTTCCCCAAAGTGTTACCTGCTGTTCAGCATGGGCAGAAGGGAGGCCACAGCCCATGGTGTTGCTGGTGAAGCTCTTTGGTGCATCTCCTAAGGGGGAACGGCATCCCAGCCCCAGGACAGCAGTTCTGCTGCTAGAGGGAAGCTGTGAAGTTGGATGTGAGACATGTCCTGTGCTACCTTTGAGGTTCTCCCTGTGAAAGGTATCTACACAAAGCTTGCTTTTCTGTTCTGAAAAGGGAAAAAAAGTCCCCATGTGCCTTTCTGCAGCTGCCAAACACTCCTCACTTTCTGCTATTTCAATTAAATACATAGCAGGATGGGTAGGATAAAGGGGAGAGGCACAAGAATATTCTCCTGGCGTGTTTTCGTATGCCAACACATTGAGTCACATCTCTAGAGTGAGAAATATGATATAAAGATTTAGAGAAGGAGGTCAGGCAATGAATCTATGATTGTGGGGCTGGAATAGCAGGCGGTCTCTGTGGTTGTCTGTGCCATGTAAACTTCCTGGAGGTCAGCTGGGGATAGTGGTCCTAGCAGATTTGGGAGACAGATGCCCTGCTAGTAACCATCAATCTCATACCAGCTCTGCTGCATCAGGAGCTCAGCTGACAAACTCTGCACCAGCCCAGTAGCTGATCTGGGCCATGACTCTTTTCCTTTGTGGTTGAACATGCGTATTTCTGAGGGAAAAAATGCTCTCTAACACCTTCCTCCCAAAACAAGAACTCGGGCAGTGGATTGCTGCGTCAGCTTCTGGATGGCCAGCACATCCTTCTCTCCAGAGTTTGAAGTCTCTTGGCCCAGCTCAGCTGTCCTCCAAGGACCTGTTTGCAGAAGAGCATTTGCTTTTCAAAGAGAGTCAGTAAGGTGGATCTGTCTCCTGTTGATCACTCTTTATCAAAATCAGAGTATTCCAAGATCTCTCCAGTTTTGTTGAAAACAGCAGTTAGGGCTGAGTTTGCCTGTTGTGCAGCTCAGGGGACAAGTGTAGCCTAAAGGTCTTGTGTGGGACAGAGACGAACAGAGAAATGGCACCAGCAGTCCTGAAACAGGAGCCATCTCTGACACGATTAGTTGAACAAGGGGACTTGGCAGACGTGTTTTCCTCTTGGCTAGATCTTTAACATTTTAATTTGCAAGTGAATGTGGCTTTTTTTCGTGGCAGCTGTTGCTGAAGCAGCCCAGGTACCTTGTTTCAGTGCAGGGCTGTCTGGGCAAGAGGCTTTCCTGCCAGGTGAGTTGCAGAGCACTGGGAGGTCTTTTAGAGATGGACTGATGGCAGAGAAAGACCCCATGTGCTGTTGTGGAGAACCTCTAGATGGGGATGCTCTGTCCATTGCTACACTCAGCATTTCCCTCCCAAGGGGACTTCAATCATGTCACAGTAAAAACCTGTCAGGGCTTGTGTGAGTCCATGAGCTGTGAGTCAAACACATCTGTTACTGCAAAAGGACCTGGTCAAGAAACCCATCTTCCTCCTGCCCTCCCTGTGAATATACAGGAGTGGGTCCCATAAAATGGGGAATAGGCTTTTGTGGGGAGCAAGCAGAGCAAAAGAGAAGCTCCTCCTGCATCCAGCAAGGTTTTCCTGTTACAGCACTCCTGCTGATTTGCTCCTGTTTGGTTTGGAGCCTTGATGTGCTATTGGAGTAGCCTTGTTTTTCAAACAACGTGTCCTTCCAGGTGGCACTTGGCCCAGTAAAGCTGCCATGGAGTTGTAACTGGAGAGCACGGCGATGTCCTGGAAAGAGTCTGCTCTGGTTCTCCCACATGTGTTTGGGAAAAACCAAGGACACATCAGTCCTTAAAGCAGGGGGAAAAAACCCTTTTGGGCTGGAAATTCATGCCATTTCCATGGTCTTGATGTGCTTGTGCTCCCTGACTCTTCCTTGTTCTGAAAACTGCACTGCTGTCCTCTCTGCTGGGATTTGGCACTCGTCACCCAGCTGCTGTGGGGGATGAGCATTGAGATTTTGGAGCTGTGATTGAGTGCAAGGTCAGTGCTGCCTGTGAAATGGTCCTGAGGGTGGATTCAGTGCTCGTGAGCAGCAGAGGTAGCACTGAGAGCTGGGCGCCTGCAGGCAGAGAGCACCTTGAGACTGGGGATTATGTTGGGAGAAACCAACCTTTGGGCAATCCTCCAGGAGAGGGTGGATCCAGCTCCAGGGCTGTCCCGGGCCTCATCCTTTCACACTGCTTGCAGGTCTTGCAAATACATGGACAATGTGCCAGCAATTCATCCATGTTCCTACAGCAAAGTCTGGCATCAAGAGGTGCCTCCAGGATGATGTAAGTTGTCTGCATCTCTCCAGGTAGCTCTGGTTGCTTCATTGTCCCCTGGGGTGAGACACACATCAGTCTTCCTCTCTTGGTCCCACATGCTTTTTTGGGCAGTTTTCCTCTCAGATATGGACCTGAAGGACGATGACTTGCTGTTCTGCTGAGGACATCACATTTTTTCTCCCCATCCTCCAGCTTGAGGATGCTCTTGCTGTCTTTCTGCTGTTGTTCTGGCAGAACTCAGGTGTCCTAAATGAAAGGACTCGGGGTTGGGACTCTTGGCTATATTTTGGTTGGGTTTTTTTGACACTTTCATCAAATAACACTGATGGAGTTGAATTTCAGCCTCCCAAAACTGCCTGGTTGGGTCTCTGCAAAGAAAAGCTCTGCAGAGCAAAGGAGGGTGCATGGAGAGGCAGATGAGGAGGGTTGATCTCAGCAATATCATGTCTAGGGCCAGTCTACCATCAGCCAAGGCTTCCAGCACAGAAACAGGGGCTGTTAGCCAGTAGCACATGTGGCACCAGTGCCCTGCACCCTGCCACGGGTGCCTGGACATGTTGTGTGTGCCTCCTCCTGTGCACAGCCCTGCTGCATGGAACAGACCTCTGACTTGGCTGGTGCTTGTTCACAGGCTCCCAGCTTTTCCCTACTCCTTGCAACACATGGTGATCCCTTGTCCTGGCTTCTTGCAGGGTCTGGAGCCAGCATGGCTCAATCAACAACCTGCTTTCCTCCTTGTGACACCACAATCAGGGCTTTTCCTGGGCTGTGAGTGCACTGCCACCCCTCCTTTCTCCATCTGCTTAATCCCCTGTGCAGTTCAGTACAGAAAGCCCCCATCCCTGTAACAACAAGAAGAGCAGGGAGCTGGCAGCATTCCTTACCCTGCTCCCTGCCATGCCCTGTCCTTTGGCCTTGCCCAAGGGAGGACGTGCCCAGGTCCAACCTGCCACCATCTAGATGAACCAGAAGGGGAATATTCAGATTATTTCTGTTAACCTGTAGCCAGGAGAGAGCTGCCAAGGAGGCCACGCTGAAACCTGAGGCGGCTGTTTTTCCTGAGACTCAGCACTTGGCAGGGAGAGCAGACGGACAAGTGGTGGAGCAGGGAGGGATGCAATTGCCCTGGGGAGCAGCATTGCCGGTGGAGGTGCCCAGGGAAGGTGTGCTGGCTTACCTGTTTGTCTCTGGGGATCCATCTCCATGTCCTCCTTGGCTGAGATCACGAGGAGAGTCAAGAGGAGGTGACCCTTCTGTCCTTACATGTGGCTCTCTCCTCGGTCACCCTCCTTGCACCATGTACTGAGCATCTCCTTCAGCAGTGAAAAGCAATAACTGTTTCTCCCCTCTGCGTTGCTCAGAAATGTCAGGAAGGGTCCAAGTGTCCCTCTCAGCTCATCTGCAAGGTTCAGCTGAGCCAGCCCAGGCAGCAGCACTCACCTTGCCTGGACCTTTTCTCCTTTATAGCTCAGTGTTATCTCAAGGTCTCTGGCGTTGCAGCCGGCGCCGTGTTTGCCCTGCCTCGCAGCACCTGCCTGCCAGCCGGTCACTTCCCACCCATCTCCCTCCCACTCCTTGGAGGGGGTGGTGTGGGATCCCTCAGGGAATGAGGAGTCCCTCCAGAGGGGTGCAAGTCAGGCCCAGGGAAGTGAGGGTAGAGGGAAGTTGCCAAGTGCAGGGTGGGGGGAGAGATACTGGGGGACATCTGTCCCATCATTTTGGCTTCCCCATCCCCCTGCTGCTGGGGCAGGACTGGGTGTTAAATTGAACCAGGGACCAGGACACTGTCCCAGCCTGGTCTCTGCTGCCAGGACCAGCACTGCATATACAGCTGAGCTGCCATGCCCTGCCCTGTCCAGGCAGCATCAGCGCTTCCAGCTATGGGGAGAGCCAAGACTCCATCCAAAGCTGAGATGCTGTTAAAAATAGATCAGTCGTGAACTGGTTTTCTCCTTCTTGGTTCCTGGCCCGACAGCTCATTCCTCCCTCTGGGCTGTCTTTGAAGCTCTCTGGATGCTGTGAGACACAGGCTCCACAGCAGGCTGCCACTGCAGCGAGGTGTGGAGAGCAGAGAGCTGCAGAAATGTTCTGGGTGGCATAGCTGGCCCAAAAATATTTAGTGGTTAGTGAGTGCTTTCTCCCAGGAAAGAAGCAGTGCTGGAAAAAGCATCTGCTAAATAAATGGGGAAACGAAGCTGGGGGAGGAGGGACTTTTTGCTCCTCTGCTTGCATGTGGTGAGGGGACACAGGTGTCTGAGCAATCCTGGCCACAAAGCAAAGCTCACCTCTGCTCCACGGCTTCCTGGAACAGACCTGTCAGGCTGCTGTCCCTGCTCATCCCCACAGCCACAGCAGTCCCACTGGCCCTTCCCCTGCACAGTTCTGCAGGAGCTCCTGGCACTGCTGCAGAGCCACTGTGTCCTGGGCTGGTCCTGGGCTGGGAGGCTGCTCACCTCCAGGGAGAGGCCACGTCTCTCACTTTGAGACGGGTGTTCTGGATCCCAGTTTCCCCTTGTACCCCTTTTCTGTCCTTCTAATTCTTTAGTATAGTTTTCCAGGTGTGAACACTGAGTCTCGAGACAGTTTTAAGATGCAGCTGTGAAACCTATTATCAGTGTCCCTGCTATCAAAGACGTGGTGTTCAGGGCTGCACGTAACCACTGAGCAATTAAACAGCAACCCTGGTGATGAATTACAACTGAGACCTCCTGGGGCTAAATAAATACCGGCTGATAACTACCGATAAAATGAATTTTTGTGTGTTTTTTTTTTTTAAAGCACTCTTCCAGTGTCTGTGCCCAGTCCTGGCACTGCACGTCTCCTGGGGAGAATCACATTATCTGTGGCATTTCCATCCCTAGCACCTTGGGTTTCCAACCAGATCTGGAATAAAAATAAACTAAATAAATCCATGTCCCTGCAGGAGCCAGGAAAGGCAAGGCAAAGCAACACAGAGGTGAGCAGGGAGGGAGAGAAGTGACAAGCTGAGGTTTTTGATTACAAGTTTAAATATCTTTTCCCCCAAAGATCCCACCCTGAAGACATGGAAAAAATTTTGAGGTGCAGAGGATCCCTTGGAAAAACCTTTAGGACAGGGAGAGTTGCAGAGTGCTGATGGCAGAGTGGTGGGGACCCCGAGGTGATGTGAAGGAGAGCAGCAGGCTGGCAGTGCTTCACCCAGCACCTTCCCAGGGCAAGAGGTGTGAGCCCACCTGCACAGGCACCCACACACCCTCTGCCCGCAGAGGCTTCTGCTCTCCCAAGGCAGTTTGGAAACAGGCAGAGAATGGAACTTCTGGAAAAATGATCTTTGCCTGTGACTTTGAGAGACTTCTGAGCAGGTTTTGTCTGTGCTGGCATTTCATCCGGGGGCTTCTCGTCCCATGCAGGAGTATCAGGAGGGCTGGTGCTCTGCATCCCTGCATGCAGCTTTCCCACTCTCTGCAGAGAACAGCCACACAGTCAGGGAAAAAGCATTTGGCTGGACATCCCATCTGCCTGGTTTGCAAGTGAAAATAAGGCTTGTTCAATGGCCAGCTCCACCCAGAGCAGAAAATCAGACCCTTTGGCAGAGTGTTGCTACTGTAATGAAATTGAGCTGTGCTGAGACTGCCAGTCCTTGGAGCGGGAAAGATTCCATGTGGGTTCAGAGAAGTTGGGGGATGGATCTGTCAAAACTGCTGCTGCTCAGGGCTTTTGGCCCTGCCTGGGGACACCCACCACAGGTGAATGTTGCCCTGTGGCTCAGCCCGCCCTCAGCACGGATTGCACCTTCTCTTCTCCCCGCAGCACATCCTTCCAGCACGGGAACTGTGTGGTCTCACAGAGCCGTGATGAAGCTCCTGCCTGTTGCCCCTCTCCTCCTGCTTCTCCTGACGACACTGGAAGCCAGACCAAAACCTGCAGGTGAGTCCCGGCTGGTGGGGAGTGCCTGGAGGGGAGAGAAGTGAGAACACCAGGGCAGTGGAGCCCTCGGAGGACAGTTTGCTGTGAGATGTGGGGGGACATGATGCCTCTTCTTTGGGAGCATCCCCAGGAGGATGGAGGATCCCCCAGTAGTGGGACCCAAATTTCCCGGTGCTGTCCCAGCGGGTGGGAGCCTGAGCCTGGCCCCAGCATGGTGGCTCTGGTGCTGCCTGAGCAGGGCACCTCCTCAGCTTTGACATAGCCCAGCTCAGGGCTTGTCACCCTCCTGCCCATGGGCTGTGACCTCAGCAGGAGGCACAGATGTGAGGGGAAGCCTCCTTCTTCCTTGACTCTCCATGTGCAGGGAACAAAGCAAACCCAGAGGTACCAGCCTCTCTCCTCCCAGGACAGAGGGATCTAAATCAATTTTAGTTTAGAATCAGTGAAGGCACCAAACGGAGAAAGGAGTGGGTATGTCTCAGAGACCTTCAGAAACCTTGAGAATGGCATCATCCCAAAGGGACTCAAAGTGTTTCCTTATGGTTAGGGCCCAATTCACCTAGGCTTGGGTGCACACAAGTCAAGCAAAACATGTTAATTGGCATTTCACTTGCTAAAAGCTTTCCCAGTTTGCACTGGAAGTAGCATCCTTACGTCCAAGAGAGGCTCTTTGGCTCAATCTCTGCCAAATGTGTGCCCTTAGCTTTGCTTTTCACTGTCTCGTTTTCTGCCCTTAACAAAACACAACCACAACAACCCACAGCCAGAGTATGTCTCCCCAGCCTGTTGGCCCTGCTTCTGCTCTGCCACCACCTTCTGTGGATTTGCTGGGCAGTGGGAAGGTGCTGGTCTGTGGGGGCTGCCCAAACCTGCTCTCTCCATCCCTCATGAGCACGCCCCACCTGCCAGGCGGAGATCTCTCTGCTGCCTGCAGACAGCCACAGGACTGAGCCTTCTCTTTGCCTTCCCCTTAGCACTGAAGTGCAGGACGGGTCCCCTGGACATCGTGTTTGTGATCGACAGCTCCCGCAGCGTGCGCCCCTTCGAGTTCGAGACCATGCGGCGCTTCATGATGGACATCATCGGCAACCTGGACGTGGGCCCCAACGCCACGCGCGTGGGGGTGATCCAGTACTCCAGCCAGGTGCAGAACATCTTCTCCCTCAAGACCTTCTTCACGCGGGCAGACATGGAGAGGGCCATCAACAGCATCATCCCGCTGGCCCAGGGCACCATGACAGGGCTGGCCATCCAGTACGCCATGAACGTGGCCTTCACCACGCAGGAGGGCGCGCGCCCTCTGCACAAGAGGATCCCCCGCATCGCCATCATTGTCACGGACGGGCGGCCCCAGGACCGTGTCACTGAGGTGGCCACCCAGGCCCGGAACGCCGGCATCGAGATCTACGCCGTGGGAATCCAGCGGGCGGACATGAACTCGCTGCGGGCCATGGCCTCGCCACCGCTGGAGGAGCACGTCTTCCTGGTGGAGTCCTTCGAGCTCATCCAGCAGTTTGCCAAGCAGTTCCAGGACAAGCTTTGCGGTGGGTGAGAGCTGCTGCTGCGGAGTGGCAAGGGGGGCCCTGGTGTCTGCTCCTCACCCAGGCTAGAAGGTGACCTTCAGAGGGGTGTTTGGGGTGGCTGCCCATGCCAGGAGCAGGGTAGATGGAAAAATAACCTCCTCAATGAAGTGCCAGGACAGGACGCCGCACAGTGTCCGTGTCTGTGCACTGGAAATCAGTGGGTGAGCACTGGGGCTGGCAGGGCTGGGGCTGTGTGGGTTGTCACGCTGGCTTCTGCAGCAGGGACAGAGCATATGCCAGAGCCAGGGTCCGCATGTGTCTGGCGTGCCTGTGGCCACTCTGATGCCCGTTCTGTCTTGCAGGGGTGGACATGTGCGTGGAGCGGGAGCACGGCTGCCAGCACAGCTGCGTCAGCACCCCTGGCTCCTTCTACTGCGAGTGCAACCCAGGCTACAGGCTCAACGTGGATGGAAAGACCTGTTCCCGTAAAAACCCTTTTTATTATCTGAACTTTCATAGGGAACTTGTAGTTATGGGTCCTATGGAGGGAAGCTGGACCCAGAGAGGCCAGCAGCAGCCTGGGTGCTCTGTTCACTGGGCCCACTGCCTCTTGGGTGTTTAATGACTGCAGACATTCAGCATTGCTAAATCCTGGCCACCTCTCCGAGGTGGGACTCTTGGAACTTAGGTGGACACAACCAGCTGCCTGCCAGCTGAGCGGGTCTGAGCAGTGAGTACCAGAGCATTCACATCCCAGCACCAAAATGAGCAGTGTTTTTTCCCTGGATTTTAGTGCAAAGCCGTGTTAGTTGGTCTGAACACCACAGCAGGAATTTTCCTTCTTGTTTCGCGGTGCTGAGAGCTGTTTTGAAGCCCTGGAGCAGTCGTGCCCTGCTGGCCCAGGGAGGCTGGGGCAGGAGGGTGACGGGTGTCCTGTTCCCCTGCAGCCATCGATGCGTGTGCAGACGGGAGACACGGCTGCCAGCACCACTGCGTCAGCGTGCGCGGCTCGTACTCGTGCCGCTGCCGGCCGGGCTACTACCTCAGCCAGAACAAGAGGAGCTGCACCAGTGAGTGACTGCCTCCCTCCCTGTCCCTTCTTCATTTGCTTCTCGTTCTTTCTTTCCTCTTTTCCTTTCTGCCATGGCTCTCCTTCTCTCCCCAGTGATTGATTACTGCAGCTTTGGAAACCACAGCTGCCAGCACGAGTGTGTGAGCATCCCCAACGGGCACTACTGCCGCTGCCGCAGCGGCTTCACGCTCCAGCCCGACAGCAAGTCCTGCAGGGGTAGGTCCTGGCACAGGCTGTGTGTATAACACTGCCTTTACGTCCTGCCCAGCCCCAGGGAAAGGGCTGTTCCCAGACCACTCTGACTGGGGATAACCCCATGCCTTTGGCTTGTCTTCCAGCCACCGACCTCTGCAATGGGGTGGATCACGGCTGTGAGTTCAAGTGTGTGAGCACGGAGGGCTCCTACCACTGCATGTGCCCTGAGGGCCAGCAGCTCCAGGCTGACGGCAAGACATGCAGCAGTGAGTACTGGGACATAGCTCTTGACATTCTCCTCGTCTGGGCTCTGTGCTCCTGGAGAGGGCTCACCTGAAACAGGACTGGGAGGCTCTGTCCCCACTTGGGACTCTAAGCTAGTCTGGAAGAGGGTGGAGAGCTGGCTGTGGTTGGGGGAGCACCCTGGTTGCTGTGGGGATGGATGCTTATGTCCTCAGAGACATGGCCCAGAAGACGCAACAGCTTTGAGGAAAGGTTCAGGAATAGAGACACCTAGGAAAGTCTTCCACAGGGTGTTGGGGTGTCAGTGGAGGTTTTTGGACTGAGTCCCTTGGGCATAGTCTGCTCTCCTTCCCAGCTGCAGTTCCAGGGTGTTCCCACAGTGTCCTGAAGCCCCAAAGCTCAGCCCAGCCCCAGGCACCTTCACTCTGACAGTGCCCACGGCCAGGCTGGTCCCCTCTCACCTTCCCCCTGTGCCTGCAGAGTGTGGAGCTGGGCACGTCGACCTTGTGATGGTGATCGATGGCTCCAAGAGCGTCCGGCCCCAAAACTTTGAGCTGGTGAAGCAGTTTGTGAACCGCATTGTGGACCTGCTGGAGGTGTCTCCCCACGGCACACGGGTGGGACTGGTGCAGTACTCCAGCCGCGTCCGCACTGAGTTCCCCCTCAACAAGTACCACAGCGCCGATGAGATCAAGAAGGCGGTGATGGACGTGGAGTACATGGAGAAAGGCACCATGACAGGCCTTGCCCTCAAGCACATGGTGGAGCACAGCTTCTCCGAGCTGGAAGGTGCCAGGCCTCTCTCCCACAACATCCCCAGAATCGGGCTG
Source organism: Orthonyx spaldingii (assembly GCA_013397795.1). Classification (NCBI taxonomy): domain Eukaryota; kingdom Metazoa; phylum Chordata; class Aves; order Passeriformes; family Orthonychidae; genus Orthonyx; species Orthonyx spaldingii. The sequence goes on from VZTJ01003652.1 coordinate 1,713,831, forward strand.
GTCTTCACAGATGGACGCTCCCAGGATGACATCTCCGAATGGGCCAGGAGAGCAAAGGAATCAGGTGCAGGAGGGGGTTGGGGAACTCCAAAGTGCTTTGGGCATCCCGGGATGGTTCCTTGGGGTGGCTGTCAAGGGGAGAAGCTGCAGCATCCAGCCTTGGGCAGCTGCATTCCAGGGCAGACATGCTCTGTTATGGTCACAGGGTGCTCTGAGCAGCATCCTTCATGCAGCAGCCTGCACCACTGCAGTGCTGCCATGCTCCTGCCTGTCCTTCCCAAATTCCTGCTGTGGATTTGGGAAGCTCAGAGGCAATCCTGCATCCTCGGCTTTACTCCCTCTGGGCTTGGGGCTGCTTGCTGCAGGGTGGCCAGCACAGTGCTCAGGATCTGTCCTTGCCATGCAGGGATTGTCATGTTTGCCGTGGGTGTTGGAAAAGCTGTGGAAGAAGAGCTGAGAGCGATCGCCTCCGAGCCAGTGGAGCAGCACTTCTCCTACTCGGCAGACTTCACCACCATGACCCATCTGGTGGAGAACTTCTCCCTAAATATCTGCCCAGGTGGGTGTTCCCAGCCACACCAGGGGACTTCACCCCAAATCAGGGAAGGCCCTTCTGTCCCCATAGAGCCAGTGGGGTGTGGTTTGTGTGTCTGCCACCCTGTGTCAAGTACCCCAAGGCTGGGCTGGGCTGGTGTGAGCCTAGGCTGTCTGAGGATCTCACCAGGCTGTGGTGGGTATAGAGGTGGGTCTCTGGGAGGGACTTGGAAGAGGAAAAGGTGAAGCTGGGGGGATTAATTATAAAAGAGGGGAGGGGAGTGTTAATACAAAAGTATTACTGTGAGTGGCCACCCCTGTGCCATTGCATGGGCAGAAGTTGGAGTGGCACCCTGCCTTGAGGGATGCTTTGCAGGTGGTCTGCGTCCTTGTTCAGACCTGTGCTTCTGCTGCTGCTGAGTCCAGGGTTACTGTGTGGGTCTCCCTGCCCTGGAACAGGCTGGGGTTCCCCAGTGCCCTTGAGACTCCCACGGGGCTGCAGATATGGGGACAACATCCCCCCTGCCACCCCAGCTTGAAGGCAAAGCGAAGCTCAGCACTGGCTGTCCTTGGCACACTGTGACCACATGTGTGACAGCTCTGTGGGATGCCTGGCAGTGAGCTTGCTGGATCAGCAGGACAGCCTGGCACAGAGCAGAGAGGCTGAAAAAAAGAGGGCAAAATGGTGGGGAAAGCCCTGAGTCCCGGTGAGTTGCTGCAGGGACAAGGGACTTGTCGGGGAGCAAGGGAGAGCTGGGCACCGTGGGGCCATGGTCTGACTGCAGCCAAACCCCCACTGTCACAGAGGAGGGCAAAGGGGAGATGGAGATCCGCAGCCCGTGCGAGTGCGAGGCGCTGGTGCAGTTCCAGACCAACACCGTGGCCATCCTGCAGAGCCTGACCGAGAAAAATATCCTTTGGGGTGATGCCTGGGCTTGCCAGGGTGCAGGACAGCTGAGGACAGAGCACACACGGGGGAGGGAGGGATAGATAAATGGGAGTGGGGAAAATTTTAGGCTTTTTTAAGGGGATAAAGCCCTTTGCCCAGCAGACTGTCTGGCTCACGCTGTTTCCTTAGCACGTTCACTTGCTCAGATGACAGCCAGACTTGAAGACTTGGAAAGGCAGATTGCCAACAAGAAGTGATCCTGGCAGAGGGCTGCAGAGCTCGGCGGAGCACAGGGCTGGATGTACAGTAGCTACATGACGTTGTTATTGCTAGGTTATCATAAAGCATCAGTGTTTGTTCTTGTATTGAAAAATCCCCAGGGGAGCGTGGACTGTATTTGAAAATCAAAAATCTTAAAAAGGAACTTGAGCAAAGCCCCTGCTGCAAAGCCAAGGGGTTCAGTTGTTGTTCCTTGGTGGGTCTGGGATGAGGGGGAGCAACTGTGTGGGAAGGCTGGTCACTGGACAGACATGACACCTGGTGTTCCCCAGAGTGACTGGGAGGGCACAGTCTCCCTGGACTCTCCAGGCTGCTCTGCAAGAGAAAAAACCTACAGTGGTGTCACCCTGAGAGCTTCTGTTGCCTCAGCATCTGCTGCCAAGTGGTGGGGCAGGGACAGCTGGGTGGTGGAGGCAGCACAGGGGATGCCTGATGCCCAGCCAGCTCCCAGTGTGGTGCCCAGGTGGGCTCCCATGGGAAGGTGGGCGGCAGGAATTCTTAGATCCCCTTGCCCTGGTTTGGCAGAATAGTTTGGAAATTGGTATTAACCTTGTTTGGTTTTATAATCACATAGCAAAATGGTAATTATTCTTTCTATCAATATCTATGTGTGTGTATATATATATATGTATATTTAATTCTGAGAACAGGGTAGTGCTATTTTTAAACTCTTCTTTTATATAAAGGAATTTCTATCCTGACAATAAACACCCTGAAGATTTGTATGACATGTCCCTCTCCTTTCAGCTGGGCTGCAGGGTCACAGAGGTACCTCTGTATCAGAAGTGGGGTCTCTGGCTTTTGCACTGTCTCCTGTCCCCAAGATCCAGAAATCCTTTGGGAAAATCTTTGCTCTGTGGCACCCCAGGGTGCTGCAGGCCCGGCCTCAGCTGGACGGAGCCAGTGTGGCACGGACGCTGTGTCCCCATGGGCAGGGTTTGCTTTGGAGCCTGTGCTTGTAGGAGAGAGCTGAGCTGGGCATGGACCCGCAGCCCGGCCAAGGTGCCCATTGCAGCTGCTCTGGGGTGCGTGCTGGGGTAAGGGGACCCCTGGGATCTCCTCCTGATGGATCCGTGCAGACTCCACAAGGAACCATCGATGCCAGCAGGACTCTGCCCAGGGCTGTCTCCATTCTCTTGATTTTATCTCTCAGCACAAGAGCGTGTTTAGTTTCTATCAAGGGATAACACAAAATACCCCGCTGTTCTCCACAAAGCTGCAGCCCCCCCAGGACTCATCCCTGCCTCCAGCTCTGGGGTCCTGAGCACAGCAAGGACCTGGAGATGCTGGAGAGAGTGCAAAGGAGTCAAGGGATGCTCTCAGGAAAGGCTGAGAGAGTTGGGGATGCTCAGCTGGGAGAAGAGAAGGTCCCAGGGAGGCCTCACACAGGCCCTCATGACCTGCAGCCGTGCAGGACCTGAAGGGTCCCATAGGAAAGATGGGGACAGAGTGTTCAGCAGGGCCTGTGGTGGGAGGAGAAGGGGGTTGGCTTTCAACTGCAGGAGGTTGATCTGGGTTACATTTAAGGAAGCTGGTATTTTACACTGAGGGTGGTGAGGCACTGGCCCAGGCTGAGCACGGAGGCTGTGGATGCCCCATCCCTGGGAACACCCAAGGCCAGGTGGGACAGGGCTCTGAGCAACCCAGGCTGGTAGGAGGAAGCTCAGGTTTGAATGAGATGACCTTCAGGGTCCATTCCAAGGCAAACCATTCAGGGATTCCATCATTCTATGGTTCCCATTGCCCACTGCAGAGTGAGTCACCGTTGAATTCCTGTGTGATGTCACAACCAGTGTTCCAGCTGGAACTTCCATTGCCCAGTGAAGAGCACAGCACAACCATTGGCCCTTGTGCCAGCACACCCTTCACCCTGCTTGTCACCAGGTCCCTGACACTGCCATCAAGCCTGAACGGTCCCTGCTGCCTGGACCTGGCCATGCATCCCTGCAGGATGCTCACTTCTGTCCCAATGAAGGTACAGTGCCACTCCATGGAGGTGGACATCCCTGGACTTCCTGGGCGGGCTGGAGCTCTGTGGGGATGGTGTGGGACAGGCACCCCACTCTGGGGTTTTGCAACCTATGCAGGCTGTCAGAGACACTGAGGAGGAGATGGAGATGGACATTAAGATTGATATGGAGAAAAACATTAAAGCACATATAGAAGATTATGGAGAGGAAGAGATGGAGGTTGATGTGAAGGAAGAGATGGAGGTGGATGTGGAGGGGGAGATGGAAGAAGAGATGGAGGTGGATGTGGAGGAGGAGATGGAAGAAGAGATGGAGGTGGATGTGGAGGAGGAGGTAGAAGAAGAGATGGAGGTGGATGTGGAGGACTATGTTGAAGACATGGAAGTGGATGAAAAAGATGAGGAGCAGGATGGTCTTGGGATGAAGACCAAGCCCAGCAGCAGGGCAGGCACATGCTCCGCCTGCCCTGCCCACAGGCAGAGGGGTCCCCTGTGACCAGGCCAGGGCTGGGCTGGGTGCCCTGCTCAGGGACACGGTGCCCTGGGAGGAGCCCTGGATTCTGAAGGCACAACCACCACCCCTGCCCTGTCCTGTGCCTCCTTTGGGCCACGCAACCTGCGTCCCACCACCTGGGACCCAGCCCCCAGCCCCAGTCGGGCTCAGCCCTGATGGCAGAGCCCCTCTCTGCCAGTGTGTTCCAGCAACAGGGAACACCCCTCAGAGCCTGACTGGAGTGACCTTGGTGCTTGCTTTTCTGCCAGGACTGACAGAGATGCTGGGCAGGGGTGGCACCCTTCTGTATTTATGTTTTTGTGCGTGTTCTTCAGTAATCTTCTGTATATAAGTTTTAGAGACTGTTGTTGTCTTCTGTAAATATGTTTCACACAGAGTTGTTATATAGGTTCTTACATAAATACATTTTATAGATTGTTGTTGTTATAGAGATTCTTACAATGTAAACACATGGTGTAGTTCACTGTTGCTTCTGCTCGTCTGTAAATAAACAACCTTTATTTTTCACACCCCAGCTCTCTTTCCATTTGCTTTGTGCACATGCAGCATTTGCAGAGTTCCCCGGGCTGGAGGTGCCTGGGAGTGCTGCGTTGGGGGTACCTGTGCACAGAGCGGGCCCCACTCAGAGAGCTGTACACGCTTCGTGTTTGTAGAGACAGATCGCTTTCCGCGGGATTAGATTCGGGAGCGGGGCCGAGCCTGATGAGCGGAGCCTCATCAGTGGCACTTCACTAGGTGGCACCAGACACCAGCGCTGACGAGGTCAGGCTGTGCTCGGGCACCCTCCTCTCCCGGGCACCCCGAGGGGCTGGAGCCGGCCCGGAGCTGAGGGGAGCTCCCTGAGCCGCGAGCTGGGCATGAACTGACGGACGGACGGACGGACAGACGGACAGACGGACGGACGGACGGATGGACGGAGCTCATCATCCCGAAAGTTTTGCATCACCTGGTGCGTGACTAGCGCTGCTTTGCAGGGCACAAGCTGTTCCTCGGGTGCCTTGTGTACCGGGGTAAGGCTGGGGGATCAGCGGCTCCCTCCTTTCCATTCCCAGGCTCCCTCCTTTCCATTCCCAGGGAATACAGTCTGGAGAGCCTTGCTCTGGCCGGGAAAATGCAACTTCTGCCACAATCCCCTCAAGCATCGCACAAATGGGGCCTTGTGGCTTCGGAAGGAGGGACGCAAAGTGGTTTTCAAGGAGAAAAGCAGGAGCCGTGTGGGATGGGGACTGCCCTGTGGGGTGCTGGGGCAATGGGTGCTGCACATGTAAGCCAATGCAACACGAGGACTGCAGGCAATCCTGTGCCCAGAATTGCCTGGGTCCTGGTTATTCCACGGGAGTTTGTAATAAGAGTTCACACTTTTCCCCCCGCTATGAATAAAGCACTATAGAACGTTCTTCAGGTGGATTTCTTCTCCCC
>VZTJ01003654.1:9021-20515 GCA_013397795.1 Orthonyx spaldingii
AAAAAAAAAAAAAAAAAAAAGAAGCAAGGATTTTACTATTCTCTTTTTTTCTTCAAAGAAGTTTCACACATTTCCAGATTCTTAAACTACAACCTTCTTTCTTCTCAGTAACTCTGAGGTATATCTTGAATCATATACTTGAGACAAGACACTTCTCAAACTTCAATTTGTTCTTGATGTCCACAAGAACAAATAAAAGAATAAATGCAAACAGTCTAGTAGCTTCTTTGAAAAAGATTGTAGATTTTTTTTCCTGCTTATATGACAGAATTTGAAATACAACATGGAGAATCTTAACGACATGGTTTTACTGCCTGTATTGAAATAGCCACAGGTAAAAAATAAATCTTATCAAAACTTCTTCTTTTCAGCACAGACCAGATCAACTTGACCATGTGCATACTTTCTTGCATTTCAAGAACACTAGCTTCCCATGTTCTGAATTCCAAAAATACTGAAACAGCTTTGTGAACTCAATGTAGTCAATGCCTGTTTGATCCCTGAGTTTTTAGGTCCTGTTGATTCAAATTAAGAGATGAAAATCCTGCTGTAATTCAGACAGGATGAAGACAAAATTTCTGTCTAACCAAAAAAGCCTGAATTGTTGTGGCTTTGCTCCAAATGGGACAGAAATACAGAATGTGCTTATATTCACATAGAGCTGAAAGGGAAGTAGGTGTGGTTCAGCAACCAGCTTTTAGGCATTCAAGGAAAACAGCAGCAGGGAAAAAATAAACAAGTAACAAAAAATAAAAAGCACACACACACAAAAGCAAATAAACCCCAAGCCACCCCAAAGCTCCACCTTTAGCCAGCTGGATTAGAGATTGGTCCCAGAGCCTGGTGCCAGGCAAACACTGGCTTTTGCTCACTTCAGCAGCGTGTCCTCCCATACGGAAGTCTCAAGTCTCTACAAACATCACCTGTCTGCAATCCTGGGTAGAGCAAAAAGATGAGGGTGTTCTGTTGAAGCCTAAGCGCTGAACATGACTTGCTCATTGAGCTGAAGAGATTTAATCCTCTGCTCTAAACCCTAGCCTATATCCATGTGAAAAAAAGTGACATCTCTTAGGCTGCTTAGACAGAAAACAACTGGCTCACTGCTGAAAGCTGTCTCTGACAGCTGTAAACCAAAAGTGAAAAAATATTTGTATCTGTTGTGAATTCTAGGCAAGAGAGCTTCCCAAGGTTTATCCTCACTCCTCCAGTTCGCTTTAAAAATGCTCAAACTGCAGGAGCTTCTCCTCAAGCTACATTTATCCAGTCACTTCTGACAGGACAGAAGATGCTCCAATTCACAGCCCGGGAGCTCAGGCTTAGTAGTGGCATTTTCAAAGCTGAGATGACTGACAGCTCACCTTGAAGCTGCAAGCAGCACTCATTATGGGCCTGGTTTTCTGAGAGCTCAGGACTGCAGTGGTGGGGAGGGCACAAACGGACCCAGGCACACCCCATGGCCATGTCCTTGCCAGCTGTCCCCAAGCAAAGACGACACCACGGGCGAGTCACAGCATTTTATTAATAGACCAAATCTGTAACAGGATCAAATAACTCAAAAGCTCAGTCTGGACAGGACCTGTGGCACCACTGTTGACAATCAAACACAGGAAGGGTTTGGGAGATTAATTAACAGCAAGGATTCCTGCACTTTCCAAGTCCTGCAGCGCTCATGGCAAGTTACAATTAGAACTTGTGATTACATTTGATAGAAGCAGCTGCTCAAATTTGTATAACCTTTTCCTACCAACCTCATCAGGAATTTGGATACTTTCTCTAATTTGCCCTTCATTCTGAGGAACAGAGGAAAAGAAAAAACCATCTGAGTTTTTGTAGCATTGTTTCAAAACAATACCACTGCCTAACACTGCTGTTCCCACCCCACTTCCCTTTCTAATTCCCTGTGCTCTTTGCTTGGAAACACTGGCTTTATTTTGATTCTTCTAACATATTGCATCAAGTTTTGTTAGCAACTATGCAGTTATTCTTAAAAAAAACCCCAAACCAACAAAACATCCACACAACTGTCAAAGTTTTCAGTCACATCCCCTGGTTCATTACTTAGGAACTATTCACCAAGTCGGATCACTCAGAGGTGATCCCAACACCACCAGGAAGCCCTGTGACTGCAAAACTGGGACCTTCCATTTCTGCTCTTCCTATTTGAGCTCAGGCAAACAGGAATAATGATTTAATAATGGTTTAAGCCATTTACTACACAAGTGGTATTCATGAAAAAGTCCATTTTAATTCTTACCACACAATGGCTTACCTTTGAGATACTACATATAAAACATGGGACAGGATATTTTTCACAGGTTTAAACATAATTTTAAAGCATTTTACACATGTGGTAGTAGTCAGTACCAGTATTACTATCTTCATTTCCCTGGCAAACAACATAATATTGTACTTTATGCCATTACAAAAGTGGATTGTAACATTTGTACACATTGCCTTCCACCTGAGCATTTTTCATAACAATGTTGCCATTAACACTGATGCAGGAAAACATCCTGCTTAGCATTAAGTCTCAGTTAAGAAAGTCAGGAACAAAGTATGTGTTGTAATTTCCATTAGACATCCACAGATAATTTTTAAATATTGGACAGAAAGGAAGAAATAATTTTTTAAGTTTACATCTCAAAGTGTCCCTGTAAGTTTTTCAGCTAAAGCAACAAAAAAATTGCCAAAAAATTAATTCCCAAGTGATTATCCTAATTTAATTTTATGCCAGTCATATCTGGCAATTAATTACTGTGTCTGAGTATGTGTAACAGTCTGATTAACTATCATCAGCTGATCACTGTAACACACATTCTATTTCAGACAGAGCTTTATGACATCTGGTAAGCCTTCAAAAATGTGTGAACTGCATTGCTGTAGTAGAATTCCTCTATTTTTCATTACATGAAGCAGCTTTAGTGGAGAGGGCTGGGCACACTGCTCCTCACAGGCCATTCTGCTCAACTCCAGCAGCACTGGACTAGAGCAAGCTGAACAGAAGAATTAAGATGTTTGAAGGTAAGTTGTTCCCATACAGTTTTAAGGCTAAAATGAATTACACTAACAAGTGGTAAAAAAATTAAAAACAACTAAGTAACTCTCCAGAGCCCAACTCAGGGTTGAACACAATTTCTGCGGTTTTTTTTTATCTCACAAAATTGAAGGCTTTCCATCTCCTTCTCTTGCTAGGGGAAGCAGATGCACCCAAAAGGCTTTGGGCAGGTGTGATGTGGGAGCCTTCATCACCACATTGGATCATTGCTTTCTGAAAGGATGGTTTGAGATCATCACGCAAAAGTTTTTGTAATTCCATGATTCAGGGATTTTTTAGCAGACTGGGGTGACACAAATTACCTATTAATGTAACCTATCTATGTGGGTTGCTAATTTCTCTCCATGCTCATTTTAGAAAATAAAGCTTATTAATCCTAGAAGAAGGTTAAAGTCTTTTACTATACTCTCAAAAAAATATATCAAAAATACCCAAATGTTGAAACAGTTTTAAATCAAACAAGTGGGAACACGAACTGCAAACACAGGAACATATTGGGTGACTTTAGGCAATCTCTGCAGGAATGCAGAATAAGCAGTTTCCCACAGAAAGCCAGGAACATGAAAGGACCAGCTCCAATAGTGAATGCAGCAGCTTGAGACTGAGCTTCACCAGCACTGCACTGTTCTACCCCACTAAAACCTGCTGTCCTTACCCAGGCTGCTTTTAAGAGCTTTCTGACCAAGTCTCATTTGCCAATAAAACATTAATTATTTCACACATTTAATATATATAAATAGGTTCTACAAAAAAAGACTCCTACGTTTTTGCATCAAATGAGCTACTGGGAGCTGTATTAGCTACACATCTTTAGAGGTGAATTCTGTGTCTTCGTTCCTTGAAATAATCTCCTTCAGGGAAACCCAGTGGTCAGTTCTGTGAGACAGGCAGGGAACATTAATCACACAATCCATGCACAGAGTCTAAAAATCATAATACAGCCTGCAGAAGGTGGTTCAGAACAGCCCAATTCCACACCTGAACACACCTGCTCCACCAGACAGGCTCAGAATCAAACCCAGACATTTCTTGGGTGCCTGTGGTTCAGTAAAGTGATTAACTCCTATATGATCTATATCTACTTTGAAATAAACTACCTTTCAAAAAAATAAACACTACTACTGCTTATTTCATATTTAAATGCAGTGAAAGCAACACAGATTAGGACAACTGAATAAAAAGATCCATATTTGTTTTCACTGAGCAGCAGGATCAGTTCAAGATCAGAGCCCAGATCAACAGAGATGTGGTCTCAATGCTGGTGCATGCAAAACACCATCAAGTACTAAATAAATCTAAGCAGATTTTTTAGAGTCTTTATTCACTATCCACATGAAAAATTCATTGCAGGACTCAGATCAAGTAATTTTAAAATACAACTCAGCAAAGGATTAAATGAGGTAATTTTCTTTTCATTATTATTGTGCAGAGTCTTTTCTATACTGTTTCAAGGAAGAAAAGTTGAAGGAGGTCCTATTTTCATGTCAGACCAATTATGCTTATTGGATTTCTATCTGCAGGAAAAGCAGATGCTAGTCACCAAAACTCACTCCTTTATGTCTTCATCCAACTGAGATTTTTTCTGTCCCTTTTCTGTATCCCTTTCTGACCAATTTTTTCCGTCTCCCAATTTTTTCACTAATCCATCTCAAGTCAGTGATGTGTTAGTTTCTTATCCTTGCAGGTAAGAATAGAAAATGTAAGATTTGTTGACTAACCACAGAAAAAGGCCCACTCTTAAGCTGAAAAGAATGCCACCTGCCTACTGGGAAATGTCTGGTATGCAGCTGGTCACTCACTAAATCTGACTTTACAATAAACAAGTTCCAAACTAGCATTCTTTCAGAATTCAATCTTTCCAGTGTGAAAACTCATGAAGTGCTGAAGATGGGGAAGATAACTAAAAATGTTTCAAAACCCTTAGAACCAATGGATTTGAACATGACAGCTACATAAGATTTACATACATACATTGTACCATATAATTTCATACACTCTGAAGAAAGTTGTACTTAATGACCCTCCAGAAATTATGTATGACTAAGAAAAACTGTTTGTTCATGCACTACTAAGATAATCTTCCAAGCATGAAACTACTGTCTGCAGACAGATCTACTGAGTCAAATGATCACCACTTTGCCATCTGCAGAGTAACCTGTGCTGGCATCATTCAGGGCAGTACCTCTGGGACAGGCTCAAAATCACAGTGCTGCTTTACCATCAATTTTTGCAGAGCAGAAAAGGACTCAGACCCTGGGGGCTTTTTTAATGCTTTTGTACAGTAGATGATTTTTGTACCTAGAATAGGAATGGCATTAAATAAAAAAACCACAAAAACCAATAAATAAAACCAACAAACAAACCACCCTTCTTTCCTTTCAGCAGCAGGAGGAATAAGAACCTCAAACAGGAGTGTCTCACAGATTTAACAAGAGATTCCTATCAACTACAGTAGAAATCCACTCAAAAAGAAAAACCCTTCCTTTGCAGCAGCTGCAGAGAAAGGTCTCTGAAGCAAAGACATGCTCACAACCCCAAGCTCTGATTATTTCTGATACTCCTGTATATAGCCTCATCATATGAATAATACATACTTTCTTTAATTTTATACTTTTTCATGTACTTCCATTTCCTCATTATGAGGTAATTTCTATTGTAAAACACATTCCAAATCAATAGCTATTTACATAACTTCTAGGCTTAAGTTTTGCCAGAAATAGGAAACTACTGTGTAACTCTCAAATTGCATTCTATAATGGTAAATAAAAATAGGCTTGTGTAATTGTTCTTCCCAGACAAATTCAATATAGCCCCAGCTTCCAAATAAAGCATAAAACTATTTAACATGACTAAATGATCTGTTCTAAGGATAATTCATGTTGGAAGCGACCAGAGGAGGTCATCTAAATACCCAGTGTAGAAATGGTAAAAGCAATGCTTTGTGAGGTTACTTCCACAGAAAAGAAAGTTATCCCCCCCTGTGGTAGCACGCATTAAAATAAAGCAAATATAGTTTCTCATAGCAGGTTGGCATCAATACAAAATATTAGCTTTTTTTAATGTAACAAACTGAGAAACAACATATTTCTAAGATACACAGAACTGACCCACTGCTTAGGCAACACCTGGTCTGCTTAGAATCCAAATGGATGAACCTGCAAGATGTTAAATTTAGGGGAAAAAAAGGCAGCTGACAGGTTTTTTTACATTATTGCTTAAGAAACACCATGAAGTTAAATTCTGGCAGAAGAACTTCACATAGACACAACAAGCTTTCTATCTTCATTATGGCAAAGTGTATTTTTATTGCCTAGAAAGAGCCCAAAACCCAAACCTCTCCAAAATCTAAAAGCAAGACCAGGAGCTGTGCAAAAGAGCAAAAATACACCCAACTGTTAAGAACAGGCTGCACACAGCATAACCAGTGTACTGACAAACCTGAGGTGAGGGGGGCATAGCAAGGCTGCCACCATAAGCAGCTTAATGAAAGGTTAATGAGCAAGGTACAGCTCATTAGAGAACTAACACAGATGAACCCGTGACTGCTGCAACAGCACCACCGAGCAAGGAGACAGACACCTGATCCAGTCCTTACTCTGTCTCTAAATCCTAAACATGCCATGGCAATGTAAGGAACTGCAGCTGAGTGTCAACCACTTTAATATTCACTATTAAACGGCCACGATAAGGTTAAAACCCACCTGAGCAGTGTCTACAGCATTAAAGAACTGTTTGAGTGCATACAGTGAAAAACCAAAGGCTGGTCTTGGGTCACAAGATAAACTTCACTTTGTGCTGAGAGTATTCACTGCCCTGCTCTAGGAAAAGAAACCCAAATGAAAAATCCAGTGTCAAGTCAAGCTCTGCAGATGCAAGACTGAATGCAGTTCCTGAGAGTGCCTGCACAAGAGATTTGGGGACAATAAGACACAGCTGGTGGGTGAGTGGCCACTGCAGAACACAAACAGTTGACATCACAACCAACCATCAGAGAAGTCAAGGCTTTCCATGCTCATTCTCAAGGTCCATCCACCAGTCAATCTATCTTAGTACAAAAAAAAAAGTGTAACTTAAATGGTTAATTCAAGTCAAAATAGAGTTTGGAGCATTTAGAGGCAAATAAATGATACCTACAATTATTCATTAGGGCTAGTAATAAAAAAGAAATAATATTAACTAACAGTTATCTTGTTTCTCAAAAGTGCACTAGAACTTATGTACCAGAGAAGAAAAAAGGTTGTATTAAATCTTCCCCACATGTGAACAAGACATGCTCTGACACACCAAAATGTCTGCAGAAAAGTCGTTTGCATTCCTATTACAAAGCAACAAATATATTAACATTAACTATAAAACAGAGCTATTGCTAGTATCAACAGAATTGCACAAATCTTTTATCAATGACAACAAAAAAAACCCCCAAAACCATCCTACCATTCACTGGATTTTACCAGCAGCCTGACATCCAGAGATTTACTCAAATTCTACTACACCAGACAGTAATTCCCATTCAATGGCAGAGCAGCTACAAAATAGGGTGTTTTGCCAGACACAAACACATTTATTACAGAGACAGAGAAAAGTGATTACATGCTATTAGAGTAAAACACAGATTACTACTTTTTTGTTTGGACATAAAGTGCATCCTTTCTTTCTCAATTAGCAGACAATTGCTTTCATGGAGAAAAACATGCCTAAAATTCTAGACAAACTTTAAATGCACTTCCTAGGCTACACTGCCTTTCCCTATGGACTCTTAGGGGTGCAGCAGGAATGCAAGATGCCTTTTCCTACTTTCAAGGTACAGCACACAAAGTCAGTCCTAGAAATGGATGACACAAGATATGATCTCACTCATCGCTGCTCTGCTGCATAAAATCTGTACCTAACTGGAAAGAATACAAAGTACTTGTGTAGTAATTTGGCTGTGGCAACAGACAGTATACATTTGAAAATACAATTTTTTAATGCAGTATTTTATAACTAAGTAACAGAGGAGGCCAGGATCTGTAACACAAACTTAGTTACAGGATGTTCAAAATGTACTGGTGGCAAGTTATTTTCTTATGCCATTCACTACCCAGTAATAACCTCTAGAAGCTGCCTAATACAAAAAAGAAAACTGCCTATTTTTATATGCTAATTAACACCTTGAAACAAGATAAAACTCTTTTGTGGACTTCAGTGTGGAAGCCAACAGAGTAGCAAAGTGCCCCTTTAACCAGATGAAGGGAGAACTCTTCACACTCCAAATGCTTTTGTTTACAACGTTGTAATCACTGCTATTCAAAGATTTATTTACAAAGTTACTTGAGCAAGAGTAGGGAGACATCAAAAAGGTTTTGAACTGACTGTGTACTTTAGGGCATATAGGAAAAAAATGGGAGAGGACAATCACATTCCCTGTAGATGAGAAACTTTTAAGCTTTAAGGTAAGAGGTTATTAAGCAGTTGTGGAATTCCTGACATTCTCTCATTGTCAAGAAATATATTAGCATACCATAATCCCAAATCCAACGGAATCTTACAGTTCTGTTTAAAGCACCACGTTTTGCATCTTATCAGCAGGGGATCTGATTTTCCAAACCAGTTCTCAGTAACACCTGAACTCTCAGCTCTGCCACCACCCAAGAGTGTAGTTACTACTCAGCTGTTACCAAGTTTGGGGATTCGGCTGCCTAAACTCACCTGGGACACGCTGCTGAAGAATTTGTAGTTTTAGTTTGTGTTCCACAAAACCCTGGGCTAGTGTGGACAGCTAAGGGTTGCCACCTGAAGCTTTAAAGGCCACGTTATGGACAGCTGGGACACCAAGGACACAATTTTCCTTCCCTAGGACAATTCCATGAATGTGCACTGAGCTTAGAGTCCTGCCTTAGTGCCTCCTTCACAACAAGGGGAGTTGGAATGATATGTTCAGTACCTGGCATAAAATGTAAAGGTCAAAAGCACCAAATCAGAGTTGGACACTGTTCCACTGAACATTGTAGGCTACCAGTCACTATCTAGTGTGAAAACCAGCTGTGATAGTGCATTTTCCTCTGATGCATTCATGACTTCCCAACCCCTTTGACTAAAGAGAACATTTTAAGTTAACAGTTAATTCTTCTTAGTTTTATAATTATTTATGCTTCATGTGTTATTCTCAGTGTCAGTTACCTTCTATCCTCACACTTCTCATTTCTGCCTCAGGTTCTGTACTCTGCTTCTTTCCTTATTTGCCCTTCCAGTCCCTCACACACACCTCATTCATTCTTTCTGGTGGCAGGAAGCTTAAGAAACAAATGAAAAATTTACTATCTCCAGCTAAATGATGAGAACACCTCACTGTCCACATGCCTCTGTCAGAGGCAAAGTGAAGATGTCTGTCTTCATCTGCTGAAGGCGAGGAGCACATCATCCCTGCTTGCACAGGAGCCCTAAAAACTCGTCTGGGGAGTGCAAAGTTCATTTGTTCTTTCCAGGTATGCTGAGAGTGCTGACTCTGCACCACGACTGTGCTACCCCAGCCTCTCCTTCAGGCTCTTCTCCACAGGTTACAGCTTCACTCTTTCCAAAACAGTGAGAGAATGGAAGCAAACTTGCCCCTGACAGCCTCCCTGCTGTCCAGGGGTTGCTCTCTTCTGAAGATCAATTCAGTACCTCAAAATTTTACCACATTACTCGAAAAAAACTACTTATTGCCCTGTCAGGGCTATCCAAATCTTGGGTACTTTAAAAATCCACTTCCATGAGTGCTCTTATAAATTCAATTGCAGGAGAACCAGCTGAAAAGGCTTTAAAACTTACATCACTCCAAGGCTAATTACACTTGAAAGTTCAAACAGGCATTTTCAGTTACTCATCTCTCATGAATTTCAGGGAAAAGGCTTATTGCTGAAGAATGTGGTAAACAAAACTACAATCCTTACTTAACACGTAACAAAAGCTACAAAGAGCAAACAAAAGAGAAAGGAAACATGGTACCCTAAGAGTGGTGAGACACAACAGAAAGGAAACAGTACCTGAACAGTGGTGAGACATTCAATATCAATACCAGAGGCTAGAAACAAAGAAATATGCCTCTTGCCACTTCTGCTACAGAAGTATCAGTGAACATTCCACTATATTCACTATATAATGCAGTCTGTGCTGCAGTGTGTGCACTTGTAAAGGAAAACATACTATAATACAAAAACAAAAAAAACCAAAAAACCCAAACAAGCCAAAAGGTCCCCCAGAGTTTTACTTACCACAGCAGTGGTGATACTTTGATATTTCTCTTATCAACTTTTAGACTTACCCCAGAATTACTGAAGGAATGAAGCAGACCAGAAAAGAAGCACACTGCCCATATCATGGCATCTCAAAAATATTCCTTAAGAGAGTGAGCTCTACCCTTTCTTACATTAAGTAATAATCACCTCACCTCTGTAGGTAAGCATATGCCACAAGCCTTGTCCTGGTGGCTCACCAGTGGCAGAAGCTTGGGAGGACACCCCAAACCCACACACTCTCCATGGAGCCACCCTCCTGCCTCTTCCAAAGAGGGATATCATAGTCCAATTGTCACACACCTGACAAGACCCCCAAACTTTTGATACCTACTAATTCTGCCACTTAGTTACACTCAGCTGAGGGCATGTCACAAGTTCACTTGGAGAAGCAATGGCTGCTCCACCTGTTATAAATGGAAAACGATCCTTTCATGGAAAGCTTCTGCCAGCAGACAAGCAGTGTACCATGCTAAACACCCCTTAAGAGCGAGACACCAATTCTATTGCACACCACCCCAAGTAATGCTTGAGGACGCGGGACAACTCACCTGATTTTATAATTGGGTAAGGTGTGCTTGCGCTTAATTACTTTCTTGAACTGGTTCACTATGATGGAGGTGAGCTGAGGCATGGGCCTCCCTTCAAACTGAGACTTCACCTCAAAGAGGATCACGGGGTCATCCATGAACGAGAAGAACCAGTGCGTGAAGGGCAGGCGCGTGAAGACCAGCTTCAGCTTCCCCATCACCCGCGAGATCTTCACGAACAGGTAGGCGGACTTGCCGAACACCAGGTCGGCATCGATGGCCAGGTGGAAGCCACCATTGTACTCCAGGTCCACCTCAAAGCCCAGCTCCTCGGGACAGCCCTCCTCGTTGCAGGCCACCGGCCGGATGAGCTTCACGGACTTGAAGACGGGCAGGACATCGCCCAGAGAGACCTCCCTGAGGCTGAGCCCCTCCAGCACCTTGCCCGTCATCTTGGCCTGGAGCAGCTCCTCGAACTCCACCTTGATCTTCTTGGTGACCCAGTCCCTGACCAGGGCCGTGTCCCTGAGCTCCCTGAAGAGGAAGAGGAAGATGGCATTGAGGAAGTGGCACGTCTCCTCGCGGGAGGAGGGGGCTGCAGGGGGCTCCGGCTGCTGCGGCGGCGGCTGCGGCTGCTTGGGGCCGGGCTCGGGGCC
>VZTJ01003662.1:0-44805 GCA_013397795.1 Orthonyx spaldingii
AGAAAGAGGTTTCTGTGCTGTGAAAAAGGATGGCATCAACACCAGTGCCTCGAAGGTGTGAATATATCATCAGGCAAAGGCAGCACCTTTTGAAGATTGGCTTGGTCAACCAGGGACAAAAACAAAATCTTCCTTCCATGAACATTTGCAAACACATATTGTGACACACAGACATGTACGTGCAGATAGTCACAGTCATAGTTCATTAGCATTCCATACATTAATCTGCTAGACATTTCTCCTAGGCACAAGTATTCTACAAAGAAACAATTGCAGATTTCTTGCTACCCTAAAGTGAAATAATATTAGACTGTTCCAAGGTATTGATCAAAAGGCATGCAGATGATTGCTCTTTCAAACGAAGTCTATCTCTGTCAGCATCAATTCAGTGGACTGGGCAATTTTCAATGTCTAAATGATGTTTATAGTTTTGGTATTGTGTTTCTATTCAGTGATATAAACCATGTGGCTTGCTTTCTGCATGTTTCTGACACCTGATGCTCAGCTGAAAAACTAAATGAAAAATCCTCTGGGAGAGTTAATTTTTTTTCCTACTTTTGAACATTTAAGAAATATTACTTTATTTTATTTTGCTATGAAATAGTAAGAAAATGCTCATAACTGAGATATCAGCAGGTGGCTAGCATCCTGGCATTCATTCTTACTAACTGTTTTTATCTGAAGGGCTGTATTTTGGGCACATATACACTGGCAAAGGGCAAAAGTTAAGGAGGTACTATCCTCCCATACTAACCCATTATTATTAATTTCTGTAGTATGTCCCTCTATGACATGGCGGTGTAGGAGTACCTATTTACCTTCTCTCTCTTCCTATTAATTCAGGTGGGAAGATAGGAAGTAGATTACTGGTTAATAGTAAAGTTATTTTTTACTTTTTATCTTGATTTTGTATGTTAGACTATATAGAATCATAAAATCAGTTTCTGTTGGAAGGGACCTGTAAAGACCATCTCGTCCAACTCCCTTGCAAAGATCAGGGATGTCTTTGACTTGACCAGGTTGCTCTGGACCCTGTCCACCCTGACCTTGAATTTTTACAGGAACGGAACATCCATCACTTCTCCAGGCAACCTGTTCCAGTGTTTCACCACAGTCATCGTAAAAGCTTCCTTCCTTGTATCTAGCCTGAATCTACCACCTTTTGGATTAGAAATATGGGTTTTAAACTTATTTTAATGCTTAAATTTTCATAAATTTAATAAGTTTAAAAATATGAGGGACTACAAGTACTTTAAGCTGAGTGTACATCTAATCCATACCTCTTTTCCCTTTTTGTCATGTTTTCTCAGACCCAAGCACACAGAAAGGCAGGAGAATATTTGGATGGTTTGACTTGTACAGACTGCTCTAGAGGAAATCTAGTTTTAAGCATACAATTAAACTGATTCATGTTTAATCCACAGAACTATTCCTGAGGCCATCTGAAGCCAATGAAGTACACATAAGGATATATGGAGGAGGTAAATCATACAAGTGGAACCACTGAGGACATTTCTCTTCTGGAGTGCTTGGTCTTTTCACAGTAGGTGTTCAGTAATTTGATTGCCTTGTCTCAGAAGTCCAAAAACATAAATTTGGCTTTGCAGGCATTGCTGGGGGCTAACATTTCACCAGAGCAAGGGCGCGAGGTTCACAAAAGTTTCATCATAGACATAGTACCATGTTCAGAAACTGAAACAGCAGAAGAGGCTGGAACTGGTCATTTATCATATCCATTTGTCTTTTTAGATTTCTTATCCTCATAATACTGAAGTTCCCTTTAATGCAAAGTAGTCTAAGTTGGTGAATTATGCATAATGTTGTCTAATTATTTGTACAGACAGTCTGTATTGCTGATCATTGCACTATCTGGGTCTCCAGAATAATTTACTTCCATCAATCTTCAACTGACTATATATAAAACAAGCCCTATCTACTTTGACAAGCATAGCTAAATTTGTTCTTATTCACTTATTCAATATCCATCCTTCTTGACAAAGCAATACTGAGAAATGAAAATGGTGATGCAGGAAGAAAAGAACCTAGACATATATCAATATGCTCACTGAGAGAGAATAGAAAAGTATCACCTGTGACTTACTGTTTTCCGTCTCAGTCTTAGACTGTCGACCACCTTCAGGTTGCTTTAATATATAGTAAACATTCAAAGACACACTTTAGGCAGAAGACCCCTGACTTTGGCAGCATTACAGGTCAGTGTCAGCTATGAGTTTTCCCAGCCCTCTGTGCAACACCTCAGAGATTACTTGGTATCTATGAGTAAGTGACTTGTTCCAAGTAACAATCTGTATTCTAATATTAAAGAATTCTAGAATACTGCTTTTAATGAATTCTACCGCTTATTAAGAAGGGTTTTATGCAAATAAATTGCTAGCAACATTGTGTGCACAGCCTTCCTGTCAAGATTACAGAAATTCTATGTAACTACTTCTTGTTGTTGTCCATTTGTTAACCTGCTTCAATGTGTTTCACCAGATTTTTGTCTGAGTTTTAAGGGAGAAAAAAATCCACAAATTAGAGATGTCCATGCCCTTTGGAATATACTATCCATAACTATATCCATATAAAGCTCAAACTTATTCACATCCACTTTACTCAGAATGCTTCCAGCAGTTTGTCAGTCTATCTGTAGACAGCAAGTGCTTAAACATATACTGCTGTTCTGCAAAAATAAGGATTTCAGCAATTAAAAAACATTACTGCCATAAACCTGATTCATTACTTTTGTTTTGACTTAAATAATGATAGCTGGACTCTGGATTCCTGTTATTGTGAAGGAAAAATTAGACCCACTCATCCTAACCTACCTGTTGGACTGTCACACAAGGTTAAAATTTTCAGCTAAAAAACACGGAAGTGTGGACAAACTTTTGAGAAAGGAGTTGGTAACTGAAAAGTATCCTTTTTTTGATATAAAATTAAAATGGCTTTATAGAAAATAATTTTAAAATATTTTGAGAATCTTCAATCTCACTTTATTTGCACATTTTAGGAATATCAGTTTATGTCTTGAAGAAAAAGTAAGTCCTTGGCTTATTGCTAGCTGCTTAGGACTGCTGACTATTGGGTAGCCAGTGTCATTTTAAATGAGAAAAATAATTGGAATATTCTCAAGACCCCCACTAAAATCACAACAATACTATTTACAGGCCAGATCAAGATATAAATGCAACACACCAAGTTATTTCTATCAGCAGAATGGCTGCTGCTTCAAATTGATGGAAATGTGTTTCCTACCTCAAAGTATTCTGGTTTTGCAAGCCTGCACATCACAGCTTGTTAAAATGACTTGATACATTCAAAATAAGCAACTGTAAAAAGGCAGAAACAATATTCAGAAAAAAACTTCTGAATTCTAAAATGAAATATTGCTCTATGGTATTTCAGCACTCCAAAAAGATAGTTCTACAAATGAGAATGTGTTAATAATTGCCTATGTTCCTAAAACTGTGCATTATCATAAGAATAGGACAGAGGAATAAGGAGAAAATTTTAATATTCTAGATGTAGAATCAGTTTTGATATATCTTTTCTTACAATTGCAAGGATTTACAACTCATAATTTTCAATTCACTGTCATCTCACAAAAAACAAAATTATTTTCTTGGCAAAATAATATGCATGCTTTATACTTGCTATGTAATTTATCAAGCATATGACCAATAAGCATTGTTCTTGATTGTAATTGCGAAGTCTTTATACAATAAAATTATGGCAATATAAAATTGGAAAATCCTTGTGAAGTTCTTCTAGTTCACTCCTTAGTAAAAAGGTAGATTGGATATTCCTTTATCTCAGACCAATGAGATGCAGAATGTACAAATTTGTAGCACTTCCTATGAAGAAGAGATGCCTGTAAGGCACCAGCATTACAAATGTCTTGTTTACTCTTATCCAAGCAAGAGGAGTTTTCAAGCATGTGCTATTTTGGCATGCTTGGAGGAAAAAAAAAAAAAAAAAAAAAGCCCAAACCAAAAATATGTGGTTCAGCTTTGAGTTTGTTGCCTCCCTAAGAATGAATCAGTCTACAAGTGCAGATCTTGGTTAGTGTTGGTGGCTGTGAAAATAAATCTGCAACACAGATGTTTAATTCAGAGGTAAGTCTTTGGAAACATACTTCTCAAAGACTGCCTGCTGAAAATGTCCCAGTCATCATTCATTTTTTAGTAGTTGTAGTCTTAAGAAATCTTGTTATTTTTTCATGGAAAGTAGCTACCTATCTGTTTTAGCACAAGGATTCTGCAGTTCCCGCAAAGTGGGTTTTGAACTGCTGGGACAGTGGATCCTTCCCTTCGGCTTTCGCTGTTGATTAGGTTTGCTTTTGTCCTTTCGCCTGTTTTGAAGTACATCTACAAGCACCAATTACCTTTTCCTATTATTAAGAAAGAAAGAAGAACAAAGTAAAAATTATTATGTCAGATGTAAATACAAGGTATTACTATTTTACAGGTGCACTTTAAAGCAGCAAAAGCCCCTATTATTTTCCTAGCTATGGTTTTAGAGACAAAAGCTGATAGGCAGTAACCAGCCCAAATCACCAAGTGAGTAACCAAACCCAAATATAAACCCACGGGTCATTCTCATGGTGAGTATATTTATCTTGTCTTTATATTTCCTGAAAATATGAAAAAGAAAATACTGGTAAAAACCAGATCCATTTCAAATCCACAGTTCAAGGCATAATCTTTTTGCATTTCCAGATAACACTGAAACAAACAGAATACATTTTAGCTAGAGATGAGGAACTTTGTTCAATAAATACTTTATAATAATTGTTAGCAGCTTAATTAACTATTTTTAGTTCCATTTTGAACTTAAGCTTTTACTGCATCCAGTAAAAAAGAGTAGTCAAAGGGTGAATTCTGAACTGGACTGTAATGTTTCTCTTTTTTTTCCCAATTAATCACAAGGAACTTAGGTGAACACGGATTGAAGGAATGACACCTTGAGATCCTTTCCAAACTTAATTATTCTATCAAAAGAAATACAATAGCTAAACTCCTAAGGATTAAAAATTTTTTCATGACAGATTATCTCAAGGTAAATGAAAAAAAAGGAATTTTTATGCATTCCCTTTCATGCATCAACTATGTCAGGGATCTCAAACATCTGTCAGTATGTTCCAGGGTTATATTGGTGTTCAATAGTAAACCTAATAAGGAGAAGAAAGGACTAGATCATTCCCAGGATATTTTTATGCCAACTCAAGGAGAATAGAGAGGTATAGAAGTTGCTTAGAAGACAACGTTATTAAAATATAGTTCTTCAGAGTTTAATAGGGTGAAGTTATGATAGACAAGATAGAAAACATATTTCCTGGGGGGAAAAAAGGAGAAAATAAAATCTAGTAGATGTACTAAATTGTAATGGTATCCAGGAAACTGTTTTTCTGTCTCTTCCCATACTAAGCAGAGTGTATTGGCCATGGAGAAATCAAAGCCCAAGTATCATCGCTGAAAACTCAGCAGACTTTGTATATGTTAACTCTTGACTTCAATCATGATATGTACAGGAATGTAGTTTGGGTATGAGAACAGGCACACTAACAAATTTAAGTGCTTTTTTGTGTTTTTCTGCTAGTAAGTAACTCTTTTGACTTCGAAAGGGGATTTGGTTTTATTATTTTAACTAGGACAATGTTTTGAACCAGTATTTGCTATTCACAGAAGGAGCCCATGAAGGCCACTTCAGTATGAAGGATTCATAGTCAAAGCAGTATTATCTGGGTTTAAATTAGGAAGCCTTTTTTTTTTTACAGACAGTCAAAATTCTTGTGGGATTTTGTTAGCTAGTGTCTTTTTCAAAATTTTCCTTTCTCATTTTCACACTTTATTTGAACAACGCTAGTGGTATTTTTTATTATTTTAAGTACTTATATGTTATTTCTATCCATAGTTAAGCACAACAAACATGATTTCTTTTGTTCATATGTAATATTTATTCTGTGGAATTTTGGTCATAACAATGCTGCAGATTAATTCTTAATGAAATGTAACAGTCATTTTTAAATTGCTACATTATACAAAAGTACATTAGTAAAGCACAAAAGCTTCCTACAATTGAAAACATGCATCTTTAGCCTTTTTGCCTTAAAAAACCTGGCAAAGCAGAAAGAATATTTGATATGAAAAGGCTTAACATGGACAGGCAAACACTCACATGCATAACTGTGTGTACATGAAAGAATTCTGTGTAGGTGAAGAAAGTCAAAATTACCTGTCAAAGTGTTACTTACTGGTTCTAAGCTAAAGGTTGACGTTTACCATACTAAATCTCACAGTATATTACATTAACAGCTGTCCTGTTTCAACTGCGATAGAGTTAACTTTCATCCTTATGGCTGGTACATTTCTGTGCTTTGCATTCAGTATGAGACTCATGCTGGTGACTCAGAGATGTTTTGGATGTTGCTCAGTAGTGTTCACTCTAAATCCAGGACATTTCAGTGTCCTGTGCTCTGCAGAGCTCAGGTGCACAAGGGGCTGGGGGAGCATGGCCAGGAGAGCTGACCCGACCTGGCCAAAGGGATGTTCCATACACAGACTGACATGGCCGGGGTGTGAACTGGGGGGGAGCTGCACTGGTGGAGGATGGGATGGGAATCGGTCAGTGGGTGCTGAGCAACCGTGTCACTGTGCATCACTCGCCTTCCTGGGGTTTTATACCTCTGTCTGTATCATCATCATCATTATAATTATAATTATTATTATTGTTATTGTTACTATTGCTATTACTACTATTACTATATTTCACTTATAAAACTGTTGTTATCGCAAACCATGAGTTTCAGACTTTTTTCTGATTTCCTTGTTCATCCCACCAGGAAGATGTTAGTGGTAAGTGATTGAATGACTTCATGCTATCCAGTTTCTAGCTGAGGATAAATCAGGGCTCAGCAGTCTCAACTTCTGATAAGGTCTTACCAAAATGCATCATTAATAAACTGTGAGAAGTTTACTAAGACAGTGATTCTTTTTCAGTGCCCAGAAGAACACTAAGCTTTTCAGCTGACAATCCCAGTTTGTTCTCATGTGCTTTTTGAGCTGCAAGGCTGCTAGAATTTAAAATATATTAAATTTGAAAGTGTTTTTTTTAATTAAAGTTTCTGTCCCCTACGTAATTCTGATCTTCAAACATTCTTTTTCAAATTGGGACTGTCAGTTCACAAAACCTTGCATAGAAAAAGACCTTTGTCATTTTAAAATTGAAAGTGAGTTTCAATCACCACGCTGAAGGATTTTATTGCAATCACAACACTTGTGTATTCTTCCATTTCTGAAGATATGCTTTAATTAGGATCTGGTCCAGCATCCTTATATTTATGAAAACACAGATTCATTCCAAACCAGGTGGAGAATTCCAATTCTGAATTCCAAGATGGAGTGTAGTTGCAGAACTTCTATGAGAGACTGCCTTAGTTCTAACAAGAGGAAACTTGGTACATCTTGCTTACATTTTGGTCACACAAGAGAATTGGAGGATAAATTAAATACACTAAAATTGCCTAAAAATTCAACTTATTTCAAATTCCTTTTCCATTTTTTAAAGGAACTGAAATGTTTTATTTCAATTTTTTACGAATATTGTAAAATTTTAACAAATGAAATAGTTGTTCAATCTTTTGCCTATTCTGTATGGCTAATCAGAGAACATATTTTCTGCTAAAAGTCACAGTATTTATGCTACTATATACCTGATACAGAGTCAAAAAAAGGATCCTGTTTCTAACAATATTTGGATAGATATCAATTTCCTACAATCTTCGTGGCATCTAGGTTCTATCCCAGCAAAATTTCTATCAAGAGATTGCAGTGGAACATGATAAAACACAAAAAACCTGATTACTTTCCTGACAACTGTATGAGATCTCCTGAGATGGAAATATGATGATAGGGGTTTTGGGAGGAGGAGATAGGAGGGACTGGTTTGAAATTATATTTTCATACAAATATTATTTTTACGCCCAAACTGAAATACTTACTGACAGAAAGTTTACAAAACTCTTCTATCAGAAACAAAGTGAATAGACACATTCATAGCATACTTTCACCTTTTAAAAAAGTCAATTTCTGAGTTCTCATATTTCTTTTATTCCCCTTCCTGTACAGTATTATTGTTGTGACATCTGAGTGCCACATGAACCATTGAGCAATGTTTTATTTTCATTCAGGGCTGCAATATCACTCCTAAAAGACTCATACAGTAGAGAAACATTAAGTAATTTCACAAGCAGTTTCTAATATCTTACAAAAATAAAAACTCCACATTGATTATCATGATAAATCTGCCACTAAAGCACCCCACTAAATGGTGCCTGCTGACTATAACTGAAATATTATTCAGTGTCTCATTTGAAGCCATAGTGATGGATAAATAATATTTTTTACACACACACAAAGAAATAATATTCATAAGATTACAGGTCAATTCTTGGAAATTACGTTGTAAAAAATGCATCTTATTGGAGTCAACCTATACCAGGTCCTCCTCTGATTTAATAAAAGTCTCTTGCCAGTATTATCTTTGTTACCTATAGAGTGCTCCATGGGAATGGCAGAACACTGCCAGACCACCAGAAAACCCTTCGCCAGTTATTTTCCTTTAGGCTTTTCCAAAAGTGAAATTAGGTTTGCATTGGCATTACAGGGAACAATGCTAGAAAACAATCAGGTCTCAGAAAGATGGCAGTCAGACACTGCAGTGGTTTGTCAAATTTTGTAAACTGAATATTATGTAAAATGGAAAGTCAGATTTAATCTCAGTTTCCAGCTAAACACGAGGGTGAGGAGTAGAGTTTTTTGATAAATAAAGCCTAACAAGACTTCTGACCTCAAATTTACAGGAATAAAAAGCATTTTTCATTATCAAACTTTGGATAAACTATTCAAATATTTTATCAAAAAGGAAACAAATAAAGAAAATTTCAGTTATGGTCCATTCAAATCCATATTCTAACCACTAGAACTGACTGTCTTTTAAAGAAATCTCTGTTCACATACAAAAGTTTTTGTAAATATGGCAATAATTTGCTTAAAATAACTACAAGTTAACAATAGTTATTATTTCATTATGATATATTTATTCATATTATTAATTATAGAGAGAACTTTGACAGTATATCATCAGACTGGAAGCAACACATCTACCTGAAGCAACAGTCTCCAATATTCTAGTAGCAGGCTATAGCTGATTTGCGAGTAAGCCATGGAGATTGGGGGAAAAACCAGAAACGTATATTTATGTTATGCATCATCTCAGCAGCCTGGGAGCTTCGAGGATTTCCTGGTAGACATAAAGTTTGCTTCTCCCTGAGAAAAATATTGAAAAACTTATCATTTGCTCTGTCACTATTAATTCAGCCTGCTGCACCGGAAAAGGATATATATATAGGTAACTTGGATTTTATTAAGATAAAGCACCATATATCTAGGAAAACATAAATTTCTCACTAGACTGTAAAACATTCTAGTTTTCAGACAGTGGCTTAAAATGCTAACTAATGCAAAAATACATATACAACATGACACAACAGAGTTACAACAGCTGGAATAATTCTCATATAATTTTAACTTCACATCTTATATTTCTTGCAAACAAGCTAAATTCCATACTGATAAGAATGCAGGAAAACTTTATTTCTTGTACTTTAAACCATACATTTACAATTGCACCAAGTGTTTGGTAAGCCAGTCAGCACAGCCTGTACTTTCTGTCCTAAGCAGAATGACAGACAAATGTCTCCAGCCATGCAGGCACTCATTAATGTACAGCTAAAGCCACCACACCGCAACCTAGAAACAATGCAATGCAAAAATGAGACCTCTGAAAGCCCGTGTAACCCAATGAGCACATCTAACAGGAGCTGTTAGTCAAATAAACAAGCAGTTCATTAGTTTCTTATTGCTGGTCCTAAATGCATGAAACCCTCTGAGAAAAAACAAGGCACGATAGTCACAATCTGTTTGGGTCTACTGAATCCAATCAAAAGGACTTGGAGGGTACATGTTGGTGCTGTGAGACTGAGGAATGTAAGTGGAGACACAGGGGCTGAGGAACCCTTCACAGTCTGTTTTGAACCTGCTAATGTGCTCTGCTCACTTAATGGCATCTTATAAAACACCTGGTCTCAAACACTCAAATATTGATTCAGTATATGGAAATCTGCTATTACACTACTGCTGTTTCTAGGAACAGCTTATATAAACAGAGCTGACATGATTGTGCCATATGGTTTTATTTCTGAAGTGCTTTGACTACATTTCTTAGGGGGAGGGGGTGATTGATTGGAGTGATTTATAGGTCCCCCTCACTTCCTTCAAGGTGGGTGATGACTAAGCTCTATAAGCCACGAATTTTGGTGTCCAGGTTCATAAGGGTTGTCAGTTAATGGTTAACCTAATGACAAATCTCTGCTGTGCATTCACGTGTGACTCCAGTGAGTGGGTGATAAGGGCTAAATCCTCCATAGAGTACAAATGTGCAGGCTGAAAAGGAAGTACGTTTTACAGGCTCTGTGTGCTTTTGCCATGCCACATTTACCACACATTAGTGAAGACAAATACAGGGAAATGAGAGGGTTTGAAGGCACAAATAAGTTGTGGTCCTTTCACAAACAGCAGTAACAACTTGAGTATTGTACCTGGGTAAAGAGTGAAGATGCAGGCTCTGGGTTAGTTTTAAAATTCTGAGGAATCTGGTCAGTTTGAAGATGCTGTTTGTCCTGACGTTCCTTCCTCACCAGCCTGACTCTCAGGCCCTGCTCTCTCAGATTGTCTCAAAGAACTGCCAGCTTCCTGACACAACTCAGGATCCTACCATTTGGTGGATTCAGTTATATCAAGATCAAGGATCTGCAGAGTCATGGTGGTATGAATGTCCTATATGACATGAACTGGGTTGCAAGTAATCAAGTAGGAAGTGAAACAGATGTATGCAATTGCTTTTCTTTCTTACTTTGTTCTGTGTATCTTCATCATGAACATCTGAACCTTGAAAAACTGTTTTGTTCAACTGAGTTTGAACTACTCCCTATTCTCTTCACGGGCCTTTTGCTCACATGGCTTTCTGGGTCCACT
The DNA here is from genome assembly GCA_013397795.1 of Orthonyx spaldingii. NCBI lineage: Eukaryota > Metazoa > Chordata > Aves > Passeriformes > Orthonychidae > Orthonyx > Orthonyx spaldingii. Next base: position 11,097 of record VZTJ01003662.1, read on the forward strand.
TCATCTCCATATGTCCTCTAAGAAGTTACAAAATGGAGAATAAGACTGATCAGCTGGCAGAATTACAAAGACGCAGCTGTGCAACTGTCTCCTTGCACATATTGCAAACAAATCATCCCTTAAATATTTGTACCACTTCTGTATCTTGGATTGGTTTCATTGTGCCTATGCTAGGAACATACTAAATGGTCTCAATTGCTCATCATTTGATACTGTTAATTGTACACCTGGTACTTATCTATTGTCCTCCTAACTATGTAGTTTGTTAGACATGGAGAGGGAGAAGCAGGAACACTGTTATGTGTGGAGCTGCTTAGGCACACTGGGAAAGGTTAAAGAGTTGGCTGGCCTGTCCCTTTTAATTTTCATATCATGTAAATTCTGAAATACCTCAGAATGCCATACTGCAAATATGTAAATCACCACATTAGATTGGACCAACAGATCTTGTCATAAGCCTCTTACTATAGAAATATCAAATGTTTTAACAGAAACAATCCTGCAGTAAGAAATTTTCCATGTTTAAACCGAACATTTCAGTCAGCTCAGTGGCATTTATATATTATCAGGATATAACAAGTTCTGCTGACTCATTTTTAGTGAAAGCTATTTCCTTGTCTTACCTTGGAATGAGAGTTCAATTTAATTGATTCAGTGCACTTACATTTATAGAAAAGATTGAAGAACATGTGTTACATGTCTTGCCACTGTTCATCATTTTATAACTTTTACCTTTCTAGGTTTTTTTTCTCGATGAGAGGATCTCTTCTGTTGGTTTATTTCGGGTTTGGGGGTGTAATATTTTTCTAATATCTTTATTAGTCCTACTTTGGGATTCTGACAACTAGTAGTATATACTTTTCAGTCAAAAATGATAAAGGCTAAATCCAGTATTAAATGGCACTTGTCTTGTACATGGCACTACGGATTTTAAAGTCTCCTACATGCTTCCCCGAGCATATTCTTCCCATTAGTTATAAATTTTTTAAACCAATCCTAATATACTCTAATATTTTTAAGGTGGCACTATAGATGGAGTGGGTTTAAAATGCAAAGAAAACATTATATTTTCACACTTCCTGTGTTTTAATATCTTGACTATAAACTCTAAGACCTTCTTTTCTCTTTTCCCACTACCTAGCCATGCAGCAGGAAAACCAACAAGGCTTTCCTCTTCCCTACATCTAAAAACAGATGTAGAGAGCCTGCTTGTGTGGAGGTGAAAAAAAGAACAGTAGTTCCCTATTAGGAAACCCCTCCTCTCTTAAGGCTGAGGGATCAGAAACACAAGTCTGACATTTCTTTCACACAACTATATATCATGGGCCAATCCTTCATATGCATTCCTACTGCTTTTCTTCTGCTCCACCATTCCATGACTGACCAGCTTTATCTGGTGGGCTTTCTGTACTAAGAAGGAAGAGGTGAAACCAAGCAGAGAAGCTGAGAAATCTCAGTTGCAGCCCTTCAGAGGGGAGTCATATAGGATGATAAGGGTGATAATCATTTGAGGTGTGGGGAGAGGGACAGAACAGGGTCCCTGTGTGATGCTGCAGGGTCAGGACAGCTGTTTTATGTGTGCGCCAGCAGAATAAGCCTGTCCAAGCTCAGGCTGTTTTGTCCTTCAGTTACACCTCGTGCCACACATGCCTAGCTCATTCACTTTGTGGAACCACAATATCAGCAAATTAGTATCTAACTGAGCTTGCCAACAGGAAATGTAAGTAAAACAGCATTTACCCTTCACAGATCTCCCCACCCTGCTCTTGCTAATCCCCAGGCCACTACTGAGGAGCTTTCTACAGCAAAGGAAGGAAGGAATCAGACATATGATCCTTAAAGTTTTGTAGCATATAGGGACCAGAATGGGCAGTAAAGTAATAATAAGAGAAGTACTAGCAGAGCATGATGGGAAGCACAGTGATGACTCGAAGTATAGTAAATTCAGGTGGCAAGAGGCAGTCTGGGTGGAGAAAGAAAACCTCCTCTGAGACTGGACTCCTGCTAAGATCCTGATTACTCTCAAGTATGGGTCCCGCCCAAGAGGTCATGCCCACTCTGACCATACCCACCAACCACCCACATTATCCCTGTCCCATGATAGGCCAGCCAGGGACCTCAGTTCAATGGGGTTCAAGGAATTAACACATTCAAAATGGCACCTGGAGTTTAGCGTTTGGACTAAGCAGCAGCTCCTTAACTATCTTTCACTAAGACAAAACAATTTGGATTTACATGAAGATGTAAATTTTACCAGACAGGGTCTCAGAGCTGTATCCAAAATTTAAAATATTTGTAGAAAGACTGATGATTTATTTTTTAGATATAGCCTAATGGATTCACCGCAAGATCTGCCTCACCCAATACTCTCTCTTCCTTGTCTCTCCTTCGGTGTTCCTGTTTAAGCTGATAATGCTTTGTACCTTTGAACATTTGGTTTCTTTTTCCCTTGAAATGCCCTGCACCTCTATTTTTCTAACATTTTCACCATTCCACAGGTATTTCTCCTGCTTATCTCAGACCTTTTGTTTCTGCAAAGTACTGTGGCTCAGACTGTGGCTTTCTGTGTAGCCAACAAGTTCACAGAAATCTCAGAAATGAGATTTTCAAAAGATAGGGAGATAGAGTCAAGTATGGCTAGATGTGCATATAGGGGAGAAGCATAAAAACACCTCATTTAAGACTCCTGATCATCTAGGAATATTCAAATATGAGGATCTTAAGCACCCTAATTAACATAATTGCAAACAAAATAAATTATACCCGAAACATTTAATACAATAAAAAGGATGTTATACTGGCCTATGAAAACTAGATGAGCCTAATCAAACCACAACATCTTATCTTGGGATTTTTTAGAAATCCTTCCTCCTCTCTGCTTGATTTTGTTTTAGTTTAAATAGAAAAACAGATGGAGGCCAATGTTTTGTATTCAGTTTAAATGTGACCCAGGGGTATTTCAATCTCTCTAGACAAATTGATTTCAAAAGAACCTAAGTGTTTAGTCAATATCTAATGGTGATTATTCATGGGCTTTCTGGTACCAGCAATTCTCAATATAAAATTTCCCATCATATGGGCTTGAATGCGAATTCCAAACAATGCTTATTGCTATATAGAGCTTTAGGACTTATAATATTCAGTGCAGGATTGATAATTTTAATTATTATAATTCTTTTCATGAAGGCTTTAAGAAAAGACTTCCTTTGGCTGTGGAGTATTCTATCTTACTCTTGCAGAGTATTTCACATAAAGTGAACATAAGTTTACCTTATTAAAAATAAACCAGTAGCTGATTTTCTTATATAAAAGATATGAGAGATAATACAGTGATAAATTTTTACATAAAATAACTTAACTGACAAAACCCTTTTCTTGCATGAGTTGAAAGAACACTCGAACTGGTGTGTGATATAGAAGAAAACAAAAAACATTTGAATTTCTGGCAGACAATCTCCAGTATTTCTCATGTTAACACCACTAATGTTCACATTGTTTTGCTGGTATAGCTTTCAGCTTGTAACTGTGAGGCAAGAATCTAAGTTCTGTGAGATATATTTAAATGGGATACATATCGGGTGAGGGAAATCTGCCTAATTTAGGAGTTTATTATTCTTTGTTGAAGTCCAAGGCTCTACGTAGGTCGCCTGCTTGAGCCCAGGTTTAGATAACATCTACAATAAAAGAGTGGAATGCTATATTCACGCTCAAACTTTGAAGTGTCTGAGGGGATCACAGAGAACAGGTGTAGGTCTACTTTACTGCCACAGGTAGACCCAAACTGCCTCACATCTTAAACTGGATACTAAGTGCATCATTTGAAATTGGAAAGTTTGGCTTCTGCAGTGGTAGAAAATTTGCAAACTATCATTTTTTTTAACCTTTATAAGGATGGCTTAGCTTCAAAACCACATTGTGTGTTTGGCAAGGAAAGGGCAAGCAACAGCAAAGCAAGCCTCAAATCATAGCAAACTGCTCTCCAATCTCTTCTTTGGAGACCAACCACAAGAAATCCCAGGAAGGACATCTGCACAGTGAAAACTCTTTTTGTCAGAGCTCTATCCTCCAGATCAATGCTTTATTAGTGCCGATTATGTTTCTGTGTACTTTTTTTATGTTACAAATACAATCATTTCTCTCTATAATGATGGAGCGTAAGGCCAAACGTGGAAAGCTCACCCAGTGTTACGATCAAAGACCTAGGAGCTTCCTTATCACAGGTGAGAGTCTGCATCCCTGTGCTCCAGTTCTTTACTCTAAAAATAGGACAGTTGAAGAGACCTTGTTTGTGAAACATGATGTAGGCACCAAGTGCTTACTGCCAAGACGTCTGAAAACCTCATCTGTCAACAAGACCATTATAACAAAAATGTCATGTTGCTGAACTACTATTAGGAAAAGAAGGAAGATGTAAAATAGTCAAGGTTCCAAATCTTGTGCTTTTCACATAGCTACTGATATGTTTATTTAATAACGTCATAGTTTTACTTTAAAAACTAAAGAAAAATACATTTGTCAGGAAAATAACAGCTAAATTTCATTTGAATATGAAAAACTAAACCCCTTAACTTTCTATTTTTTGTCTCCAAAATGCCTTCCTTCTTTGCAGGTTACATTCAACACAGAAGTATTGTATATTAGTAAAGCAATATATAATTTATTAAACTGTATTTCGGATTGTAATCCTTCCAATAAGTTCTGTTTCTCATCTAGATATTTTGATCACTGTTAACTCCCAAACTGTTCTAGGAAAGAAGAGACTTCACAAACACCATAAATGTCTGATTCTCACAGAAATTGATAAAAAGGACTAGAAGTATAATTTAAAACATATAATACAATAAATCAGATAGACAGTGGTATAATAAAATAATTTTTGAAAAAGGGAAATGCAAAATATGAGCAAAAACTTCTGCTGATGGAGTGTGTTATACTGCTAGAATAAATCTCCCAGAGAAAGCAAGCAATCATCCCCTATGTGGTTTTGCACTGCGAATGCACAAACTCTTCATGATATTATTGAATGGAGCGATTAGAGATATCTTTAAATGGTGCTTTCAATATCCTGCCTGCTCTGTCAGAGATTATATATTTCTCAGTGATTGCATTAAAAATTATGTAAATTTCTTAAAGTCAAATTTTTTACCTATATGTAATCTAATTTTCCAAATTCACATTAAATGGTATAATTTACACACAAATCCAGATGTAACTATATATATAAAATGTGTGATATTTGTAATCACTGTAATATTTGTGAGTAATTTTTTTTATATTGGGTACTTCAGGAAAAATATATTAAATGCGTAATTGCATCACAGTGAAGACCATAGCAATAAGATGTGACAGGTTCCTCATCTTTAAAAATATTGCCCTTAGTAAGCTGTCTTTGATGTTATGTTCTTCAAGTAATTAAAATAGAAGTCATACTTAATTTTTTACAACCTTTACTGTGTTTATATCAGTATTTTTTAAAGTTGTTACCTTTCTATCCTACTTAGAAACTAAGAAATTGAATTCATTTAACATTTGCTAGATTATTGGTGATCCGCTATGAATTTTTTACTATTTCTTTCCCACTACAACAAAATTGAATGTAGAACCTTGCTATAATCCAGAAATAAAATCCATATGCAAAAAAAATGTGTAGAGGATGATGTGTGACAGAAAAATTCACTTTAATCCATCCATTTTTGTCAGTTTTCCCTAAAGACAGGAGAAGTTCAAGGGCAATGAGTGAAGCACTAAATACAAAATCATATAGGGCATATCTTAATCAGTATTACTCATTTAAAATTTGTTTCTGTGTGTTTCAGATGCTTTCAAATTGAGCATGATTTTTCTGTACCACGTGTGTAGTGGTTTGAGTTCGTTCACTTGAGTTTTTTGGTTAAACGCCAGTACACATATCAGATTTAATTTTGCTGTGAGATAAGGAGTAGGTAAAGCAGGTTCAAACTTTAAAGAATATAAAGAGAGTTTATTAACAGACTTAAAAGGAAGGAAAAAAATTAAGAACCAGAACAAAACTGTTAGAACACTTTTGCTTTTCCCACCTCTCCATTTTTCCAATGACAATACAAAAAAACAACACTTTGACTTTCAGTCAGTTTACCACTTTTAAATTAGTCTTTCTTCCGTTCATTTAGGGAGAGGAGTTTTTTCTTGCTTTACTACGTTGACTTTTTCACAAGAAATACAATTCTTATGGTTTTCAGCCTCACAACTAGCAGCCACCCAGGAGAAAAAGATCCCTGCTTGTTGTGGAACGTCTTTCTCACATCAGTAGCTTTCCCACTGCTACTACAGTGGGTTATGACAGTTCAGGGGTGTTTTTTTAAGGATGAGTTGTTCTACTACCACAGTAAAGAAATTCTTTTTTTTTATGACTGGCAACGTAAATTTCATTTGACCATTTCCCGGGGCAAGGGATCTGGATCACAGCTTCTTCTTTTTTCTGCTCAAATTTCTCATCAGGCTGCAATTACTTCAGTATTTACTTATCTTCACACAGGTGCCTTGATTCACTGGCTGTACTGGCTGCGGGTAGAATGTCACATCCCCCCTTGGACCATTTTTCATATATTACAGGGAATATTTTAGTTTGGTCTCAATCATGGTTTCACAGAAGAATTTTTAGCTTTTGCTTTGTAGCACTCCTCATGCTCCTTCCCTTTAAGCTTCAGCTCTGCTTCTCTCACTGACTTTGAGTTTCTATGCTGTGTTTTTGTAGGTGTCTTTACTCTTTTCTTATCTGTGCAAAAGCAGATCAGTTTCTGTAAGTTTCATCTGGATAACGAAAGGGTTAATTTCTTTTTTGGGCTTCTGCGACAGTCCCATGATTTTCCCGGGTTGTTTAAGAAGTCTGAGCCGGGCTGCAGAAGCAGTCAGTCAAGAGTTTCAATAGCCTCGCTCTGCGAAGCTGGCCCGGCCCGGAGGGAGCCAGCCCAGCCCCTGCCCGGCTCTGCCCGCTGTAGTTAACATGTTTTGCCCAGCAGCCGGAGANCCCCCGCCTCCCTGCTCTGGGGAGGGGGGGGAAGGCAAAGGCCCACTCTTACCAGAGAGAAAAGCATAGAACTTGCTTCTCTGGCAGCAACAAGGCAGGAAAAAAGGGGGTTTTTTCAGGTGTATCTCTCTTAAATATGGTTTTTTCCCTGGAGGCGGAACAACTTTTAATTGGATTATATACCCATCAATACTCAAAACTAGCTGGTCACTGGCTCTGTTTCCCAGGAAGCAAGCTGCACTGCTTCCTGCACCATAGGTCGCTTGCAAGACTGACTCTTCCTGGGTAAACCCACGACAACGAGGGTGACAGTGAGTAAACTGTGTTGCTTCTGGTAGCAAAGACTGTGGTATTTTCTGCATATAAGAGTTGTACTTTAAAAATAAATTCTATTCCAGCATTTATGCTACATTATGACCCAAGAGATGTTCATTCCTTGGATGTGACATTTCCTGGGGAGTCACAGATGGCTCATGTGTGCATTAAAGCTGTTGCAGAGGCTTCCATATCACTCCCAGGAGAAGCAGGGCACTGCTGAAGTGTCACTGGAACCTGGCAGAGTCCTCAGCTGTTCCCTGGGGACACTCTCCTCCTCAGACTTACGCTGGAGGACTCACTGACATACCAACAGGTCAAGATAACAGGATCGCAAAGAAGGCTCCAAATCAGCCTTGAAGGTACACACAGAACACAGCAGAGAATATACACCAAAACCTACGTCCTCATCGTGCAACTGCAGAAACCTCTGGCAACAAGTGGAGGACAGAAAGTCTGTTACAAGATCAAAATCATGTGATTGTGCCTGTGAAGAAGCTCCAGTTTGGGTTAGAAACCTTGTGTTTCTCGCTCTGTGCAGGATCAAGTCTTACACTATACATACTTCATCATGGGCATCCAGTCTACATCTGTTTGGAAACCTGATTTCAGAAGCAGTAAGAAAGACTGACAGTGTCAAATTTATACTTGATGTAACTCCCTGGCAGAAAATCAAGGATAATTTTGGCCCATGTGTACAAATAGAAGTAACTAAAAATGTACAAGTGTTACAGAGCGAGATAAAGCAGCAAGTCAAGGGAGAACAGAGGGCATCAGCTTGAGAGATAATCAATATGTGTGGGAGGCTGGAAAAGATAAGCAACACCAATGTCAACAGAAAATCAGAAGCAGTGGGAAGAAAGCTATCACTGTGTTGTATAATAAAAACTTTCTCTCTGCAACCATCAGAGAAATTTGCCTTTCATTGTTTAATTGCTTAGGGTTATATTATGCACTTTACTACACTAACATGCAAAATCAGTAGTGATGAGGGATATTTCAGACCTTCGCTTAGGTTTTAATATGAAGTTATAATATCCCATTTTAATGGAAAAACTTGGTTTGCAGTTTTGATTACAGCCCACCACCCATGGCCTAGAAAGCAGGCGTTGTTTGTTAGATGGTGTGTACACTAAGGGCAAGGCAGTTGGAGAGATCCAACTGCCCACAAAATAAATGGACAAATAGAAAATCAAGACTGTAACCATCCTGTTCCAATGTCAGTAGTTTCTAGCAGATGTAAGATGCTTTGCCATGAATGAATAAATATCTAGACAGATCCAAACCACAGTACGCATAAGACCTTGAGAGTCCAGAAGTGCAAACGGGTAAAATGTTCACTGGTCAGGGGAAGATTTAGGCTGAATATCTCATGCTTATTTCAGGTAAATAGGGTTCTGTTTATTTTTTCAGGTTGAGAGTGTGGTCTAGAGTGTAATTTTGGAAGTGGAAAGGCTAACTTGCAAAGAAAGAATCATTATGTAAAATTAATATCTGGATTCATCGTTGCCCAATATTCTGTGCAGACATTTATTCACATGACATTAGGAAAATGCAAATATAAGCAAGGTATTGACTATGAGAGTTTGCATTGCCTAACTCAGAGGCTTCCATGTCTCCTTATAATGTATTTTAGAACATATGAAAAAACGATCTGTTATTTTGCCTGACAGAAATGTGCAGATCCTGTCAGGTCTTAATTGTTCTACCAGGTGCTTTGAATACACATGTACACATAAACCAATGTTAGGTAATCCGCCAAAAAATAACTGAATCTTATTTTGATACTTTAAATGTATGACCTACATGACTGCACCTTTTAGATACATTCTGTCTTTTTCTTAAAATATCTGACCAGTGTGTTTTGCCAGGTATGAACTAAAATATTTTAGAGCTTGTTGGTATTTTTTTAACAGTATACTAGCAAACATCTACAGTGCGTAAAGTGAAACTGGTAAATTCACATTTTTGCTCACTTTTGAGATGTTTCAATAGTAATAGCTGTTAGTGTTATAATAGCATTAGTGCATCTTCCTTTTTGAAATGCATTGTCTAAACAATATTATGGTTTTTTGTACCCACATGCAATCCAAGCTCTTGGTCTTTTGACTTCCCCAATTAGAGGGCCAATTCAAATGCATTGAAATCTCTGTTTCCTTGTTTACTCGGTCTTTTTCCAGCAAGTTGTGGTGCACAAACATTCATTTCAATGGCCAACCTGCATACATTTGGCATGAGATATGGGAAGTTTTCTCCATTCCCCCACTTCACTCTTGCAGTCCAGCATCTCTGCTACAGTTATCAGCAGTGAGCTGTGTCTTTACGTGTGTCTTCTTAACTTCATTTCAAAATAATTGGAAAGTTTATGGAATGCATATGGAAAGGAAGAGGAGACAGAAAAAATAAAGAGAGATTAGACCATAAAAGGCTATTTGCCAAAATTCTTACAAGAAGTTTGTTTTGTTTAAGATTTGGATACCACTTTTTTCAGTGCCCCTCTTATATGCTTCCCTAGTTTCTCTTCTCTCTCCTTGGTGTCACTTGGGAGTACACATGAAGAAGTATACATTCTCCAAAAGAACATGCTACAACCTGATTAAATCCTGCATATGCATGTCTATAAACTGCACAGCACCTGTTTTGTCTTGTATACTGTTTCTTTCCATCCCAACACTGACTGATTATAGGGTGTTATACAAAGGGCAAAAGGGTAAATGGATCTTGAATTTGCCAGTCTTTTGGATATCCATCAGTTTTACTGGCTTCAGAACTAGACACTGAAGGTTCATTTCAGTCTGATTTACCAGCAGGAGTTTGTGGTGTCTCCCAGTGTATTTTAATTAGTTGTCATTATCTTAATTTTTGACATGAAAAGGGTTCTTTAGTCCCACCTACTATTCTGAGCTGTCAAAATTTATTCTCTTTATGAAAGAAAACACAAAGCCGCTCTTTTTGGGCGGCTGGGGAGGGGGGAGTGGCGTGGGGTAGGCTTTGTTTGGTTGGGGTTTTTTTCTGTCAAGAACATTAAGACTTAAAGCTGCTCTGTGCATGTTCAAGCCACTCAGATCCAAGTTCATGCTCATTCTCTTTGAATAACTACTAATTCAGAAGAATACCAGAAGAATAATTTTCATTACTCTGTCCACCACAGCTGATCACCTTAAACAAAACTATTCTGAGGTATTTTTAATAAAGTAAAAATTTTATCATGGGATCCAGTTTAAACTACTGAATTGCAGAAGGAGCCCCAAGATTATGTCTTGAAGACCTATTAAGATGCATATGAAAAGCAAAATCACATTTACATGCATGATGTTTCTAAAGAAGTTTGTCCTGCCACTACAAATTTTTGAGGCAGTCCCCAAATCTCAAAACAGTAGTACTCTAGCATTTGTGGGTTGTATTTTCAAATTATTCACTGCTAAATTAAATTATTTCCTGCTGGGCAGAATCCCACTGTGGCTTTGTCACTGACTTTAGCAGGAACAGAGTAAGGCCCAAATGTCTTAAGAATTATATTCTAATATACGTAGATGGTGATCACCTTCCTACCAGTGTCTTAACTTTTTTATCCCAATGGCTAATAACTTGCTAATTTAACTGAAAGCATCTCATAGAATATTTTGGGATTACCCTGAGAGAAACAAGGGCATTAAAAGAAAGATAAGTCAACCTGACGGATCAGCAACAAGTAGTTTATCATTTGACTGGCACAGGAGGCCAGGAGAAGAGAGATCTTGGAAATCTTTGTACAGGCAGAGAGCTGCTGTATGCATAATGGTAATCTAGCATATATAACTTTGAACTGTACAAGGTCTTAAAATTCACTAGAAATTCAAAATGCAGCAGCACCCAGAAAAAAAAAAAAAAAGAAAAAACAGTGGAAAGAAACTAAGGCTTTCTATCTGCTTGGTATATCTCATAAGCATTAGTCTAAAGAAATAGCAGACAAAATTCAAATCATTGATTTTACGGAGCTATTGGCACTAAACTACTTACAAAATAACAAAAGAAAAGGAATTCTATCAACAAAACCTCTTACTGTGTAGCCATTGCCTCTGTAGTATTATATGACCTCAGAAATAGGTTCTTCCTTTTTATAATTTTCAATAGTTATTTCATTTACCAGAAAAGACAAAGTTACCAAAAGGAATTTTGTTTCACTTTAAAGTGAAAATGAGATACCTGGTATCTAACTTGTAGGTCTTCTTTTGTTTATATTGTATATTTATTCTTTTGATTCATTTAAAATCCCCTTTGAAATGTTGAATATTAGAAAGGCAGCACAGATGCTGATTCTGTTTGCAATGGCCTAAAAAAGTGCAAGCTTTAATCTGATGTCTAGGCTGCATTAAAAAAATTGGATTGAAAAGGATTAGATTAGATTAGATTAGACCTTCTGGATTTAAAAATGTTAAAACTCCATTTATGCTTTAACATAATCTCCTTCCACTCTCTGAAGCCATCAAGCTGAGCTCTGTCCCTTGCAAGTATTTTTTATTATTATGATTATTAAATTTGCTTCTTTTTCATTTTAACATCCTAGTTTCATATTTGTAATAGCAAGAAATCCTCTGAGACAGATCTAAAAGTTCTTCCTGACCTGCTGAATGGAAGGGCAGGCTCTTAAACCTCTGGCTTTTATGATGATTTTATGTATTTGTGCATAGTCACAAATGTAAATATTAATAGCTAGTTTTTAAAAGCCAAATAAGAGTAAGTGCTTTTAAGAACTTTAGAGGCTTGTGAAAGAGTGGCAATGTTTTACAGTACAACAACTTATTTATAATGCATTATTATGAAGAAATGCACAGTTTAAAAAGCAATCATGCACTTTAGTAAATCTGAAGTACCTATTATCTACAGCATCTGTAAAAAAAAAAAAAAAACAACCAAACAATAATATTTGGAACCTGCTCGTGGTACTTCAGAATTCAGATTGGCCTTTATTTTTCATATAAATAAAAGCAAGGCATTGTTTGGGGGTTAAAGGACATCTCTCAGAAGCAAAATGGAGGAATAATAATATCCTTCCTGGGATCCATGCAACCTTTACAGTGATCAAAATGATGATGGTGCTGCTGAATTTCTGAGCATAACACACTAAGGGTGGGACTATCAGATTTCCCAACATCACTAACTCTGTACTGAAAATATTTCAAGCAAACCAAAGACATGGATAAATATTAGATAATACTATCTGATATGTGTGGGAGATTATGGAATACTAACTCATATATGAATATATTAAATCACTGGCACCCTTTCTGTTCAACTATTGTGGATCAACCCTTTCTTTTTGTCCACGAAGCTCTGATAAGTCATGTGACAGACCATACCACCACATATGCCTTAATTTCTGTCTCTAGACACAGGCTCTGGTGAACATCCAGAAGATCCATTATCATGATTTGGTATGACCTAGCAATACAGATAGATGGGTACTGCTATCAGAAGAGTGGTATTTGCTGAGCTAGGCTGGAGATTTCTTGATTAATTCAGGATATCTGGGAGGACGTAGCAAGGAACTATGTTTGATCTAATTGGTAAGTCCCTCTGATTGATTAATCCAGTTCAGGATATTAGAAGTGAACTCTCCAAACCACATATGTGACACGTGCATAAACTGAACAAATAAGCTGATCAATAATGCCAATTCTCAATGTAGACATCTCTATAATTTCATCCAATAGCTGAAAAGCTGTTTATCACGTTTGTATTAAAGCATAAGTGTAACTAGGTAAAATTTTTTTAAATCTAATTTTCTACAATCTTTGTGAGGTTCAAAGCTGTCAAGAAGGTGTAACTAGCTGAACACCATTTTCTCTTAGTGCCATTAGAGGAACTGGAATATTTTACAGCTTTAGTAGGTGTTTTTTATCTTAATGTATTTGTTTTCATATACTTTTCTGACAGCCACATTTAAGAAGGGAGACGGTTTATGTTCATAGCACACATCCAGTATCTGCTTAGATTTCCCCTAATAAAGAGCAGTTAGATTTCAAGTGTTCATTTTCATCATCCCTCATGCATGGCTCTTTATACACTGCCTTCATTTTCTCAGGTTCTTCAGCTAAAAAGAACACCGTTGCTATATAAGTACACAAATTCTGTACTGCTGGATAGACCATAAAAATATGAGCAAAACTACAGTGGCCCACAATGTGTTATCTTCTTCATAAAAACCAGCTATCAATTAAAAGTCATTAGGATTAAGGGTCATAGTCCCATTGAAAGAGTTACAATTAATCCCTCATAAAATGTATGAAAATTTGTGAAGAGCCACAGGAAAACTGTATCACTGTTCATCCAAAGATGAGACAAAAAAACTATGAATTGATGACTGTAAATGGTCATTAACTTATTAAACTCATTAACTTTAATTCAGCACTGATAACTGGTAAATTGAGACAATTTGAGATACATTAGTTATAGGAAATTTATTTCTTGCTAGTTATCATAAAATCCGAGAAAGTCAACAACTGCTACTAAAAAGATCACTAAAAGCAGTCTAGAACTCTTTTATTTAGAGGCTGAATCTATTAAATTTGAAATTTTTTTTCATCTTCTCTGCAGTCAAGGTTATGACAGAAACGAACTATCATTAAAGGGTGAACCAAAACATCTGTCTGTAATTAACCATTGGTCCTAGCAGCAGGGACTGAGACACTGGAGAGACCTGGACTTTGGGAAACCAAATCACAGTCCTTGCAATGAGAAGAGAAATGTGGATTATGTATGAAATGCAAGCAAATTGTTGTAAAGAAGGTCGAGGACATTGTGCTGTTTTAGGCAAAAATACCAAGCCTACAGTGCATTGCTCACTGTGGTAGATAGCCACATATTTGGCTTGAATAATTGTCTCTAGTTTCAAGCCTATAGGGGTTATGTTAGGTCCATTTTGATTGCTCTTTACTGCAGCAATTTCATATTTATAATTCATAATACTGATTTTCATCAGTTTAAACTGTAATTGTTTAAATGTCTCACTTAAAAGAAAATTGACCAGCTATGACAATATTCTATGAGACTATTGCAATTTTATATTTCAACTAAATTCTGACTTGATGTTAAAGTAAATATACTGACATTTCAGTTGTAATATAAAGATTAGAAAAACAAACAAATACCACAAGTTAATAGGACAATACTGGCTATTAACAGTTTTGATGAAACCATATTTTTAAAATTTTTATAATTGAAATTGCAATGTTCATATTTTATTCTTTTTTTTATCAAATTTCACCTTTTATAATAATTGAGCAGGGTTTCTTTCACTGGCAGAAACACCAGAATGGTATACCACATTCTCCCAAGAATTTGGGTACCAAAGCATTTAGCATTAGCTGTTGCTGAAAATATTTGCAAATGATACAGTAATACTGACATAGAGTACAAATCACTAGCCCAGACCTTTCTTATTAAATTTCAGAAATACAATTGCCATGAGAAAAAATTGTCAAGGTTTTGAACCAGACACATGCAGTGTGGAAGATGTGACTAATATTATAATTGTGTTACAGTAGTAAATATTTTTGAAAACCATTTAGATAATTGCACCTCATGGTATTTTGTGGGTGAAAAAACTTTCTATATAATCCTATTTTTCCCTCTCATTTTCTGTTATTTCTGATTAATTGTGCAGTATTTACTATCAGATATTTAAATTATACTAACCTATACTGATTGTCTATGTGTTAAGAAATGGGATACAAGTAGTACAAATAATTTTATGAAATAGCAGAAAAAACACCTGTACTTCCAATTTCAATAAAATGCTATAGCCATTGCTAACTCTGTATTAAATCCTAAACTGATATGATTATTTAAACTGGATAGCCTTAAATCTATTAAGTAGATAGAAAGGCAATATACCAATATATACTCATATAAGATGAAGCACTGCTATTCTGAGTTGCAACAAAAAAACAATTTTCAAAAAATTTGTGGAAAAATTCTAACTTCTTTACATGATTTCTTCAGGCCAGGTGAATCAATGTACACCATAACCTTATATTTTAGTATTACTATACAGACTTTATAGAACGAACACTTTTACTTGTAAATAACCTTGGGGCTGTGCCCTAAGGCAGACTGTCAGAGACTGTGAATAACTCTTTTTTTATGCATCCTTACAGCAGAACTGTAAGCTGATTGAGGACTGCAAAGTTCAACAGGTTAAAAGGCTGAGTAGGTCTTTCCTGTTAAGGAAAACAAAAGAGAAAGAAAGGCTTGCAGAAGGAGTCTCAGGAAATGCCAGCACTTGAGAATGTTCTGCATCAGGTTTGAAAAAGCCACATAAAAACTTGCTCTCTGGAGTCTCCATTGACTCTTTCATGAAATCTCAGTCTTGGTCACGGAAGTGGGGAAAGTCTCTGACTACTCTAAGTGGGTCCAGTCTTGCACCGAAGGTGGCACGTAATGTTGGGAGATATTTTCGTTTTCCGTCTCAGGGGACTCTTTAGGCAGTCAAGGCAGGTTGAACAAACCTACTGTCATCTCTCTGCAGTAACAAGCCCAGCCCTTCCCCTTGGATTTCCATCAGTTTCCCTGACAAGAAGCTGAGTCCAACCAGCTGAAAAGTAGACAGAGTTCGATGGGGGAGCTTGGGACCTCAGCCTAGGAGCAGTGTATGGAGGCTGCAGGTGAGCAAGACTTCCACCTTTTAGCCATGGAGACCCATAGGATCAGCGGACACAACTGTGAAAACAAAGCCTTTGAGCCACCACTCTGCTCAGTTAAATTGTTGAAATAACACAGAGAAAGGAACAAATTTCTCTGACAGCATCAGTATTCAAAAAAAAGCCTAGAAATGTCCATGAGCTCCGTGATCTATCGGAGAAGCAATCTCCCCAGCATGAGCAGCCCTAGGTGTAATATAGCAGCCTATTAGTCAATTACATGTCCAATGGAAATGGAGAAGGAAAGATAAAGTGTTTTCTGATCCTGTCTCACAAAAGTAGATAAAATATTTTTATAATTTTTCAGTGGTGTTTCCTGGTTTTAATGTTATTAATGGTTTTTTTCCTTTTGAGACTCAAATGATGTGACAAATTATATGGAGAATTTAAAAACCAGAGTCCTGTGATCCTTCAGCAAGTATCCAGACAATTCAATGTATGACAGACATATTAGAGAGTCTTCCCATTTCAATTTTCTGAGGTGTATTGGAGAGCTATTATCACAAAAATCAATAGAGGAAGAAGTGTTTTCAGTCAATGCTGATCACCATGATGGATCTCTGAAATAAAGTAAGATTTTGAGGAGAACTCTTGAGTGCTTTGGGTAGTTATTGACATACCACATTTTTTGCATTTACACGTTTACTAAGCTAGCAATTTTTTTTTTTCTTTACTCACATTATTTCTACTAATAGAATTCCTAATCCCAGTTCAACATGGGATTTTTTCCATGATAAAATGGCAACAAAGTAAGGTGTGAATCTCAGAAGTTTTCCCTAAGGCTTTGGACAGGCCAGTTCACAGTGGCTTCACACAATCAGACTTATTGTAAGTGGGTTTAATAAGGAAGAACAACAACTAAATTGAAAAACATATGAACTCAGCAGACATAAACAGCTGCTGCGTTTTTCTCTTAGTGACAATTTGTAGTCGTATCTGCTACTTCCTTTGCTAGACAAGTCCTTCATTGCCTGCTTTCCAAAAGAACCTTCTTTGCCTGTATTAGCTCAACTGTTATTAGCAATTACATGTTTTTATCCTCCTCCTGTCTTTTATGCATACGCATATGTATTTATAGATGTAGTTATATGTGTATATAAATAGTCTGCTGAATTTTCTTTACGAAATACCACTGTGATCAGTCGATACGTATATTCTCTGAGACAGATCCCATGTTTTGGACTTAAGTGTGTTAAATTAAAATACAATAAATCAAAAATACATTAATCACTTTTTAAAAATCTTGTAAATGAGAACAGTGAGAAATGCATCTTATGTTTTGTCCTGTGACTCATTCTTTGACAATAATTCTTTGGTGAAAAGAACTAATGTACTGGAGAATCAATAAGCTTTCAGGCATACAGTGTGTTTCCTTTGTTGATCCGTATTTTCATTATTAACAGTTTATGTCAAGAGTGGCCTCTGTAGCTGCAGTATTTTTAATTTATTTCATCACTGTGGCGTTCTTGCCTGTTTGAGGGATCTCAGGTAGGACAACAGAGTCAGAAACCAAAATTAAGTCTAGTGTATTGCAATTAAGATTACCCAACTCAATCACTTGGGTGCTGGATTTAATTGTTCTTTTTTTTTTTTTGAGTGTCTTTTTGTTTGTTTTCTTCTATGCTAATAAACTTGATTGAATTTTTGATTCCCGTTTCATTCCAGTTGTAAAATCAATTATTTGTAGGTTTTTTATGTTTTGTCAAGTGAATATTATTGACTTGTCATAAGTCATAAAGTCAGAGGGAGTTTCGTTTGCTAGAGAAACTCCTCAAAATCATTGTTCGTTAGTAATTACATTGGAATAGAATCACAAATACCATGAAATTATGTTGTTTATAATTTAACAATATTGCACTTACAGAGCAAAGAAGCATGCACTTTAGCAGAACTAATGCAGCAAACTTCACAGGTAAGTAGAACTGATTTAGATTTTTAGATCAGCCTTCTCATTTCAGTATATCCTCAGAATATATTCTCTGAATTTTGAATTTTGCAAAAGGAAATCCAGTACAAGACCCTTCTATTTCACAACATCAGCCCCTAGTCTGACTGTACCGAGCACATCTTGCAGCTGAGGAACCTGTTACAGAAGTGTAGAATAATTTGATTTGGAACAGACCTTAAAATGGCTATCTAGTCCAAATCCCTGCAATGACCAGGGAATTCTTGACTAGATGTTCAAATGTTCTACACACAACTACTAAGACAGGAGTGCGTTTTACCCATAGCACAGAATTTTAGCCACCTCTTTCTGCTGAGGACATCTTCTGCTGCAGTGCAGCTGAAATGCACACTGCTGAGCTGGGCCATGCAAGCTGCACCTACCTCCGTTTGTAGTCACTTGATGTGCTGGGTTTGATAGGATAAAATATAGTTGGTAACTTCTCATTCAAGGGAACAGTTTAGTTCATTCATAGAGAAGAGTATGCAGTGGGTGACTCTGTTGCAAAATGAGGTGTTTCCAACTCAGTAGTGTAAAAATAGCCTTTACTGCTCAGTGTCAGGCTCATAACTAGTGCAAGAAATTATCATCATCCTGTATTACTCAATACAGTCAATAAGGACTAAACCCTGTAGTTTACTCTTTTAGTGTTTGGTGATTGCCTAACCTTGCCTACAGTCATCAAGTGCATAGACAGTTCAGTTTCTCTCTTTCACTGGCCAAGCAAAGATGCTCTGAGCTGTTCTCCCAAAAAGGCACAGGATTGACTGGCACAACAGTAGAGGAAGGGCTGAATTTTTGTCTAGAAGCAATTTAGTTCCAGGTGAGTTGTTGCAATAGTTCAGATCTGATTTACTGCTCCCTATCAAAACCATTTGCAAGAGGATAATCTCTTACCATTCAAGAGATGGATCCTCAAATACTCCTGCTTACAAGGTGTGAGATTAAATGACTGTACCCTGTAAAAAAAGTCCTGGCAGATTTCTTTTCTGTAAGATTTTTAGATTGGTTTTCCTGCTACATCAGAACTTTGATATTTGATGTTATGCATTGCTTGTTTTGTGGGAATTTTATTAGTTTTGTGTCCTTGAGCTTACTCTTCCAGATGTTCCAGAAGTCAGAAATCAGTGAAACTTTCTACTGTATGCAGCTATTCATGAAATAATAACCTATTTTATTTCGTGCCTTTCTGAACTTGCACTAGTTTTCATTTCACAAACTCTAAAAGAGATCAGTGGATTGAAGCCTGCCTATCTTTTTACATTTTGCTTAGATTTAAACAGGAAGAAATAAAATCCTTTCTCAACTCAAGATGAGCTATTTAGCTTCTTCTGTTAATTCCAATCAGATTTGTGGGTTGTAAACAACTCACTTATCAGGGATTGTCTGTCTATACATAAGGCAAAGACTGTCATGGTTCTAACTGCAACAGTAATAATGTTATTTTCAGAACACCCGACTCCTATAAGCAAGACCCAGACCTTCATTTTCCAGTCACAGAACTTTAAAGGAAATATAAACAACAGGCTGGACAGAGTAAGGAAGGATAAAGATAAATGTGAAGGTATGAGGAAATGACAGACAAATTGGGGAATGAAAAAGTGGGAAGAAAACATAGTGGTTCACATTCCAGTGGCATTTTTGAGGGAAGGGAAATGCATTTCAGTGTATACACAGTCCTTTGATGTACACACTTTATGTAAGCACTTCTTCCTTAAGGATAGACACATTGTGAAGCATAGAAGTACATTTAAGCTTTTATTTCAAAAAGCTTATAATCCGTCATTTCTTCTCCCTGCATACTTTCTCCTCTCACCAGCCCCTATTAACTCAATCATCCTTAAATAACTAAATAGCACCCTAATTAGATGACATAAATTTAAATCCTCTGAGTTGCCACCTAATCCTAAAAGCAAATAAGGTCTGGAGGTTACAGAATTTTGAGCATACAACTACAATTTCAGCACTTCTACTCTTCAGAAGGTTTCAGTCTTAATAGAATGCCTCTGTGATTAGCAGAATTAAATACCTCAAGTCCCAATAGGATACTAAGATGAACAATCCTGTGTGCTCTCACAGGCCTTCCTCTGAGAGCTGTGTTCAGAATACAGAGTATAGTGTCAAAATTTACTTTAGTCATGGCCGTAGTAGTGCCTAGCATGAGTCAGGGGCTTAATTACTAACCTCAGGTAGTAGCAGGTTCAATTTCTTTTTCGGCATGAGGGTTCAAAATTCTAGAAGTAAATACTGACCAACAGGAAATTGGCTTTTGATTCAAACGTTGACAATTGTCTCAATAGCATGGCTAAAAAGTGCAAATTAGTCAAGTAGAACTGACCATGTGTTTGGATGGCCTACTTAGAAGAACTCTAATCCTTAAAATAAATTTGCTGTCATTTTATGTGCACTATTATTTAGGTATATGAACATCTTGAGTAGAAAAATGCAGGAAATACTATTTAAATAAGATTAAATCAATAAGAAGTGATTTATTAAAAAACACTGGAAAATGTTTAATTAAACCTGTGTCCCTTCTTCATCAGTTTTCTGATTAAATTTTTAATATGTCTTTATCTTTTTTTTCCAAGCATTTACTACTACTTTGACAGACATCTATATTCTTATGTAAATGCAATATACAATTTCATCATATTAGATTAGTAAAATTATTCCTTTTTTTATTTTTTGCAATTCCTACAGGATTTAGCTTTTTATACAGAGTGATATACTACAATACAATTTGTGTAAGTTTCTGAAATTTTCCTGATTTTCCAAGCATTCTTCGATGAGTCTGTGAAAAACACAGATTGCAGAGTCATCACTACCTGTCCTAATGAGCTTAGCTGAATACATTGACATAATGGAACAGTTTCTTTCCCACCAAATTTTATCACTCTTCTACTGATTCCAAAATGGTTGAAGAAGAGACTATGTGATACTTGTTGTCCTTGTCTCTGTACAGAAATGTTTCCCATTCGAAATATTTTCCAGGTCACTTAGCTTCCTGTTAGGTCCTTTTCATCTGCTACTCTGATGATACTTGATTTGAAGTTTTGCTAAAATGGAAAAACTGAGAAAACACTATATTGAACCTTGCAAGGTAAACTGTGTTAGCAGGCATATGAAGATATAATGCAGAAATCTTACCATTTTCCAAACAAATCTAAATTCATGGAAAATTAGATACTTAGAAAATACCCTCAAACAATGATCTCTCCCTAATGCAAAGTACTGGAAGATCTTATAAGTAGGGATTTTTGTTCAGTCCTAGATTCCCCACAGCAGTAAAACACCTATAGATTTTAGAAAAAGATATATCAAGCAAAGAATTTTATTTTTTTTCATCATCTTCTTTATATTTGCACATATCATGAAAGAAATAAAATTTATTGAATCATCTAAGACTTATCAAAATAATACACTTTCTCTTCACTACAAAAGAAGAAAAACATGCTTTTTAAACTTAGGTATAAACAAGAGGAGTTAGAGAGATGCATGTGCCTGCAGGGCTGTGATCTTCTTGGGATAGTGGAGATGTGGTGGGATGGTTCCTATGGCTGGAGTGCTGGAATGAAAGGATACAGACTCTTTAGGAAGGACAGGTAGGGGAGATGAGGAGATGGTGTCACCTTCTGTGTCAGTGACCAGCTGGAGAGCACAGAGCTCTGCCTGGGGATGGATGAGGAGCTGGCAGACAGGTGATGGGTCAGGATTAAAGGGAGGGCAGGGACAGGGGACATTATAGTGGGGGTCTGCTATAGGCCACCTGACCAGGAAGACTGAGCAGAGGAGGCTCTCTCCAGACAGATATGAGCAGCCTCGTGTTCATAAGCCCTGGTGTTCAGCGGGTCTTCAACCTCCCCAGTATCTGTTGGAGGCACAACAGAGCAAGGAATAAACAATCCAGAAGATTCCTGGAATTCATTGATGATGACTTCCTTCTTCAATGAGGAACATAGGAGAAGGGTTCTGCTGGATCTCATTCACACCAAAAAGGAGGGACTGGTGGGGAATGTGCAATTTAGGGCAGCCTAGTCTGCAATAACCATGAAATAGTGGAGGAAACCAAATCCTTAGAGCAGTGAAGAGAGTACACAGCAAGCTCACTGCCAAGAACTTCAGCGGAGCAAACCTTGTTCTCTTTGGGGATGTGCTTGGTAGAATACTATGGGATAAAGCCCTGGAGGGAAGAGGGACCCAAGAAAGCTGGCTGATATTCTAGGATCACTTCCTCCAAGCTCTGGAGAAATGTATCCCTACAAAGAGCAAGTCAAGCAAAAAAATCCAGGAGACCTTCGTGGACGAACAATCAAAACCAAAAAGGAAGCCTGCAGAGAATGCAAGCAGGGAAAAATAGCTTGTGAGAAATACAGAGAAATTGTCCAAGCAATCAAGGATGAGGTTAAGAAAGCTAAGACATTGATAGAATTAAATCTGGCCAGGGATGTCAAGGGCAACAAAGAAAACTTCTCTAGGTCAGTGATAAAAGGAAGACAAGGGAAAGTGTGGTCATTCCCCAGAAGGAGACAGAAGACCTACTTTCCCAGGACATGGAGAAGGCTATGGTACTTGAATTTTCCTGTCTTCCCTGACAAGGGCTTCAGCCACACCACCCAAGTCACAGAAAGAAAAGCCAGGGACTGGGAGAATGAAGAACCAGTTGCTGGAAGGGATGCCATCCACAGGGACCTGGACAGACTTGAGAGTCAGGCCTGTGCAAACCTCCTGAAGTTCAACAACACCAAGTGCAAGATCTTGTACCTGGTTTGGGGCAATCCCAAGTACAAGTACAGGCTGGGCAGAAAATGGATTAAGAACAGTGCTGAGAAGGACTTGGGGGTGTTGATGGATGATAATGTCCACTTGCAGCCCAGAAAGCAAATATTATCCTGGGCCACAGTGAAAGCAGTGTGGCCAGCAGGGTGAAGGAGGGTTTTGTGCTCTTCTGCTCCATTATGGTGAGACCCCACCTGGAACACTGAGCATCCAGCTCTGGGATCCTCAACATAAGCCTCTTGGAGTGGGTCCAGAGGAGGGCCATGAAGACAACCAGAGGATTGGAGCACTTTTCCGTGGAAACAGGTTGAGACAGTTGGGGTGCTCAGCCTGGAGAAAAGTCTTCAGGTAGAGCTAGAAGATGCCAAGAGAAAATCTGAAGAAGGACTTTTCACCAGAGTGGGTAGGGACAGGAAAGGGGGAATGGCTTCAGACTGGAAGAGAGTAGGTTTATGTCAGATATTAGGAAAAAATTATTTACTGTGAGGGAGGTGAGGCACAGGAACAGGTTGCCCAGAGAACTCGTGGATGCCTCATCCCTGGAAGTGTTCAAGGCCAAGCTGGGTGGGGCTTTGCCAGCCTTTCCACCTGGTCTAGTGGAAGGTTCCCTGCCTATGGCAGGGTTGTTGGAACTAGGTTATCTTTAAAGCGCCTTACAACCCAAATAATTCTATGGTTTTATGGTTCTATGATTCTAATATTAAACATTGGTTGCCAAAATGATTAAATTGCTTTTTGGATTTCTTTTTTTTAATATAATAAAAGCAGGTAAGACTGTATAGCTATTTAAGACTCCCTATAGGTCTTTCTATCATGTGAAACAGGCACATGAACTGCACGTATCATCTAGGATTTACCATATCTGTATACATTGCCTGCATACATGGAGTGACCACATTTTTGAGAGTTGTATATACCAAACATTTGGAAATCTCAGGCATTTGCACAGAACTGTTCAATATCAAGGGAAATTGTTGAAGTCCTCTAAGACTTGAATTCATCATGGAGTTATTAATGTGAGACAGTGTTCCTGAATCACAAGTAGCCAAATTAAAAGTGTTCATTCAGATAAAAAGTCACAGATGAAGTTAGAATCATAGATTTATAAAATACTTTGGTTTGCAAGAGACATTAAAGATCGCCTAGTTCCATTGCCTGCCATGAGCAGGGATAAAGTTGGTTATTAATATTCTATTGATGTGAAAGTTCCTGTGATGCTGAGGGCCTGCCAACAAGCATGAGTGTCTGTCATCATCTTGTCATCCAGCACTGTGAAAGGAAAACTCTTGAAATGGTTTGCTAATATACATATCACAATTGGAATAATAATTTATTCTTATTTGTTTGGGTTATGTTAATTTATTGCATCTGTTTATTTTAAGTCACACTTGCTCTTGGCTGAATACAGTGTAGAGCAGAATACATTGTCTTCAATTGCATCTTGCAACTGAACTGGTATAAACAACGTATTTAATCAGTATTAGAAAATACATTTACAGTAAATTCCAATCTACTCATTAGGACTTAACAACCTTGAATGCAGGTATTCATTTTCACTTAATCAATGATACAGGAATTGGGGATTTTCTTTAAAGAATGAAAAACTTATATTCAATTCTAGTGAAAGCTAACAAGGCTGCAGAGATTAAATGGTATAACTCCATGTTTTACAGAGAGATTTTTAAAATCTATGCAAAATACTACTATCAATAATTCAGATACTAACTTCAAGAAGGGATTTGTTTATACCTACCATGTATGTAAAACGAAATAGTATGACAGTTGTCTCCTTAAAATTAACACTTGGGAACAGCAGTAACTTTAATTCAGGTTGCCATTTATAGCTGGAAATACACTGCATTTGGAAAGCAATAACCTTATTGTATGTATTTCATCAGAATAAAATTGCTAATGTTGCATCTCTGAAAAGATTATCCAAAAAAAAGGAAATTTTTCATAAACTGTTTTAACTGCTTGTTTTCTATAATTGTCCCTAAAAGGGAAAAAAAATAGGCCAGATATAGTGGTTAAATATAATTTTAAGTGTTGATGGGAAATATAGAAATTCCATGTAGATTTCATTCCAGAATTATAGAAAATAAAAAGTGAAAAAGAGTGTTGGAATATATTTTCCTTTCCATAAAGCCTGGGAAAACCTGTATCTTCCATGTCTTTTTGTGGTCACTTTTCTTTTTATGTGCCATGAATAACTCTGCAAAGATGGCCCTATGGGGAGGAGCACACTGAGCCGGGTACTGCTGCATTTTCACGCAAACCACTGAGGAATTCTAGGTAAATCACTGCATCTCTGCTCCAGTTCCCTTTGTGTGAAGCACTGACTGCTTCTACCTGTCTCTTTTTTCCCCCTAGAAATGGTTTATTCCTAAACAATCACCTACCGCACTTCGGTGCTAAATGCTGTGAAGCCCTGACTTTAACTGGACAGTTTGGATTCACTGACCAAAGGTCACACAGCTGTCCAGATTTGCCAATTCTAATTCAGTAATTTAGAGTTTTGTCAATAATAAAGAAATTTAAAAAGAGACAGAAATTAATCTCAGATTATTTGTCAATAATATTAAAAGTAATGTGGTTCTCTGAGTGTTAGATCTTAATCTAGTAAATTGCCAGCAACTGAATATGAGCCATTGAAAACAGTGTTATGAAACAAATAGATTTATGTTTTTCACTACTCAAAAGTTAGTAATCTTTCTTTAGTCAGTCTTTTCTCATTTATGAAGTGAAACCATTAATACTTTCAGCAGTGCTAACAGTCTTTGAAATGTGCATGCTATAATTTTTCACCTAGATGACAGAAAACTGAAATTTGGAAAACTCAGAACTAAAAGGTCCATTTTCTCCCAACTTCCTTGGAGAACATTATTTTTTGAAAAAGAAAAATTAAGATAGAATAAAAGATCTCAGTTTCAAAAACAAAATAAGCAGTCTATTTGTCATGCACTAATCAGTTGTATAAGACCACTGTCAATGCTAGTTCTGTGAAAGAGGGAAAAAGGCAGAGGAAGAGAAGACAATACAGCCCAGTAAAAACTCCATATGCATAGGTTGCCAGTTTTCCGGGACACTTACCTCTCAAGTGCATGCTACAGTCTTTCACCATCCCTCTAGCTTTTAAACTCTCACTCTTTATGATGATAATGAAGAAAGCAGGCAGCAGATGCTTCATCTTAACCATGAAAGAGAGGGTAAAGTGTGACTCTGGATATTCTTCAGAAAATGAAGATCACGATCAACAGACACTTGGGAGATTAGCTGTGTTCAAAGCACATTCAAAAACGTGGAGAAACTCATTAATGTTATATCATGTGGCTACTCTCCAGGGTTAAAGAAACAAGATAAACTTTATGCTAGTGTAGATACAAGTGGACTACTAAATAAATAATTTAATTAGTTCAATATCTCTCTCTCTTGTATTGTAAAGAACCTCTCCTTTTCCTGATGCATGTTTCTTTTCTTTTTCTTTTTCTTTTTTTTTTTTTTTTTTTTTTTTTTTTTTTTTGCTGTGTAAAAACAAATATCTGCATTTGCTGAGCAGGTTTGTTTGTTGCAAGCACCTGTTATCTGTGAACTAGGATACAGACTCTGTGAAGCCAGAGAGCACTAAAAGTGAGCAAGCTCTTCAACTCTCATGATAATTAGAAACAAGACAGAAGAAGTGCAAGGGGAAAATAGAGAATGGCAGGATATATTTTGAAAGATGAAAGGAACCTAGAAGAGCAGCAGTCTAATTAAACCAGAAGTGGATATGCTACGACCAGAGCACTCTTCTGTAAATGACACATCGTTAAAAGACATTAAAGCTTCATTCCTGAAGAAAATTTGTTACTACTGAAATAAGAGGAGAAAAACATGAGAGAAACTAAATTGATGTTATAAACTCCAACCATCTAAGAATAAAGATAAAGGGCGAAAGAAAAATACCATTTAAATAAGCTAATTCTGGAAGACATCAGAGAAAACAAGATACAGACTATTACAAAAAAAATAGCTAGTCATGAGAGCTAGAATGTTGATAACAATTATTTTCATTTCTTTTATTATCCTGTTCATATGATCAAAACATTCTTCATTAATTTGACCACCATATCAGAGCACCCACAGTTTATTACTACTAAACATAGTAATAATTTATTGATGCATGGGGAGAGAGACTAACATTTCAAAAGCATCCATTGTGTTTGGTATTTTAACTTTTAGTTACCCTACATTAGACTTATAACAGGCCTGCTTTCCAGAGGAGCTAAGTACTCCCTATTCCACCTAAATTCTGAGATATCTCCTGTGGCAGTTTTTAAGCCCGCGGCAATACTCTCTGATCAGAAAAAAATAGATGCATCCACCAGCAGTAGCCAGTTTTTCAGTAGGGGCTTTAAGCCATGATTCTCACAAGCCCATGGAAAAGTCTGAAGTAGAAGGATTTATACCTCACTACATATTTTTATTTTTCATATCTTGATCAAGCTACTAGGCTAGGTTATGAACAGGTGCATCAAAAAATTAGGAAATGGGTTCAGTGAAAGTTTGCTGTAAATATACTCCGCTAGTGACATGAGGCCTTTGCTCTGTTTTAACATGCATGTATTAAAATACAAATTCTCAAGTGTAATTGAACAATATGTGATAACAACGTGTATTACCACTGTGAAAAGACTAGTATTTTGCCTTAAAATATGCAGTAGAAATAGTAGCTAAGGTCATTAGAAATTTTGGCTGGTGTCTTAAACAACCCAGACTAAATAGTGATTCATTAAAAGTCCATTCCAGAAAGACAGAAATAAATTTTCTTCCCGTTTCGGTTAGTTGGTGGGTTAGGGTTTTATTCATTAAAGTAACTGTTTTTGCAATTGGATTTCATTTGCTTGGATGAGGGCTTGCACTGCAGAGCAATATGCACAGTTAAATATGCTGAATGGAAAAGCAAGGGTATAAAAAATTGCAAAAACGTACTTGGTTGTAAAAAATAAATTTCAGCACATGTAACTGATACGTGTTCAATATTCAAAGCAATCAAAATATTTTGGTCCTTAAGTCAGTGCTGGAAAAAGGGTAAACAAAGGACAGGAGACCCTTGTCTTCCCCAATGTGATCTGTTGCAATCTTATACATCTCAAGCAGTCCTTTCACAGCCTCCACTAGGAAAAAGTATTAGGTTAAACATTTTTAAGAAATGACTGTGTTCTGATTGCTTAAGGCAGCCCTATGAATGCAAGACTTTTTCAGGCTATGTCTATGTAACTGATAAATAAAAATTATTTATCATAATAAATATTCTGATAAAGAAAGTTCATTTCATTATTTATATAAAAATAAAGAATATTGACTAGTAGAAGCAGTAACTGTAAGTTGACATTAAAAGCGAAAATTTAAATCTTCACAGAATACTGGTATGGCAGATGGTGTTTGAAGAAACACCAAACTTAAGCTGAGTTTAGACTTTTGGAAGGGCAATATTCTTGCTGGGAGCCAAGTGTTGGGAGAGGTAGACAGGAAAGAGCTAGTTCAGAAATCTTGTGTAAGATCATGTGCGTAAAGTTAGTGTGTAAACTGAAATAACATTTGTTAGATATTGTGATGACCTATTCCATGTTCAGATCTTCAGAGGATTTGCAGGAAGCAAATCCAATATATTTTGTCATATTACGGGGTAAACTACACAAAAGAAGGGAAGTAGGAACAAGCAGGAAAAAAAGGGATCCTTACCCTCCAGAGGAACTAGGAGAAGTCACATACGTGCCTTTGCTGTGCAAGTGGGAAATTTAATCCCTTTTTTGTTAACTACAATGTAAATTCACTGTTCTGACAATTTCCAAATAAACTTACTTTCAAATATTATTTCATATTCAGTTTTAGCAATCCTTATGAAAGTACCAAAACTTTGCAAAATACAAGACTGGTCAGCTCTCAAGTATTATTCATTATTTCAGGATTAGTTTCAAGATATTGATTTGGTAATTTACCCTGTGTTAAACATACAAAATCTCTAATACTCACCCAGGTATGAATGGATACAGTTATAAAGAGTTTGTGTTTTGATATACTCCTTTAAGAAGCTTTCTTTTTCTTTTCCTGATGTTATCTGCATAGCTTTCACAAGAGGGTTTCTTGTTAAACTATCAGATAAGACACAGGTAAAAATCTGGGCTGATCCACATTTGAAAAGGACAGAAGCACTGTCCAGCCCTTTTGAATGGCCAGGTGGCAGCAGATCATGTATATGATTTTAAAGCCTCTGAAAATTGACTCTACCAGCCCTCAAAGGAGGAGTGCTCACCACCTACCAGGAGGCCCAGCACAACAAAGGTGGGAGACCAGAAACTGACAGGCAGAGCCTTGGAGAGGAAAGGGTACAAAGAAGAGAGGAAAATTTTAACAAAAACACAGGTAAGCAAGAAATAATAAATTTTAGACAGCACTTTCATCACTAAACAATACAAGGGAGAAAGAAAAAACCTTTCTTCAAGAACAAATGGACTCATGAGAAACCCTGACAAAAAGAATGGAGACAGCAAATCCAATAGCAATGAAGAAATGCAGCTGGGGTCAGCTTATATTGTGCAACAAAGGTGAAACAGGCCATGGCACAGACTGAAATTGCAGTCAATTGTGGGAGGAATCAATTCTTTCAGTGCTGCACTTATTGATATTAGTTCATAAAAGTAAAAGGAATTTGTTCTCAGATAATCCATGTCCTTGTTTTGTTAATATAAATACTGAGCTGCAAATGTTACTATTTAATACTTTAAACTGGATGCAGAACCTTTGGCCAAAGCCTCTTCCTTGCACTGTGGTGTAAGGAATCAAGCAGTTTCCAGTGAAGCATCTCTGTGTACTTAGAGGTGTAAGTGAAAATAGCATTTGGCCCACTGAGTGTATTTTCCTGGGGATTCATAAGGATTTTCAGCAGATATTTTTCCCCAGGTCAGTAGTTTTAGTATAGCAGAACACTCTGCTTTACTCCTGTGTAAAATGAATGCCTATTGAAGATTAAAAAATATTATTAAAGGTGTAAAAAGGTTCCAAATATGTAGCTTTCAGAAATGCTTTCAGAGAACTTATATTGAATTAAAATATATGGCATGACTAATTTTTAAGTACTTTTTAAACTATTTTCCTCCAAAAGGGAAAAAAATACTTTTAACCTAGTGGAATCCATGAAAAATGAAATAAAATTTTTAAAAAAATAAAAACCAGACAAGACGTTAAGTCAAATTTATGTGGCCTTGGATCTCCTCAGAATGTGCATGTTCTGTAAATGAAGACCTTTATTGTAAAAGCAACATTTTATTAAATAGAAAATTATATTATAAAATATAACACTCAAAAAAATTGTATTTCATCTTCTATCCTTTTTCTCATTCTTGGATGCTGGAGGAGGGGTTGATAGGAAAGGTGAGCAGGAACACATTTCATTGAAGTAAGTCACAATCTAAAGAACATTACCAACTAGGGCAAATCTAAAGGATGTTCACCTTAAAATGACACTTAGTAAGTTTTTCAATATAAAGATCTTCATGAAGTTTACATTTCTGGTTTTAAAATCTAAAGTTTTTCCAGGTGTTCTGTTTCACTCTGATATAAAATAATATAGCTGTGGAGTGGCAAATACAGTTAATGTTGTGACTCGTTTGCACTGTAATTATAGGGTAATCACTACATAGCTTATCACAGAATCATTGATTGGCCTGGTTGGGCCTTAAAGATCCTCTAGTTCCACCCCTCTGCCATAGGCAGGGACACCTTCCACTAGACCAGATGGCTCAGGGCTCCATCCAAGCTGGCCTTGAACAATTACAGGAATGGGACATCAACAACTTCTCTGAACAACCTGTGCCAGTGCATGCTGTCATGCATTGTCACTACATGTTCTTGTAAATACTCTCTCTCCATCTTTCTTTTAGATTCACTTCATGTACTGGAAAGGTACAATTAGATCACCTCAAAACCTTCTCCTTTTCAGGCTATACACTCCTAACTCTCTCAGCTTTTCCTTAAAGGAAAGGTGCTCCAGCCCTCTGATCATCTTGCTGGCCTCCACTGGACTAGTTCCAGCAGGTCCCTGTCCTTCCTGTGCTGGGACCCCAGAGCTGGATGCTCCAGGAGGGTCTCACCAGAGCACAGCAGAGCAGAAAGGCAGAATCCTCTCCCTGGCCCTGCTGCCCCTGGGGCTCTGGATGCAGCCCAGGACACGTTTGGCTCTCTTGGCTGTGAGTGCCATGGCTGGGGCCTGTCCAGCCTCTCACCCACCAGCACCCCCAAGTCCTTCTGGGCAGGGCTGCTCTCAATCTGTTCATCCCCAGCATGTGCTGATACCGGGGGTTGCCCTGACCCAGGTGCAGCAGGTTATACTTGGTCTTGTTAAACCACAAGAGATTTCCATGGGCTCCCTTTCTGAGCTTGTCCAGGGCCCTCTGGATGGCAATCTCTAAGCACTTAATGAAACTGTACTTTAGAACTGAATTTCATAAACTAGTAAAAAAGAAACATAACCATCAGCAAAATCTATTGTTCAAAGTAATTCATGTTGCTGTACACAATGCAGTGCTACAGATCTGTGTACAGGGATTCTGATTTCTTGTTTTTTGGTGTATTTGCATTTGGCCAGTGCTGGTATAAATTTGGGTCGTGCTGACAATTAACATTCACTTCTAGCTGTTGGCTGCTTTTTCAGTCATCACAATAAACTCCTCGCTTAATTTAATTTCTACAGTGGCATAGTCTCATATATATATGTATATGATAAGATACATACAGATAGATCAATCAGCTGCCCTAAGAATGATATTTCTTATTAATATTATGTAGGTTATGCTTCTATGCCTTGTCAACTACTTTTGGGGTGTAATGCTGGAGACTGTGGCCCCTGTCTTTCTCTTCGTGACATGTTCTGTAAAGGAATAAACATCACTGATCCTTCAGCTCTGCTTGCATTCTTATCTTTGGGGATGCAGCCTTCAAGGAAGCAAAGAAAGGAACACACTCAGCTGGTGAGACTTTTCACTTGGCTGGATAAAAGTAACAGACTTGTCAGTCACCAAGCTAAAAAGGAACTAAGATCATGAAATGGGCCCAGCTAAGATCTTTCATTAACTATGTTCCTAAAAGGGACACAGAGCATGAGCAACTTACTGTTGTCCCAATGGATAGGTGAAAGCTTGCAATCTACATTAGGAAGGAAGAAATGAAATGGAGAGGAGAGGTACTTACAATGCCTTATTACCCTGCATTTTTTCAATAAATTGTATTATTTCTTTGCATAGCTAGTAAATGTTATCACATCTACATTCCTTAATTATGAATCCAGTGCTGATGTTCATAGGACCTCTCCTGCACACTTAAAGCTGGACAATTTGTCATTAAGCCCTTTGGACAGTTATGCCTCAGGGGGCTCAGTCAATCAACAGCAGTAGAAAAGAGCTGCATTTCAAATTTTCTTATTTATAGGACTTGAATAAGCAATGAAAGTGGGTGCAAAACACTTTGGAACTAAATGTACTATTATCATCATAACTTGCAATCTGAACCTATGACATTCAAAGTTGAGAAAATTGCTTATGTTTCAGGAGACTCAACAGAGTTAATCGGCAATCAGAGATCGCTCAGCTGATATGCAAAAAGGAATGGGGAAGAAGGGCAGAAAAATACCTAGGAAAATGGTGGAGATGAACAACAGAAAGAGGTTGTTCAATCAGTAATATCAGCAGCAAAAGGTGCATTAATGTACTTATCATCAATTTTCTCGTGTACATCAGCAGGGGAATGCCCACAGAAACCAGGACTGGGACATGGTTATACCCTATCCCAACAGGTATCCAAGTAATGTTCTGTGTTGGAAAAGGCAAGACAAAGCACGCAGTGCTTTAAATTGCTAACACACCCATGTGATACTGGAATGACCCCCAGAAAGCTAAAGAACATCAGTGTGTGGAATAATTGACCTCATAATTCTGAGACTGAGATATCAGCTTCTACTGACAGATTTAACTATGTCTGTCTGAGCTTCAAGACCAGATCACTAAAATGACATTCAGGCCCTGGGTTTCCGGCTCCTGCAAGACCATTTAAGTCTATATTTTCAATGCCCTGGCTGTGTGTGTATGAGAACATGATAAATATTATGAGATATAAATTTTTTCTTTTTGTACCCGTTGTCTCCCCTGCGCTTGGCAAACATGAATCCAGAGCAAATGTATTACACAGAGCATAACACGCTGTTAAAAGGACAGTGATCAAATGTAGAGCCTTTGCTGCAGCTGACACTTCGGTGCTGCCAAGCACTTCCACTCCCATTTCCTAGATCAGTTTTTATTTTGTATTATTGTGACCATGTGAAAATGGGATGGTTCATTTTTATTCCTTCGCAGTTCTACTGCACGTGGTTTGCAATGTCAAGGTGTTGAAGTCTGAGAGCAGTTGATCATATTTTCAAACAATATACATCAATATAGCTCTAGGGAAGTCATTATGCACAACCTTTTTTACCAGAGAGAGAGCAGCAGTCATCTGAAATCTGTAGCACATGGATTGTGATTTCTAAATTAACAGCAATAACTTTTCTACTCAGCTTTTTTTTCCTTTAAAACTTAGCACATCTTAATAAAACTTAATCCATCTTAAATCACATATGTATGTGTATCTTTATAATTTTAAATACTGATATCTGCCACTTCTGTTATTGATTCGATCCTCCCGCTATACTGCCTCAATAAATTACTCTTGTGGAAATTACGTTTTATGACATATCTTAAGAGCACATAGAACGATCTGAGGATATTAGTGTAGTTTCTCCTAATTTGCAAAAATCAGGCACACATCAGAGAGAGGCAGGGAGGCAGGAAGGCAGGGAGGCAGGGAGAGAGGGAGGCAGGAAAGCAGGCAGGAATGCAGGCAGGCAGGCAGGCAGGCAGGCAGGCAGGCAGGAAGGAAGGAAGGCAGGCAGGCAGGCGGGAAGGCAGGCAGGCGGGAAGG
>VZTJ01003662.1:45235-61442 GCA_013397795.1 Orthonyx spaldingii
GGAAGGAAGGAAGGAAGGAAGGAAGGAAGGAAGGAAGGAAGGAAGGAAATGCCCTGTTCTAAGATTGGAATTTAACCAGTTTTAGAGCAACCTGACAAAATATATTAAAAAATCAGCATCTAATCACAGTTTTAATGTACATGAAATTAATTTTCACAGTTATTTGCAGATATACTACTGCCAGGATATATGCTGTTATATGTCTGTATAGTTTCAGGTATTAGTAGATAAAAACTATTTGAGAAGATGGCCTGTATACTACTGCAGGACAATTTTTAGTTTAGGAATAAGAAAATTTTATTCAATAATTTAGAAAATGTAATGGAAAATTGCATTTGAGCAATAGTGAATATGTCTTGTATATGCTTTTCTCCATAGAAGCTACAAAGGACACATGTCATCTACCAACCTCAGCTATAGAGCACAAACCTTCAGCTCAAGTTTTTTCCCCAAATGTATCTTTTGGTCTTCCATTCAATACCTATATCAACTGGTATGATAACAATCATCTAAATAAACACTATTAACCTTTTATTTCTGAGGGAAAATATATTTTGCTTGGATAAAACACCAAAGCAAGGGATATCGGGGGAGAAAACACCTTACAGAATTTATACCTATAGATCTTACCAAATCAAACACAGAAGACAATTTCCTGATGCCTACACTCTTCTACAGGCTGACTTCTGTCCGTCAATGTGTTCCTGCTTACAAACTGTACTCAAACAGATCTGGTAGCAATTGATGGGCGTTTGCAGGTGTGTCTTTTTTTTTCCTTTTATGATTTTAATTTGCATAGGATAATACTTCCATATGGAAATCAGTTGCTACTACTTCTTTTTTGCAATTTTAAAAATTAAGTTTCATGGTTCCCCCATCACCTAACACCAGGCACAGTTTGCCCCAACTCTTTCACTTGCACAAACTGGCACAGAGTCCAGAATTGTGTTTGATTTAGCAGTCTTTAATTCTAAACAATACTGTATGCCCATTAGTAATGCTTAAGATTTTTTTAAAACAGCAGCAATAGGTTCAATGCTGCACTAAAAATTGTAGCCAAAGCCATGTTGCAAAGTACCCCAATTAATGTAACATACCATAAAATCTCTTGAAATATTATTTCAGTCCCAGATATTGAATGATATATTGTCTAATGGTCTGGCTGACAGAAAAGGACTCCAAGTTTCTTGTCAAGATATTTGAGGTAAAACAATAGCATGAGAATACGGCCTTTCATTTATTTTTCTCATCTGCATGCACTGAACATCTTTCATTCATATTTAGTAAGGAGGTATTCCCCAGGCATTCAAACCTCATAGCCTAATTCCAGTTTGAGATTTGATTATCCACCTTAATCCCATTAGACACTGATCTTTTAAACAGCAGGAAAATTGCTGACAAAATGCCACCAAGAACATTAAAATTCCATTCACAGGAGGAATTTAATATTACAATTAGTTGCAGTAGCAACATAAGCATTGTAATTGTTTACATTTATTTAGTTACTGAGTGAGAATTAAAAAATGCTGAATGAAATGAGCAATTGTTCCATAAATGAAAAAAAAAAAAAAAAGATTAAGAAGGAAAGCAAGACAGCTTCAAATTCTAACCAAATGGACTAACTTCCATTTGCTTCTAACTTAGGTTGCATAGATAATTTTTGTCTAGTATTAAAAAATGGATTTTTTCTTCTCTGAATAACTGAAACACAAGTGTTTTTTTTAGAGTTATATTTATAAGAAAGAGACATTTCCTTATGGAAATGTGTGGTATAATGAAATCTGAGGTTTTCCATCATTTGGGGAATCAACTTGAGGGCA
This sequence comes from Orthonyx spaldingii, assembly GCA_013397795.1. Classification (NCBI taxonomy): domain Eukaryota; kingdom Metazoa; phylum Chordata; class Aves; order Passeriformes; family Orthonychidae; genus Orthonyx; species Orthonyx spaldingii. Next base: position 47,056 of record VZTJ01003662.1, read on the forward strand.
AATGCCTAAGGTCCATTTAAAAAACCAGCTATACTGGAGGGGATCTAATTTATGTTTCCCTTTACTGAGCCCCTAGTCTTCTAAGTGACCAGTTTTGGTGTCTCACCTTCTTTAATATTTGACTTGTCTGTATAGCAACCTTGGACTGTATAGCAACCTAGGACTGTCTTGCTACAATTTAGGTCATGACCTCTTTTTCTGTCCATCATAGTTATGGACAGTACATTTCTCCTTCCTCTGTGCATATTTGAAGGTCATTACGCTCAAATGATGGAATGGACAGACAATAACCTCATGAAGCTTAACAAAGACAAATGCAGTGTCCTGCCCCTGAGGGAGAGTACCTTCCTATATCTGCGCAGTCTGCTGCCCTGCTGGCTTGGTAGCAACTATAGAGAGTGGGACCCAGAGGATAATGTCTTAAAAACGAGTTCATCTTCTGTTTTTCTAGTCAAGCCTTCCCACAGATTGATTGTATATGAAAAGGAGTTACTGAGAAGACACAGATTGCTCTTCTGTGGGTTGCAGAGTGGAATACAAAGTTTCAACAGATACAAAGTCAAACACGGGAAATTCCAGCTGGACCTACTGCCAATCCTTCCTCATAAAGTGTTGAAACACTGGAGCAGGTTCCTTTCTCAGAGAGGCTGTGAAATCTCCATTATTCCTACAAGTTTTGAAACCTCAGCTGGACAAGGTCCCAGGGAAGCTGTTTTAAGCCTGAATTTAACCCTGTTTTGAGCATTTCTGGAAGATATACAAAGTCTTAATCATAACCTTCAGCAACTAGTAGCAAGTGAATTAAGAGAGAGAAAACCTAAATGCTTTTAAAGGAGAAACAAATAATATTAATACACTGGAAAACAGACTAAAAATGGACAGGGTGAGAGCCTTCTCACATACTGAACAAATGCATAGAATTCAAATACTACAATACTACAAGAATTTCCAACGTATTTCAAGGTATTTTATTCTTAATGCAGCATGTGTCTTTTGACATTAGCTTATATCTGTACGTTCTATTCTTGCTAGCCCTTCCTATACACTTTTCTATAAAATGTACTCCAAATCTGCAAAAGCCAGCATACTGTGATGTTATATTCAAGATTCTAATTTATTTTTTTTCAAAGAGTCACTCTATATTTGGAAAAAAATCAGAGATATCCTAGAGTTGTTAAGAATCCAATTTTATTCTCCTTATTAAAAAGAGAGATATTGTTTTAATTACTTCTATATTCTTATGTGGTACTGTTGGGGTTTTTTTGCCTTTTTTATTCTACTGTGTTTAAGGACTGGCTACTTTGGTAATGAGCATCAATGCAAACAAGTGGAATATGTAGTAGCTGAAAGAAAATTCACAAAAGCATGCATAAGCATGTGCAATTGTGAACACAATATACATGCACAGTGATGAGAGTTAGTAAGCCATCTCTAGGTGGAGTAGCGACGTGAACAGTAAAGCATTCAATATGTTATATATGTCTCCATTATTTTTCAGATTTTCTCTGAGAATAAACATTTTGGACCCAAAGTATTAAATTATCATAAGAAAGTTTTAATTTCCTTCCTGCTTTTTCTAGTCAGACTTTCTGAAAATGCACATTGGTTCTACAAACCCCTTACTGTACTGCAAATCTGATTCCATATTGCAAAGGATATTTTTGTTTGTTTGTTTTCTGTGTGTATCTTTGAGTTGGGAAGGGCTGGCTATTTATATTTATGCAATGTTTTCACTGTTAGATGAGAGAACAAAAGGACAAATTGCACATTGGTGTAAAAGAAACTATGAGAGTTTTTATTCTGAACCACACAGATTATTTTGTTGTGTCTGCTCTGAATTGCATTTTACCAGACCTGGAATAAGATAAAGGAAACATCTAACATGCAGTGACTTTCTCCTGTTAACATTTTGAAGGATTGCACAGATGAGCCAATCAGGCTTTCATTCCTTCCCCGAAAAACCCTTCCTGTTTATAACAAGTGCTTTAAGATGTGAATATAGGAAAGGTCTGCATCAGCCTGACATCAGTGACCACTGCTGACCAGAAATGGAAAGCAGCAGATAGGCAGACATTTGCTGCCCTCTTTTGGAATATATAAGTGAAGATTCAGCAGATGATTCAATGTGGTTTTGTTTTTATCAGATATTTCCCTTTGCCACGTTCCTCACATCAATGGATTTTTAGTCAAACTCTTGCCTTACTGAATTAAAAATCCATTGCTGGGTTAGGTACTTAAAATTCCACCAAAAAAAAAAAAAAAAAGATTGTTGAGATAGATTTTTCAGGTACAAAGATCATTTGGATACACTGAACATATTCTTTAATAACTGAGTAATTGAGCACTTATTTTAAAGGCTAACTCTCCTGTTTTTTCTTTTAATTTTAATAAAATTATTTTATGCCAATATGTGAAGTGTGTGAAGTGCCCTTGAAAAAATAATAGTTGGTCTTTCTGTTGTAACAGAAAAAATAATGCATAAAGAGTGGTAATATCTCTTTATGCATAATAACTCTTTATTCATTATTTATTCTTTATTGATTCTGCTTTCGCTTTGACCCGACTGACATTTCACTAAATATTAGAACTAATAAACTAAGAATCAAATGAGATGTCGAATAAAATTTTAATCTGAAATACTACAGAATTCTAAGTACCTTAGCAAAATTGTCATCACCTACAAACGCAGCAAGGAAATTATCAGCAACCTATCAGAGACCTTAAGTGGGGCATTAGGACAATAGAAACAGGATATAATACACATCAAGGTCATCAGAACTGTACCAGAAAAAAAATGGCTGTTTGAAAAGAAAGCAATGAGGAGTGTTTCGAAGCAGTTATGGTAGTAAATTAAGAAGCTTATACTAAGCAACATAGGTTGCTAAAGACAACATCATTGTATGCACAAAGGAAAGTCCATTTACACTACAATCGCTGTATACACAGGTCAATCTATACCAATATCTTTTTCCTGGCGTTTTTTTTTTCATCTTTTCATCTTTTCTGTATACGACACAGAAAATATTTTTGGTGTCATTGAAATTTTTGGGCAGGAAAACCTCAATCAAATTAAATGAACCTTTCTTATTCTTAAAAAATACTATCCTATGCAATTTTTATACATGACAATTGTTTCATTGTTGTGCTTTAATGAACATGCTATGTTGTAAAAACAGAATAAGACAATTCCTTTTGTTATCAAAATATCTGTAAAAGCACTTTATAATAGACTACACTAAAATAAATTACCAATGTTACATGACAAGTCTCAATCTTAGAGCAAGATCCTGAGACCACTATTTCCTGTGTTTAGTTAGTAGCTCTTGGACTTTCACAAAATGTCTATTATTATACCTAGACCAGGTTCTATCAAGCTCCAAATTCTAAGTCTGCTGGGGATTTAAAATTTTTAAGACATTTGTAAACTGACTGGTTCTAAGTCAGGGAATACCGTTATTAAGCTATGCAAGTCTAGAATTAATTACATTGCTTGGTGTGATTTCTGTCATTGAGACTACTAAAGTAACTTTAATGTTGACAATGATTTATCAACATCATCAAATGTGAGGAACAGGATTGTAAGGAACTGTGAATCTTTTAGAAGTTAAGTTTATATTTACAAATTTGGCACATTCAATGCAATGACTCTACAGCTCCCATTCAGTGGAATATCATTAAGCAAAGCTCTTACATAATAGCTTTTCAAAACAGGTCTTACTTTCTAGAGAGGAAGTTAAAAAGATACACAGAACTCTAAAGCTTACAGTGCTGAAATATTTCTTCTCTATTACTTACCAGTTTATTAAGATTTCAACCTTAGAAATACTTTAGCTTTAAAATACAAAATTACAGTTATACATTACGTGATTTTTGGAGTATAAATATGTTTCTCATTGCTCAGAGGGAGATCAATCCTTACAATTACTTTGTCATTTTCCTTGTTGATTCTGGACCTAGTAGGAATAACAGTGTTATTTTCTGTCCACGTTAAAAATCTTAAAAATAATTTAATGTCTTCAATATTTTGTTTTTTGCCACAGTCTTTTTTGTAGTTCCCAGCTAACAGGCTTAATTAAACTAGAACAATCAAATCCAGATTGAGGATATCCCAAAAATGTTATTTTGGAAAACCTGAAATATATTTTTATTGCCCACTATATCCCCATTAACTGTGTTTATTTAGGATTAATTTATGCTAGTATGTTATGCATACTATATGTGAATATATACTATAGTAGAAGCAATTCTGACCTTACTGTGTAAGTCCAGTAACAGTACAGGCCTTTAACAAATCAGTGTGGTTTTTTTATGTCTTTCACAGAAATTTGGTGAATAATGTTAGTCTAAGCCCACCAAGTGAAACAGCATTTCATCTACCACAAACACAGTTCACTCTGATTCTGGTCTAATTCTTGAAGTCAAGAGACTATTTCCCTACAGTTAGAGGAATTTAACTGATTTTAAATAGAGTCTGCAATGATTTCTTAGTTTGTCAGTCATCAATACTAGAAATCTACTGAAGAAGATTTATCACCTGCTATCACAGAAAATTATTTTTATTTGTTTTTTACTTCCATTTCACCTGCAGTCAGGAATTTGAAAACTTTCTCAGCCATAACTAGAGCACAATTTCTGACAGTGGGGCTTCCAAATATACAATCAGTCATTCTCATAAATAAACTATGATGACTTTAGAAAGTGGTATATGGGAAAGAGAGTATAGAAGCCACAGCACTGACAATCTCAGACAATAGATCATTACAATGTCCTCCAAGGCCATCAGTGGAATGGCTCATCTACTGTCTTTACAATTCCCCATGTAGCTATTCAGCAGAACTGATTGTGATAAAGAATTTGTATAGGTGGCATTAGAGTTTCCATAAAAGATCTTAATAGCTTATGTTGTAGTATTATAACCCTATTTTAAACATATCTTTCCAAGTATACCTTAAAAAAATCACAGTTACATGGTTGCATTGGTAAAAAGCCTATATTTGTGCTTGCACATAAAATCTGAGTGTGTGTATATCTACACTTAGAGATTTTGGCTTTTTCCGAGAGTGATGATGAATATCAGAATTAAAGCAACAGCATCTGTAGCCAGAAGAGACTTACTATTAACCTGACATGTTCAGATTTTATCTGCTTTCTTTCATTTACCAACCGTAACATGAAACTTTCTAAACATGTAATAGCTATTGTATCATAAAATTATATTTTTATTTATGTAGTCTGTAAGCCTTCCCTGTTCCTATCAAGAGTCTTTTTTTTCCCCACAAAGTAGTTAATTGGCTTCACAGTTTAATTTATTTATGCCATAAATTGCACACTGCCTGAATACTATACTATAGCAACAAGATGTCAATATTCATGAAGGCATAAGGATACCATATACACTATGAAGTTGCACCGCCTTAGCTCTTTCAGTAATGTGTTCATATCTTTAGGGTAATACATTTTAGTAGTCTCAATAACCTGAGAGAAGTAAAAAAGACATATATAGTGCATTTCCAAGGGACACATGATGAGTACTGTTTCATCATATGTGCAGTATGAGCTGGGTCTCTCTCCAGAGATCTTCAAGGGTTTAGGATAACAGGAAGTCAAAGACAGACAGAGCGAGGTGAACCACAGCTGTCAGCTTTTTTATTCCTAGTTCTGGATTGCTTAAGGGTTTTAAAACTGTCACTAAGATCAAAAGCCTAGCACTTAAGACAGCCCTCAGGCAGTCAAAGAACAACACTTTCATGTTTAGTGCCTCCCACCAGAATTCATAATATAGCGGCTGCCTATCCTTTCTACAGTTGCAGCATTTCCTAATTGGGTATAATGGATACTAGCAAACGTGTATGCCATTGGATTTCCTACAAATCTGTATCTGCCCAAAATGTCATATCATAAAAATATGTGAAAATATATGCCAGTATATTGAGGAATACCATATACATGTGCATTAACTTCCAAATGTCTAGTTCTGTCCGGCTGCCCTCTGCAAAAGAAATTTCATAGGACTATAGGTTTCTCTAATCCAGGAAAAAGTCATGCCCACAGCATTCTTTGCTATTTCTGTCCCTCTGTATTGGCAACCTGTCTTAGAAATTAGCTACTAGCCATTCCACTTTGAAACATAACTATCAATATCCACATGAAGATGCATCTGGATATGAACCATAGATACCATCCAGATAGGTTACTGGATAAAATCTCTGAGACATCCACTAATGCTATTTGTAAGAACTCTTTCTAACTGTTGTTGATTTTCTAGTTTTATATTGAGTGCTACTCACTCTGACAGGCTTCAAGACAAAACTTACATTTCAATAGTGGTAAATCACACGTGTTCTCTTACTGTAACCAAACAGAAAATAAAATGGATAAGTAGAGAAGACTGATCATTTCTTGGATGCTTTTCTTGGCCTGTGTTTCTGACCCATTGTCAGAAAATAATGGGTTTAGAACAATATTCCCAGAAAGAAAATACTTAAATTTGCCTCTGAAATAAATGCTTTCAAAAGGAAAAAAAAATGAGCAAATTATTAATGTCAAGAATTTCATCTACACAAAATACTTCAAAAAAAGGTTACTTCCAATACCTAAAATTCTTAGAAGTATATACATTTTAGCAGTATCATAATTGTTTTGGAGACCCTTCCTTGAAAAAAAAATTAAAAAGAAGAAAATTACAGGCAACCAGCTTTAACATGTGACATTTGAATACAGGTTGACTATGTTGTAATTCCTAGGAAAGTGTCTTCATCAGAAACCTTAGAAAGTGCACCCCATGGAGCAGACAAAGTAGTATTTATTCAGCTCTATGATGACATTACCCATGTTCTAGCCTTGGCCACTCATCTTCTGGGTCATTCTGAACAAATTGATCCATTTTTGTCCTTTTCAATAAAACAGAGACAATGACATTACCTCCTTTGGGAAGCTCTCTGGCATCTCCTAATAGAAAAGGTTGTTAGGCTGTAACTTACAGCCTCATCAGAACCAAAATAATTTTTTTGTTGATTGTTAGTGAAAGTACCTTTTTCAGGCCTTCCCGCTTTCTTTCTAACACTTTCAAATTTCAAGTCACTTATGCTGAATCATATTATATATCTTCCTATATATCTGTATAGCATCCAGTATTGAGATATTTGCAACCTGATGGCTTGAAACACAGATCATAATAACAGTAAGTGTAAGTTTAGAGAGGTTTTTGAAGTCCAATATTAGGGAGAAAACTTTCAGAATTCTGACTTTCAGAATAATTGTTTCTCAAGCAAAGTAGGTTTTCTCATTTCAGAGAGATGCTTAACCTCTGCCTGGAACCACAGTTTGGATTATGACAGCCTTTAGTCAGCACAAAATTCTAGTCATTGTACAAAAACTGTTTGTGAAAATGAGTCTATGGTAATTGAGATCTATTTCAGTGCCATTTTATTTTTGGTTTTGTGTGCATTTGCCAGAGCTAAGTGTTGTGGTACCTTGTGTCCTTATTGACTTATTTCAGTCATGAAATGTTAGTTGCAGTGTGGTATAACAAGCTGTGGCACAGTAACCCAGTACAATCCAGTGAAACATGGTACATAGGAAACTTCACTGAAGTGCTCTTTTTCCCTTCTACAAAGATCAGACCATCTGACACCTACAATCATCTCAATTTGAATGAGTAGATGACACTGCAAGGCAAAGGGAGCTATGATGTTATTACAGGATTTTAAATGTGTGAAGCACATTCTTCTAATTTGACACAGACAAACAGAAAGCAATAAACCATTCAGGTAATATGTGAAACAGCCAAATTGTAAAACTTTCACAGAAGTTTTTTAAGAGAATTTTCTTGTAATTTGTGGTCTTAGATTGATTTTATACAACTTTCAAACTAACCAAAAACATGAGAGAAAAGCTCTGAGCCTGTCTTTTCTGTGGTCCATCATATCAAACCACAAACTATTACTTCTGTAACAAAATATCTCTAAAAAAACAATCAAATTATGTAGTTATCAATTAAGAACACCCCACAAATACATAATTTTAAGATAATTGTGTGAGAAAATGTTCGACATAACTGTCATAATCTTTGAATCAAAATTCTTGTAAGAGTTTATCATACTTCTAAGAATTTTAATAAGGTACAAAGAGATTTATGTATTTTCACTTGACCCAAAGTAAATCCATGACTTGGTAGATCTGGGTGCAGTTTCCTGCCTTGCTCTGAATTCCAGATATGTAGGATCTTAGTGCTTCCATTCTCCACTGCTAAAATGGAAGAAAAAGTCTATACTGTTGCTGTCAGAATAAGTGGGGTCTAAAGGACCATAATTTCTCACCCCTCCTACTTGGTGCAGCCGCAATTGCTCTGAACAATGTGCCCTCTGAGTCAGATGACAAGGAATGGACTACAGTACAGCAGTGCTCAGCCTTGCCCTTGCAGAATCTTTCTACCACACTGCATAACTGAGGGAGTTACATACAGCCAGAGCCTGGCCTAGTTAAAACTCAAAGCCAGGGAGATGCCCTTATTAAGGTTAGAAATTGCAAGTAAGCTGACATGGGAGTCTGACAAAATATGATGGTTTTCTCTCATCCCTGAAAACACCATGAAGCTCTTCTTTATCTTTTCCAAATTCTAAGTGACTGATCATAGCAAAATTAGATTCTCTATTGCAACTCCCTTTCCCACTTATGTTCAGTAGTTTTGATAGTCATTAATTTGAGTTTGATATTTACTTTTGGAAAGGAGATAAACACCCCTTTCTTAATGAACGGTGTCCTATTTATTCTTCAAACATTCATCATGGCATTTCCTAAATTTTCAAGAAGGCATTTGGATCTCACTATTGAGTGTACCATCAATTATCTACAATTATTTTATTTGTACACATACAAAAGCAAGGCATATAAAGAAAGAATTTGGTTTTAAGCTATTCAAAGTACTCATTAAAAACAGTCTTTGGAAATCTCTGAGAAAGAATTCCTTCTTTCAATTCTCAGAGCCTGAAAACATTCTGGATACATGAAGTGAGTGAAGAAGTGCCTGTCTTAGCATCCTAGACAAGATGTCTATACCCATTCTTTTACATATAAGTTGAAAGAAATGTCAGGTGCATTAGACTATATACTCTAATAGAACTGTGAAATTTAAAGCTTTTATATCTAGAAAATACCCAGGCTACCTGTTGATGCCTTTTATCCCTATTCATTAATATTACCGCAGCAGTCTGTGTTCTGAAAGTTCTACCTGATGGTTCAGAGCCTTGTCATGGAAGGCACTGCACATGCAGTGCTGTAAAAGCTTCCAGTGGAGACATGTGAGAGGCTACTGGAAGTGCTAAAGACTACAAAAAAGACAAAATGAGAGAACTGGAGTAGGAGCTCTAAAGAAAGAACATTGTGTCATGTGGCCCAACTGTAAAATAGAAAAATTGCATGCAATTATTTTCCAAGCTGAGTGTGATGATGTGAAAGGGACGAACTAATGATGATGCACTCTGCTTGTTAGAGGTATTTCCTTCCTGAAGCTCAAGGTTACAAATGCTCTTCACATGGCTTTTTTTCCTTCTTTCCACTAGAAATGTGGTGGTTACAAATAAATTCTGTAAACAGAGAGTTAATAACACTCCAAAGACATTATGAAACAATTTTAGTTCCTAATGCCAGACATACAGTCTTGGCAATATTTTTTTCCTGACTTCAAGCATCCTGTATTGATTGATTAATTATTCTACCAATGAACTAATAAATATTGACCTTATATAGTTGAGCAGCATTTAGCCAAAAGTCAGTAATCCACATCGATCACTTAATGGAACATCAAAGCTCAGCATCTCTGACAGTTTTATGTCATTCAGCAAAAATCTGTCTATGTTTTGATGATACCTTGACCTTTCTTATTAGGCATCCTTGGAAGAAAACTAAGAGCAATAATAAAATTAAACCTGCGGACAATACTTTGTTATCTAGTGAAACAGTCATTGCTACAGAATGCTTCCTGCAGATTTACCTACTATCAGGGACACCCTGTCTTTTAAAAACTAAAAATATAATTTTCTAGTTCTATGATCAGGCATCATGATATACAAATGTGATTTTACAATTTCACAGTATTAGGAAAAAATAAGGGGAACGTTCTGGTATATGTATTTTTTTAAAAAAAAAGAAAATTCAAACCCACGATTTCAGAATAGGGCTCTGAAACCCTCTTAACAACAAGGGATCTGTCTATGCAGCTGTCACAGCAGCAATTCAATTCGCCCTGCCTGGGCATGAGAGCTATTACTAACATCCCTGTTCAGGTACACAGAACAGGGTTAGTGCTACAAGCCCTGAGCAGATACAGAGGACACCCTTGCTAAGCTTATTTACTCTGCTTCTGGGGTATGTTTTCAACCTCTAAACCTAGCTAATGTGCATTTTCATACACAGCAAACAATGCAATCACATATGACTGAAAGCATAGATGTACCCTGAAGGGATTAGTGAAAGGCTGTAGCAGTTGATGGGAAAGGTTTCTCACACAGCTTCCCTCTGCAGAAAAACAAAATTTCCATAGACTTTGCATTAGTGGCTAGCATCTCAAGCCAGCTCACCTCACTTCTTCAAGCTAATGCCAATCATTAGGATATTGAAATACCCCAATATATAAGTACCCCAACATTATTATAGTCAGAAGTAAACTTCAGTTTACACAAAGTAAATCCCAGATCCCTGGAGTAGTGGAACAATGACAAAGAAAGCATCAAAGTTAAACTGAGATATAAGGAGAAGGTGGAGGATTATCACTTCAGTTTCTTAACCCCATCAGCTGAAGTAGTTCCACCTCTTGCAAGAAACAAGTCTAGGAAATCCCCACATAATTTTTCAGAGGGTTCACTCTAATCTTGTCTTTATTATTCAAGTATCACTTGCCTAGACCAAGATGCTGTAGAAAGGACATTCTACTGGTATTTACTTATCTAAGTAGCTCAGGAGACTCAGGCGAGAAGTGCTTTCCCTGCTCTCAACCCCTTGCTTCATTAGGCTGGTTTGCAGACAAAACTAGTCCAGCCATCCCTTTCCCTAACTTTCAAAGATGTCCTTTTGATCCTAGCCTAAAATGGATAAATATGTCTCCTACTCAATACTATGACATAAAGAAATATGTGAGTAGGGTCGATCTGAGTTGTGAGAAGTGGTAGAGATTTACTGAAACCCAAAAGAGACAATGCAAAGAATTTCAGTCCGAAAGCTTGGGAAGGCTTTGATCACAACACTCTGGATACAGAGAATTCTGATTCAGTCACCTGAAAATGTTGCTACTGTAAGTCAAGATTGTTACTATAGAGATGTCTTAATGATCATTATTTCTTATTCATTGGCACAGTAACTCACCATTTCAATTCTTCTAGTCAGTTCACTGAGATCTCATGAGAAAGTGCCTGGGTTTGGTGAAATCTTTTTTCACTAATGCTAAGTTGCATCCATTGGTTTTTTGTGTGAGTGGCTGACTTTTACTGAAAAGAAAATTATTCAAGCTGTATTGGTGAGCATTTCAAATATTTTACCAAGAGAACATTTCAAATGGGTTGCAAACTAAGCTGTATGGGTGAGTTACCATAAGAAAATGGTGCAGTTCGATATTAAAATATATTATGCTTGTGGTTAAATAGGACTCTGAGCATTTAACTTTTATATCTGCTAATGATGTAGCCCAATTTTGGGAACCCAAGTAACAAACCAAATTTTAAAAACTGCCCAGTAATCATCAAGCTTTAAAAAATTAACCTTAAGGAGACCTGAAATTTTTGAAAATTATGGCATTCAGTGTCTAAAATCCATTACACATACTTATAAAATCTACTTCAATTTCCTTAGTGAAAGTCATTGGATATAATATTTCTTCATAGCCTGTAAGTGTTGCAAGGTAATTAACAGTTTATAAAAAACTACAATGTTGTCGAAATCCACCTTCTGCACTAACCAAGCATTAAACAATCTCACCGTTTCCTACATTCTGGCTTAGGGTATAATTTTGTGTTACAAAACCTTTTCCAGTGGAGGAAAGTCATAGATAAATGAGCTGTAAGTTCATCACACCTGTCCATCTCCTAACCTTAAATCACTATCAATTCTAACTAGTATTATTATGCCTAAATTCAAGGGACTAAAAACACTGTTATTTTTACAAAAATTCAGATATATTCTCTGTCCTGGTTGCTCAAAACCATAAGTCTATTTCTTATGATATTCAAATTCATTGTGTGTGAAGATATACAACTCCTCATTTGTTTGTTTCTGTTATACTAAGTAACACACCTTATTTAAGAGTTTCATCTGAAATTATGGCATGGAGCAGAATTCTTGAAATAGACAAACTGACTTCCTAAATTGTCTGTAATCTAGAATAATAACTAAGCATTTTACCACACACAGTATAGATGAAATTGTATGCTGTTATCAGTATCTGGAAGAAAGGACACTATCTGTCTGCTGCCCTACAACAAATATTCATGTCTGCACATTCACACAGAGACACACACATAGGCACACACACACTTCCATCTACAGAACTGAAGAGATACATTGTTTAAAACCACTTCCAAATGATGGAGGGGGTTTTTTTATCACACTGCCACATATAATAGATGCTCTGTGCACAAAACTATATCAAGTAGGGAACTCAGTTGAAAATAAATTGCGCTGTTGTTCTTTTCTTGAGTGTTAATTTGCTTCTAAATTTTCTATATGTACCCTCTTTAAAATGGTACATTCTGTTTCTATTTTACTGTATTCAGCAATCAGTGTCAATTACTCTTGGTAACCATGGCAACAAGGCAACTAACTGTTCTTAAATCTTCATTTGTCCACTATTTTTACAAAATACTATACAGTTAAGAATGTTTTCTTAATAAATACATAGGGAAAATCTGGGAGAAATGCATAACCTCTTTTAACAAATAATATGTTGAGAATATATTCTGCAATACAAATGTATTTTCTCTTCCAGATTTAAATATTCTTTGGGAATGAACCCTATAGTAATAGCAATTTCACAGTTTTCAGGATCTTCAAGACTATACAATTTTTCACTTCTTTTCTATATTTAATATCATCACAGATGACCTGTGGAATCTTTTCTGATATTAGGAGTTTACATTCTGTAATAGTCTGCTTCTGGACTACTACTAATATCATAAGAAAATAGCTAAAGACTCTAGCACAACCATAGTTCTCTATTTTTTTTTGGCAGCCTCAAATGTTAGTGAAGTGTACAATGGTACAGATTAATTTTAGCTGCTTCTGTGAGTCTCATGAGCTGCAGTCCAGACCTAAAAAAGACTGTGGTATTTGTGGAAAGAATCAGGGACTTGATGTGGGCAGATCAACAAGCAGCAAAACTAAAAGGTGTCATGACAAGAAGCGAGAAGACTGGAGAAAGGTTTTGTTTTCCTGTACTCATGTATATCTGTATTGAGCTATCAATAAAGTAAACTATGTGGAATGGAAAAAAAACCAAAACAATGATTATGTGCATCTATTCTGTTTGGAGACAAGAGAAACATAATTTCTTTTTCAAATAAAAAGCACAAAAAAATGTGCCATATTAAAAGGATTTCATGACCAGTTTTGGGGACATATAGGAATATATTGTTTTTTGTCACTGAAGACACAATCAAGTAAGCAAGCCTTGTTGTGATGTGTGCAAAAGTATTTCTATATCACAACATTTTATAAAAATACAAGGTTTTATGCATTTATTCTATTTAATACAGGACACCATGTATTTAATGCTGCAAAGTGTGCAGTCCAGTTTTACTTTTCTTCAGACAGCTGCTTCCAGAGTGTCTCCTTCTCCTAGTCACAAACTTCTTACCACTGTGAATTTTTCTAAAAATATTTGGTCCCTTTTCATATGTCTCTTTTCATATAGTGAGAAATACACACACACAAACACACACACACATCCTATCTGCCTTTGTTATTTTCTGCAAAAGTAAAGAAGCAAAATTGTTACTTTCTGCACAGGAATCTAGAAAATACCTGTTTTCAAGATAAAGGGCTGATAAAAACTACAGGGAATTGGAGTTGACCTTTTAGAATGGAACTTTTTTTTAGCTCTAAGCAGATATTTCAATACTCTGTTCCTAGCAAATCTCACAGAAGCTTGGATTTGGTTAGTAGAAAATGCACTTGTAGTTGCAGTGTCTCATGATACCTTCAAATACATCTCCACAGACTGTCATAGCTGCCCAGCAATCTTATCTACAGTCTCAATTTACCCATACAATATAAGCAAATGGAGAACTCTGCACAGAAATGGGGCACTCTGTATATAGGCAGAGATAGACATGAAGATTTAGTGCCAATTATTCTCTCTGCTCTTTCAGATTTTTCTAAATCTTTTTTTTTTTTTTTTTTTT